>JAQFVV010000106.1:3693914-4111333 GCA_028023455.1 Epiperipatus broadwayi | reverse complement strand
TATATATATATTGTGCCATTACAATTTGGTCACTAGCCAAATTTATAGTAATGTGCATGTAGAAAAGGTAAACCAAAAATCATCATCACATTTTTGTATAATCATAAATGAAGCTGTAGGGCATCCAAGTTTAAACCCTACAAGGTCCAGTTCTAAAAGCTTTAAACAGAGAAAGAATGGGTCAACAATTACATGCTTTACTTGTTTGTGTGTTGATAGAAAGGTAATACACACAGTTAAACTATTTAATATTTAAATTTCCTGTTAAAAAGCAAAGTTATAATGCATACATATAGGCAATGTATGTGTAAATTATTTAATTGTTTTATATTTCAAATATTAAACATTTTAAACTTTCTTTAAAACTAACCTATGCTTGATCAATTCTAATATTTTATTCTATGCTTCTATTTTGCTTTTCTTTAATTATAAGTGGGATTTAAAAGTTACAGATTTAATTAAATAATTGGGTTATAATTACTAAGCTAGCAATTATATTATTTAATGTTAGTTTATGAATGATTTGAAAGAATGAAGTTTGTGTGTACATTACATACAAAATTTTACATTTCCTAAATATTGAAAGAAAAGGAAGTATTAAATCTGTCAAATTATTTTTTTTGTACAATTTTTTGTTAAAAGAGGAAATCTGTTTAATCAGATATCGATCTTTGTAGCAATTTTTTTTGTAAATGATTGTTTCACTTTGGAAGCTTATAATGGGTCAGAGCTCTAATTGTCTTATCTCAAGATCTAAAGAAGGAAGCTCAAAGATTTGAAGTGTTACCTGGATGTTAAAAAGGAAAAAAGAGAAAAGAAAGGAAATAAGGATTGAGTCTATTTTTTTTTTAAACAAAAGTGTCTGGAAAAAGGATTAAACTTTTCAGTTGAAAAATAATTTAGTTGAAAATAAATTACAGATCTAATTAAAACAAATTTGTCCAAAAATAGCAAGTGATGCTATCTCTGATTGGTTAAGTTAGTTAAAAATTGGATATAAAAAGCTGTCTTGAATTATTATTAAGATTATTGTGATTGATTCAAATTATTAAACTATCAATTGAATGCTGAAAATATAAGAAATGGCTGGCTAGAAAAATTATATGTATGTCCCATTTGCTGACCATCTGGGGAAGCTGCACATCACATAGGAAAGAAAAGATGTGTCTAAAATAATATTCTACACCTTTCAACTGACCAGATAAATAAGATGTTTTAATAGAAGGAAGAAAGCATTCACCTGCATTCAAAGAAGATGAATTAATCTACTGATAAATATTAATCATCAAGTCCAATTAATTGTTACAACAACTGATTTTAAACTCAAGAAAATTTATAAATGTGAAAACAACTGCTGTATTTCATCCACATGCTTGACAGGAAGAGAAGAAAAATTAATATAATGATTTCCAAATTATCCACTAAAGCAAATAACCTCAATAGAGTCATCATCATCCAATAGTTATACACCTCAAGAAAGAGATTGTTCCCACATAAAACGGAAATAGTAGCTGCAGAAATATAAACATTATACAAGACAAGTTTGAACCCTTGGAAATTCGCCACAAACAAAAGATCGGTAATATGACTTTTTATATCTATTTTCTTTATGATATCAGTCTTAATAAACATTTTAGCAATAAAGTGGTATATTTTATTTAAAGAACTTTTAAAGACTATTCAGATCAATTAAAAACCAGAATGTCTTACTAAAAATAACTTTGAGCTTCATAAATGACCTTGAATGTATGAAAATTATTTGTTTATTAATTTTACAATATTAATGTGTAAAACAATTTTTTTTTATGGTGTTATGATTTTAGTTTTAACTGATATATTATTATTATTTTGGTTTTTAATAATATTTTGTTATTATGGGATAAAACACGCACATACATAATAATATTTTTATATGTGTATAATTGGGAGTGAATGTGAAATAATGAGTAGTATTAGAATATTAGATTATTTTGTTTCAAGTTCAGTATAGATTTCAGCGCTTGGAAGGGAGGGGGAGAAAATAATTTAAAACTCTTTTCTAAAACTTGCTCTTTCAATTTTACTAACATTTTTTTTTTTACATTCTATTTACATGTTGGATTTTTAAAGTATGTGTGCTAATGAGCAGATAATATTTTCTTAAAATACTTTTCTCATGGAGTGAAAATCATGGTCAATGTGACGTCCAACTTAATACAAAATACATTTGAAGGGAAAGGGGGAAGAACTTAAAATTAATCTGAGGATTGTTATATAATCAATTATTATTATTATTATTCATGTCAATTTTCATATTTATCTAGAAATTTTTCTGTATATGTTAGAAATGTAGTAATAAATATTAGTTTGTTTTATTAAACGAGGCGTATATATTTCATTAAGTGTAGTCTTGGTTAAGTGTGATTATTCATCATCATCAATGGTTGAATATTAGTTATTTAAGATATAAGTAAATATGCTAAAATTAAGCAATAATTAAGAATTTCTTTATAAAATTTAGTTTTATGTTTAGGCTTAGTCCTAGAGCTGTAATTGAAACCCTTGTCATTATTGTTATTATTATCATCATCATCATCATCATCAACATTTTAATTAATGAGCTGTTTAACTGTTTAAAGGCCATAAATAAATATTGATTTTATAATATTTAGTGATCTCTTAGTATTATTATAACCACATCCCATCATCTATTTCATGCAAGGATGAGTGAATTGCCATCCTAAATTAGTTATATATAATCTGAGCTAGTAAACTTACAAAACTATTGAAACACATTTGTTATGCTAAGATCTGAGAAATGATTTATGTTCAATGAACTCCACTGTGGTTTAAAGATGTTTTACTTTTACCTAACTATTAGTGCTTATAGTGATATGGCTCAAAAAGCAAAATCTCTCATTTTTCTTAGAAATAAAGTACCAAAAAGGGATTCAAACCCGGTACATGTGAAAGGTTATTAGATATAACCGTGTCTAGATTCGGATAATCTAGTGGTGCCCTGCTAGACCATATTCACTTAGTATTTGTTTAAACATGCACTTAACATCAAACCAAGAAATGAAAGTGGATAAGATTACTGTCTGTATACCTGAGTTATATTTTATTGAAATTACTAGTGTACTCACTTCACGTGATTTCATATAACAATGGTTATTAACAATTTCCCTATAATTCTTGATAGTGTTATATTTTGAACCTTTACTTATGATCATTCTATGGACTCCTTTAAATATTTCTTTGAACTACTTTTATATGTTACAATATATATATATATATATATATATATATATATATATATATATATATATATATGAATTCATATTTATGAAATCTTTCTAAAGTACAACTTGTAATGAATATTATAAGTTCAAATAAATAAGACTGCTATAGTAAATAATCACATAATAAGTTATTCAGAAAGTCATTTTTTGAGTGCCCTAATGATATATTGAACCCATTACTATCATTCACTTAACAACTGAAATTATAATTCAAATAAAAATTGAATAATAAGAAAAAAAAATCCTTCAATTAATTGATTCTTTAATCTTTGGTTTTAAAAGTCATTACTTCATACTATGCTAAATCACATATGACAGAATAATAAACAAAATGTATACATTATTCTCGTCACGTTTACTTTTAGTGTTAGAATTTATTTTTATTTGCTATTTTTAAAACTTTATTTTATTTTTATTTTGCAATAATTAATTCTATTTTCTTTTATAATTCTTTTATTAACAGATTTTGTATTTAAATAGAAATGTGATCCTTGGTTGTTTTTTTAAATATTTAATGTAATATATAGTATCAACTTTAAAATTTGTTTTGATTATTACATTATAAATTATTGATAATAAATTCAATATATATTTTAGATATGATAAATGGTTTCACCTTTACTTTTTTAAACTTAATTGATAGTCAGAGCGAATATTTTTATTTACCAGCCTTTTTTTTATTATATATTTATAAAATCATTTACAGTAAAGACATTTATTAATTTTTAAAAGCACATTTTAATTTTTTTTTTTTAAAGTGTTTAGAAAACTAGTGTGTGATATTGAATTTTAATTAAAGCTTACAAAATTGGTTTATCTAATAACTATTATTTTTGTTTCAAATTTTTTTAAAAAGTATGAAATTTGAGTAGTTTTGCATTATTAGTTAATTTTATCAGGTTTGAGCTTATTTAATAGATAATTTTAATAGTATCTAATTACCAAATAAAATATATTAACAGATTGTTAGGTAACTTAGATCTTTTAAAATAAAATAGCAACAATTTATGAATGCACAAATATTTTAGTTATTTTTATAAAATAAATAAAATTACTAACATATTTCAATATTTATTTTTATTGTATTTTTTTTTTAAAAGAAAAGGAATGTGATAAAAAGAAGAGAAAAAAATAATAGAATATTATTATATTAATTTGCTTATCAGTATATATATATAATCTTTTTAATTTTCAAGAATCTGTTGGTTTAACACAGTGATAGACTAAAGAATTCACGAACTAAAGAAACACGAACTAAAGAATTCTGATTTAAAAGGGCAATGAGTATATTTAAATTTTAATAAATTATTTTTTGGAAAAAAAAAAATTTTATTCTTTTGCTTCTATAATAATCTTTAAGTGAAAATCACTGTTTTTTTTTTCAACTAATGGGGGGGGGGGAGTATGAGAGAGATTCTAAAATAATTTTTAATTATAAATTATCATTCTCCAAACATTAGGCAATTAATGACCTGTTTTTTATACTGCAGTATATCAAAGATTATATTATTTGAAGCAATACTACTAAAAGAATATATTTGCAATCATAAAGTGAATTCTTTATTTCAAGCTCATTGGTAAGTTTTATATTGTGAGTGCTTGAATTGTATAAAAGCGGTGATTTATATTATTTTATCTGTTTGAAAAGCATTAATAGTTTATATTAATAATTTTCAATTGCCTCATAGTGAAACAATCAAGCATTAAACATTATTCATCAAGCTTGCCATTTGCTGAACAGTGAGAATTTTAATAGCTTTTTGTACTTGCTTTGTCCACTATCTAAAAAGAATATTATACTGATTTACTGATCAGTAATGAATAATTATAACTACCATAAATCAATATTTCTACTGCAATATTTTTGAAGCATATATTATAAATTGACAGCATTAATAAGCATTAATAAAGTTATTTTAATTATCATACTCTTTAATAAATATTGCAAATAATAATAATTTAGAAAAAAATCCTAAATTTTATTAAACATTCAAAAAATTTCAAAAATTCATAGAGCTTAAATTTGAACTCAGGTCATAAATATAGTAGGTAGTCAACTACTATTGAAATATGAGTCCTTTCAATTTGTTTTGTATAATAAATTAACTTTAAAGATATTCATTAACATTATTAAATGCTTTTATTGAAGTTGGAAGTAGATTTTATGGTTATTTGTTAAGTTTTGATCTTTTTTAAATTAAAATGAAATTTCAAAATCGAGGTTTAGTTTATTTAAATTCAGCAGAAATGCTTGAAATCTGGTATATCACTAAGTTATACCAGCCTAATCCATTGAGAATGCTTATCTTTTCAGTAGTTAACTAGTTTCTTAGATATGGAACATAGGTTAGAAAAATATTTAAAATGTTCAATAACTTCACATATTACAATTAACAATTATTCTTAGAACTTTGATTTGTTTTAAATAAGAATTACCAGAGAGCAATATACAGATGTTTTTTTGTAATTTAATAATAATCAAAAAAGCATGCCATATATAATGTGACATTACTTTTATAAGCTTATATTTACAAAAAATGTAATACAAAGAGCCTACCAATAGCTCAATCAAGCTCTTAATTGATAAGTGTGGTATAAAAAATATTTAAAATCTCTATCCAGAACCTTCCCATCTGCTGGGTTTTGAATTGATATTTTAGATCTAGTGTCAAAATATTCTAGCTCTCCACTGATGCATGCCATACACTCAAAACCAGTTAGTCTTGAGATGGGAAGGTTCTGGATAGATATTTTAATATTTTATCATACCACACTTATCAATTAAGAACTTGTTTGAGCTATTGGTACACTCTCTGTATTACATTGTTGTAATTTAATACCATTTTCTTAACCATTTTAACACTTAATATATATTGTACCGGTCGAAACCCACCACCACCGCAAGTCAAATCGGATTCAAACTCAGGCGGTTCAAAACTGAGTTCAAACCCAACTCAACAGCTCAGATAGCAGAAATCGACAGCACAGTGCCATGCACCAAGAACTAGCTCAACGGTTGGTGAGGACTAGAGACCCTTTTACTGACACGAATATCAATTAACTTTGACTACTTTCAAATCGAATCATATGTATGTTCAGGTTGCCAACACAGACAGCGGGTATTAACATTTAAATAATTATAAAAAGAATGATGAACTAAGAAACCAAGTATGTTAGAAAATATTTAATAATAATAATAATTTGTTTTGTTCAATAAAATATAGATTGCATTAGTTACCTCTAGTCTTTAAAAGAATTTATAAATATAATAAGAGTGGCGGTCCTTATCATATGCCAACAAGTATTACACAACATGGGATTCTATGTCTATGCCCCCAACGAGAAATATAAAGGCAGATAAAGGTATTCATTAAGAACGGAAATGATTGTTCTAATTTTATTACGGTGGAATGTGAGATTTATTTTCACATTCAGAAATCTATTCATGAAGAGCAAAACGTATTTTAAGGCATAACTTTAATCTTGATTTGAAAACTGATTTAAACTAAATATATTTGAGAATTGGTTCGACTTTAATTTAAATCACTTCATCACGAATTATGAGCACGGAGCGGGTTTTACCGGAACAAAGATGCAATGGTACTGACGAATTACAAGGCAGAGAGTAAAATTGAAAGATGATCGCTAGTCGATGATCGAAGTCCTATGGCGGCTTGCATTTGGCAAGTCTTACGCCCTTTGACTAATGAATCGGAAAGGAAGTACTTTCTTCCTTGAGAAATTTAAATAAGAGATTATGATCACCGACCAGCCTAACGGAGCGGAAGATGGCCCTACGTCAGCAACATTTGATGATGATGACTTGATAGTCATCGTTGAAAAATAAAACCCATGTAGAATGCTCTACGTGATGACTTGACCAATTAATTAAAGTCAAACGAGCTTTTATCGAACTATTTTAAAACATTTATAAACTATATTAATTATGCCCTAATATCGTGCCCTTCCTGAATATTAATATAAAATAACAAAGTGGAATTAAAATACATTTAACCCTTTATCGACCCTTTTTGCAATAAAAACATTTAAGGTTATGTTCGAATAAATATATATTAGTAGAACAAGAAATCAATATTTTAACATTTTGTGAGTATATAAACACTTGTAACTTAGGAGCTGGGGACATAGGTGAAAAATGGAGCTAATAGTTTATTATTAGCCAATTATAAAAATAATAAACATGTAATATTTTCTTTCGACTCGATGATTAATAGAACTTTCAAATTTAGTTCTAATGGGCGAGAATTACTATTTGAAATTAATATTATAATATTTGCATGAGGCAAATAGAACAGAGGAGCTCATCAAGTTGAAAGATTATTGGCATATAATTTTTAAATAGCATTAATAAATCACACGATAAATACATATATATATATATAATATGTTAAACGAACCGCCAGGTAAGAAAAGAAAAAGTTTAAAGACTAGAGATTGAAAGAATTACAATATAAATTTATAGTAGCATTTTATAAAGATTTTTACATTAAATAATAAAGAGCTCTTAAATAGGAGGAGTGTAAAATAAAGTTCGAACTGGCCAGAAAGTTTAACGTTCATTATAGAAATATATTACCCCTTCCGCTGGTCCTTAAGTTACACCTCCAAGTTGTTGAAAACGTAGGCATCATTGGTTGACTACTGGAACGGTATTTTAGTAGCTTTCATAATTTTAGCAGAATGATCGGTCCAGAAAAAGGTTCAGCAGCCCCATTGAAGATTTCTCGGGACTTTAGGAACCATAGCCAGATTCCTGATGTTCTAGCCCTCTATCATGATGAAATACAATTTTTATACGCACAGAGTTCACTGCACTACTCTACAACAAAGCTAGTTTTTTTCTTTACTTTTCAGGGCTATATATCTACTGTTCACTGATGCCTCCGGCTAGCGCTCATTTTATTATCAATCTCGTTTTTTTTTTATAATTAGTTGTTTTCAGAAACATTCCTTCGATAAGGCTTTCAAGCTAATTTTTGAATTCCTTTCCTAATTAGAAAATGAATTCTTAAAGTCTGAAATGATTTTAATTAAAAATTGAATTCTTATCTTTTTTTTATTAATAAAACTTTACTGTTGTTTTTGAGAATTTGAAAGCCTTTGGAAGGAATGTAGCTTTTAATCGCAAAACTTTACAAATTATTTAAAAGTAAAAAAAAACAAGTATTCCCGACGCAATGAAACTTTCGAACAATTATATACATTTAATATTTACAAATATATATACGCACAATCCACGCAATTTAATATATATAAATTCATGAATATTCTATCATGAATTTATTTAGAGAATTGATCAAATTTAAACTAAACTAATTAATTTTACTACGTATTTGAAACAAGTTATTCATTATGGAAATTAGCGTGGATTGAACGTATAAAGCCCCATTGCATTGGAAATTTAAGGTTAGTATTAGGGTAAATAACATGAAGCTAGGATCGAACTCAGATCCGACTGCTTCAATATGTCATTTTCAGTATGTGTACATAAGATTGATTTCATTAATTTCTAGACACCCCCCTGTTTTTATTTCAAGTTAAATCTAAAAACTCAATTGTGGTTGAAGAAATAATTATTTATTTTATTATTAGTGTACAATTAATAAAAGCATTTAATATGAAAAAACAAGTTTTTTCACTGTTATTTTATGATTAATTAATAGTAATAACTTAATAAATGCTTAAGATATTTAACAAGAGCACAAGTTTTTTAATATTGCAAATATTTATTTTATACAGCTATAGCATTATACAATTAAAGTTTGTTAAATTCTTATTTTAAAGTTGTATTGTTTGTTATTAATCAAATTAGCATAAATTTGAATTTCAGTAGTTAATTTACATTTCAATATATGTAAATTAATTATAGATGCCACTTTTTGAAAAGAGTGGTGCTAATTTCTTTTTTATTTATGGTATGTGTATCTTTAGCTGTATACTATGCACTCAATGATAGCAATTATTAAAAAAATGTTAATAATGATCAAGTAGATAGACTAATTTATATAACAAATAAAAAATCAAAAAAGACAAATGAAAAAAAAGTTAACTAAGCATGCTTATTTTTATGTATCCAATTAAAATTTGCCTAGAAAACATTATATAAAAATGTAAAAATTATAAGTTCATATGAAATTCCATCAAATTAATTATAAATATAATTATTAATGCATTAATATATCATATCCAAGTATTTATTTTGTCATCAAATTATAAACAATTTGTTGATAAAATGGAACATTCTGCAATGGAACTTTAGAAATCATCACTATAGGTGTGATACATCTTTTAATTAATTTAATTTCTCTTATGTAAACTTAATCAACACTGTTTGACAAAAAACTATAGTTTTTTTCATAGATAAATATCCAATAATAATATTATTAATACTAGAAATATCATAGGACTTTATATTTTTTCTTATATATAGTAGGCATAAAACTGATATTTCTAAAATATATAGAAACTTACTTAATATCAGATCTATATGATTATACAACTTTGAATCCTAATCTTTAACGTTAAAGGCTTGGGATGAGAATATTACACTGACATCTGCTATTATTTTCTCAAGCTTACAGTATTGTTGTGTAGTATTTATGAATTCATTATAATTGCCTAGTAAACTATGCCAATGGTGATAATCAGTTATGAAAATTTAACATTAATTAGTATTAGAAATTTTTAATGTAACTTTTGTAGTGTTAGCAATATTATTATTTTTTGTACTTTATACTTTTTTTTAAAAAAAATACTTTTAGCAGAATATCTTGTGAATAATTTATCTTCAACTGAAAGAATTCATGATTTCAAAGTGATTTGAGTTCTATGATAGCATTCATAAGATTTATTTAAAATATAAAAAAATGATATTCATTATTTTTGATATTGTTTTGCTTCATATTTTGAAAAATAAGTTTATTTTTTTCAATTTTTTATGCTTTAAATATTGTTTTTTATGTAAATATTATTAATTAACTGAATTATATTCCTTCAAAAATAATTAAAAATCTTTGCGATATAGATGTCAATAATTTTATATATTTTACTTGAGTTAAAATGGTGAAGCCAGCAGAGTCTTCCAAAAAAGAAACATATAGGGAAATAGAAATATAAAAATAAGAGCTTAATTTGATTTACAATAAATAAAATACTTTGAAGAGAAAAAATAGAGTAACTGGAATTTGGAAGTTATTGAAGATAAAAATAATAAACTATTTGTAAAGCAAATGGATACATTGAAAAATTGTGAAATATATATATGTTATTTATATAACAAAAACAATAAGCTTTAATTTGTTGAATTGAAAAAGTAAATTATAAAGATAAAGATGAAATAGATTGAAAAAAGAATTTATAAAAATTAACTGATGTGAAAACTGAAAAAGAATAAAAAATTAATGGGAGTCCAGTTGAAACTTAAATCTGTTAAGATTTGAGAGTGTTGGATTAAACTTGTAATGAATTTTATAAACAAGAAAAGTTGCTTTAAAAATTATGAGGCCATAAAAAAATCGAATTCAATAAAATATGAAGATTTTAAGATATTTAGTTCAATTTCCATGTGACAGAGTTATTTGACTGATGTTTAATAGGTTATTCATATTTCTATCTAAAAATCAGTTTGAAGTTCGAAAAGATAAATGTATATAAGAACAATTGGTAATATATACTTCCATATATTTATTAATCAATTTTCAAAATAGATATCTTCCTTTTTAATGGGGTTTATTTAAACTTTTAGGAATATAAAAATCTCAACATTCTGTGTCAGATTTTTGTACCTATATTAAGATCATAAAATGTGGAATCCATCTTTTACTTACAGAGATTGCATTGATGACAGATTGAAATTTATGCTTATATAAGTTTGGGCTATTTTCATATGATTATATTTATAAAATCACCTTTCTAGATGCAAACTTAATTTATTATCTAAACAATAATTAATGGCAGTGGGGTTTAAAAATTTTAAAAATGATTATTTATTAGTCTGCTTTCAAAACAAATAATTTTTTTATTGTTTAATGGGTTTATTTAAACTTTTAAGAATATAAAAATCTCAATATGTTAAAGTGCTATTTTAGGCCTCTTTATCTATGTGAAGATATTTGACTGCAATTAAAAGTGGAATTCATCTTTTACTTATCTAGGTTGTCTTGATGACAGACTGAAGATTTATGATTTAGATAACCACAGACAATATATATATAGGTGTGTGTGTTAAAAGCATTCAACATTTAAACAATCCCAATATAACAAACAACAATTTCTAAGTAAGGCAACCTTTTTTTAACAATAAAATTGATTGTTATTAATATTGGATTGTTTAAGTATTGACTGGTTTTTAATGATATATATATATATATAATATATGGGTGTTTGTAATATGCAAATTAATATATATCAAAATACAAAAAATATAAAGTCTGATATTATAAAGATAAAGTCTGATATAAATTTTATTACAAAAGTATTGCAGTTTATAGATAAAAAATATTTATGTTAATTTTAATAATGAATATTATAAAATGAGTTATGGTTGGCCAATGGGTCTTCCTGCTGTTGCTCAAATTTGTAATTTTGTTATATCAACTTATGAAAGTAAAATTTTAAAGCAATTGAAATATCACGAAATTAAATTATATCATAGATATGTAGATGATTTTTTTATTTGTAGAAAACAAGATTTAATAATCAATTTATTTAATGAATTAAATCAGATTAAGGATATAAAGTGGGTTATAACCCAAGAAAAATACAATTCCATAAAATTCTTAGATATTCAAGTTACATATAATGATTACAATTTTGATTATTTTATGTTAATTAAACCAATTGAAACTAGAGGTTTTATTCCATATGAATCACATGTACCTATATGCCATAAGTTATCTGGATTAAAATAATTCTTATTTCAAAATAAAAAAATTTGCAAATATTCTAGTGATAAAATAAAAAATGTACATTTATTTGTAATGATTTGTTGAAAATTGGTTATTATGAAAATGCTATTACTAATATTTTTAAAAAATTTAAAAGGAATCAACAATATAATAAATTTAAAAATAAAAATAATATCAAAATGAAATGGATTTCAGTGCCATTTATATCTGATGAGCAGGTCAAATTTATTAGGAGAATTTATAATGGTTTGTGTCATATTGCTTTTTTCTCAACAAATAATTTAAATAGATTACATAACAATTCTAAAATTCAAAACTCAAAGTTTAATCAAAATTGTATTATATATAAATTGATATGTGGATGTGGCTTACAATATAGTGGTGAGAGTAAGTGTACATTGGAGAAGAGAATAAAAGAGCATATGCTTTTATATAATAGAAATCAAAAAGAGAAACAATCAGGAATAGATGAAAATAGACCTTCATCATCTGTTATATTTGATCATAATAAATCTTATCAATATGGATTTAGGTTTGATTATGGAAATGTGAAAATTGTTCAAATTGAACATTGCCACAATAAACATAAAATGAAAGAAATTGTCAAATGTTAATGAATCGGCAGTCATCAAATGTTAAGATAACAGAATTGTGGGAAATCTGAATTGAACTATGGGTATTGTGAAGGGTTGTCTCATTTTGATTATTTAATGTTATGTAGTTGATAAAGACTATAAGATTTATAATCAAAAGTACTTCTAAAAATAATATAATTTCTGTGAATTTTACTGTATTTTGATATATATATATATATATATTAATTTGTATATTACATATATTGTGGAATGAATACAGACATCAAACTTAATTTATATATATATATATATATATATATATATATATATATATATATATATATAAGGACTTGAATTCAGATTCTTAAGTTCCTCACAGTTATCCAATCTATCTTATACAACTGATACACATGACCACATGCATGGGGAAAAGATCAATGATCTCCAATATATGTATTTCATGCTAAACCAGCACTCATCATTTGATCCAGATCACCATCTTCCACACATAAATGCAATCACTGCTCAGTTTATATTAAGATAGCAAATTTTCAAACTTTAATGAACAAACTTCAATTTTCTTTATTCTCCAACTTTTCAACCATAAAATATGTATATTGGAGATCATTAATCTTTTTTACATGTATGTAGTCATATGTATCAGTTGTATAAGATTGATTTGATAGCTGTAGAAAGTCTGAAAGTCTGAGTTCAAGTCTTTATAATTACATTAAGTTTAGTATATATAATATATGTATTTAAATATAAATTCTTATATTCTCATGGATAAATGGATTCATAGAATTATTTCTGGAAGCTTCTATATAATAAAAATATATTATTTAAATAGCTAATGTTCCAGTACAATAACATGTACTTTCGTTAGAGTTTCTTCTGTCTCAAATCATAAAAAATGGGTGTCGTGAGATTTAAAATTATTTTTCCCCTTGTTATTTTTTCTCATTTAGCAGTCTCTGGTCATATTGCTCAATTTTTTCCAGAATATGTGTTTTACTAAAACTGATGTCATGGTTTGTTAATTTAATGTGTGAATAAATGGCTGATAAATTAATTTTTTCTTTAACTGCCAAAATGTGTCCCTTCTTTTTTATGTTTATTTTATGATTAATCTGTCGAATGTGATGTAAACAAACTCCACATGGAATTTCATACACACTATGATACTTCAAAGAAATTTTATCTTTAGAGCATGGAAATACTTCATTAATTTTTTTTAAATGTAGTATAAATTGTGTGGATATTATTTCTTTTAGAACATTATAAATTTTATTAGTTATTCCCTTTATATATGACAGAACATATATACATATTAGAACATTACCAATTTTATTAGTTACTCCCTTTATATATGACAGAACACACACATATATATCTATAAAGGGAATAACTGACAAAATTGTAATGCTTTAAAGAAAAATAATATCAACACAATTTATACTGCATTTAAAAAAATAATGAATTTCCTCAGTCTAAAGATAATATTTCTTTGGAACCTCATAATGTATATGAAATTCCACATGAAGTTACATTGGACAGCCTAGTCATAGAATAAACATAAGAAAGGAAGAATACATTTTCGCAGTTAGAAAAAAATCGAATTCGTCAGCCATTTATTAACACATGAAATTAACTAACCATGACATCAATTTTAATAAAATACTTACTCTGGCAAAAATTAAACAATATGATCAGAGACTGCTAAGGGAAGCTATAGAGATTCTTAAAAGGCCTAAGAGCATAAATGAAAAATGTGAATTAAAGAAAATTAGCAATATTTTGAAAAAGCTATTGGATTATAAAATATTTTTTAAAACTTCACAATCAATAGAATTTGAGAATGGGAAGAAAATAATAACAATTTAATATCTCACCACACACATTCTTATGATATGAGAAAAAAAGCTCTGAAAAAAGGATTGGTTATTGTACTGAAACATCAGCTTTTTAGCTATTATATGTTTTTTACATGGAAGCTCTCAGAAATAATACTATATATATATATATATGTATATATAGTATAATATCTCAGAAATAATATATATATATATATATCAAAATACAGTACAATTTACATAAATTATATTACTTTTAGAAGTACTTTCGACTATACATTTTGTAGTGTTTATCAACTATATAACATTGAATAATCAAAATGAGATAACCCTTAACAATATCCATAGTTCAGTTCAGATTTCCCACAATTCTGTTATCTTAACATTTGATGACTGGTGATTCATTAACATGTGATGATTTCTTGAAATCAACATAGCCTCTTTTATTATATGTTTATTATGACAATGTTCAATTTGAATAATTTTCATATTTTTATAATCAAATTTAAATCCATATTGACAAGATTTATTATGATCAAATATAACTGATGATGAAGGTTGATTTACATCTATTCCAGATTGTTTCTCTTTTTGAATTCTATTATATAAAAGCATATGCTCTTTTATTCTCTTCTCAAATGTATACTTAGATTCACTGATGTATTGTAAGCCACATCCACATATCAATTTATATATAATAGAATTTTGATTAAACTTTGAATTTTGAATTTTAGAGTTATTAAGTAATCTATTTATATTATTTATTAAGAAAAAAGCACTATGACACAAACCATTATAAATTTTCCTAATAAACTTGATCTGCTCATCTGATATAAATGGCATTGAAATCCATTTCATTTTGATATTATTTTTATTTTTAATTTTATTATATTGTTGATTCCTTTTAAATTTTTTAATAATATTAGCAATAGCATTTTTATAATAACCAATTTTCAACAAGTCATTAACAAATAAATGTCCAATGTGTCTTCCTGCTGTTGCTCAAATTTGT
Source organism: Epiperipatus broadwayi (assembly GCA_028023455.1). Taxonomy (NCBI): domain Eukaryota; kingdom Metazoa; phylum Onychophora; class Udeonychophora; order Euonychophora; family Peripatidae; genus Epiperipatus; species Epiperipatus broadwayi. Next base: position 4,095,685 of record JAQFVV010000106.1, on the reverse strand, counting down.
AAATTTGTTATATCAACTTATGAAAGTAAAATTTTAAAGCAATTGAAATATCAAAAAATTAAAGTATATCATAGATATGTGGATGATGTTTTTATTTGTGGAAAACAAGATTTAATAATTAATTTATTTAATGAATTAAATCAGATTAAGGATATAAAATGGGTTATAACTGAAGAAAAATAAAATAGGCAAAAGTCTTTCCATACAGTAGTGCCACTCTAAGCAAGACAGAGTAATCAATGGTTTCCAGAAGGCTTGTGCATAAAATCCCTATCTAGTGCCTACTCATCCAATATCCCCAAATTAGTTTCTGGCTTATGGCCTTTGTCAGTTTGGGGATATTGGATGAGTAGGCACTAGATAGGGATTTTATGCACAAGCCTTCTGGAATCCATTGATTACTCTGTCTTGCTTAGAGTGGCATTACTGTATGGAGAGAGTTTTGCCTATTTTAACAACAGTTATGAGCAAGCATGGAAGATAGTGATCATGAAGAGAAATACAATTCCATAAAATTCTTGGATATTCAAGTTACACATAAGGATTACAGTTTGGATTATTTTATGTTAATTAAACCAATTGAAACTAGAGGCTTTATTACATATGAATCACTTGTACCTATATGTCATAAGTTGTCTGGATTGAAATCATTTTTATTTGGAAATGAAAAATTGTGCAAATATTCTAGTAATAAAATAAAAAATGTACATTTATTTGTTAATGACTTGTTAAAAATTGGTTATTATGAAAATGCTATTGCTAATATTATTAAAAAATGTAAAAGGAATCAACAATATAATAAAATTAAAAATAAAAATAATATCAAAATGAAATGAATTTCAATGCCATTTATATCGGATGAGCATGTCAAGTTTATTAGGAGAATTTATAATAGTTTGTGTCATATTGCTTTTTTCTCAACAAATAATATAAATAAATTACTTAATAACTCTAAAATTTAAAATTCAAAGTTTAATCAAAATTCTATTATATATAAACTGATAAGTGGATGTGGCTTACAATACATCGGTGAATCTAAGTGTACATTTGGGAAGAGAAAAAAAGAGCATATGCTTCTATATAATAGAATTCAAAAAGAGAAACAATCTGGAATAGATGTAAATAAACCTTCCTCATCAGTTATATTTGATCATAATAAATCTTGTCAATATGGATTTAAATTTGATTATAAAAATATGAAAATTATTCAAATTGAACGTTGTCATAATAAATGTAAAATAAAAGAGGCTATGTTGATTTTAAGAAATTGTCAAATGTTAATGAATTGCCAGTCATCAAATGTTAAGATAACAGAATTGTGGGAAATCTGAATTGAATTATGGGTATTTTTAAGGGTTATCTCATTTTGATTATTCGATGTTATACAGTTGATAAAGACTACAAAATGTATAGTCCAAGGTACTTCTAAATGTAATATAATTTATGTAAATTGTACTGTATTTTGATATATATATATATTGATTTGTACATTATATATATTGTGGAATGAATACAGATATCAAATTTAATTTATTATAGATAGATAGATAGATAGATAGATAGATAGATAGATAGATAGATAGATAGATAGATAGATAGATAGATAGATAGATAGATAGATAGATAGATAGATAGATAGATAGATAGATAGATAGATAGATAGATAGATAGATAGATAGATAGATAGATAGATAGATAGATAGATAGATAGATAGATAGATAGATAGATAGATAGATAGATAGATAGATAGATAGATAGATAGATAGATAGATAGATAGATAGATAGATAGATAGATAGATAGATAGATAGATAGATAGATAGATAGATAGGTAGGTAGATAGCTAGTTAGATAGATAGAGAAAAAGTGAGAAACAAAAAAGTTAATATTTATTTTATTGATCTAATAAAGGCACTTGATAAAATGAATTGAATTAGACTCTGTTGAAAAGAATGAAGGAAAAACTTATAGATTTAAAAAAAAGATTGCATTGAAAATATTTAAATTAGATTAAATGATGTTTGTACAGAATAAGTGGACATAAAATAATATATAATTAAAAAATATTGTTTATCTATTGTTTTCTTTATCATATATGCAGAAGAGTTGTTAAATTATTATTATCTTAATAAGAAGAGAATAAGCATTTAAGTATAGGTATTATTATAAGAGAATTTCTACTGATATAGGAATATTTGCAGATAATGAGAATGTTATTTAGGCTGGCAAAGTTTACAGAAAGTTAGAAACAAAAATAAATGTAAATAAATTAAAATAATGAAAATAGGGGGATTGAAGAAAAAGCTATCGCAAATTATTATTATTAATATTTTTATCATTGTAATGGCAGCAGAAAAATTAAAAGTGAAAATTGTAACAAATAAAAAAACATTTAATAATGAGAGAAAATCTTTTAATGAAAGACAGACATAAAATATAAAAATAAAGCTAGTCAATTATTTTGTTTGTTAATTGTATAATATATCTTGAAATAATAACATTAGTAATGTAGAAGTGCTGAAAAAGAACTGGATTGGGTATAAAGATACAGTGGAGGGAATGTAAAAAAATATGGCTAGAAGAGATAAGAGAAAAAGTTTGATTAATAATCTTAAGAAAGAAAATAGCTACAACTTTTTAACAAGTAGATTAAGTGACAGAAATTTTTGTAGATGATCTAATTTATATAAATAACTTACTTTTTAGCAGTTGATTCTCATATTTGTTATTTTGCTACTGGGCTAAAGCATAATAGTAAAGTGAAAAGTACCAGATGAGTTAAAGGGATATACCATTACTTTTCTTCTATTCTTTTCCCACCTATCATCTTTTTTCTCAGCAAATGAATAGTTCCATATTCATGTTATTTAGGACACAATTATAATTTATATTACTTAAATAAAACGTGAGTTATCTGGATTGTTTATTCACATGTTAAAATGTTAAAAATGTTTAACTTGATAAAAGAATTATATCTTATTATAAGTTTGTTTTCAGAAAATAAAACAAGTAAATTTATAATAAATTCTATTTTTGTTATAAATAAAAATTTTAAAATGATGTTAATTTTAAAACAACTAGTTTTTAATTTTATTTAAACACTTTATGTTTTGAGGTATGAAAATAAATAAGTAAACCATACATATAGAGATTGCCTTGGGTAGAAGTATATGTAATTTCAATAGTAATTTTAATATGTCGTAGTATATTCACATTTAATTTTTAAAAGACCAGCTAAATTTTAAATATAAAAATATAGTTGCTGTTTGGCATTTGTTTATTATGATTATTACTTAATCCTACTAATTGCTATTCGCTGCAACATGTTTTATACATAACTTTTAAAAATAAAAAATAATTATGTAATGCAAGATTTGATAATTGAAAATATTTTTTTAAATTCTTTCTGTAATTAAATCTTTTGAAATGTTAATATATACATATTTTTAATTGTCAGTTAAGTCATCAAAATGTTATTATTTACTAACTGAACAATATGGTTTTAAATATAGAAATAAAATAAACAGATTTTCATACCTTTTTAGAATTATTTTAATTTTATAATGTAAATAATTTCATATGACAATGTAATCATATATGTAATTAGTTAAATAATTGTATGTGCATGTGCATATGTTTGAATATATATATATATATATATATATATATATATATAGATCAAACATATGTCATATATATATATATTCTCCTCTTGAATATAAATTAACTGCACAATAAAGATAACATTTAATTATCATCAATATTAATATAACATTATATATAAATTCTTGATTTTTAGGAAGCCTTTATAGTATTAAATGTGTGCATCTTAAGTTTTAATTTTAATATCATAATTTTTAATTTTAATATCAAATACCATTTCAAAAATTTAATGACCATAAAATATTTTAAAACAGATTATGATAGCAGTAGTTATTACTTTATATATTGTAGCAAGTGTAACCAATTGATCAAGCCAACATGTTGGGCAGCCAAAATTGTAACCTTATGGAACATGTGATTAGCCAGCAAGATCTGTTAAACAAAAACTGATTAGAACCTTACAGTACAGTTCTCCAAACAAATCCAACCCAGCTCACTGTTATTGCTAAAAAATTTCCAATAAACATATTCAAATTATACTCTTCAGTTTAGGTTCTAATCCTATAAGTCAATTTATCATAGAGAACAATAAAATAGATAGTCTTCAAATAATATTCGAATATAGTAAATATTTTTAGTATTAATTAATAATGATGAGATTTATATTTAAACATGACTCATCTTTTTTATAATCCAGGATAACACTCATGATACTATGACTAGGAAAGGGATTTTGTTCCTACTCATATATCACACCAAAGAATTTTTTATAATCCAAACTAACCATGGATGTTACTTTAAATCAGCAACATAAACTTAAATGAAATGACTTTAAATATCATTGTACTATTATATATTTGTGTGATTATAATGTTCTCATAATGCAAATGATGATACAGATATAAATTCTGAATTTAATAATCAAGTATAAATTTTATTACTACTAGAAAATGTAACAACTATAAGTGATTATAATTTTAATATGTATTAAAATAATACAATGATTATAATGTTTTAACAATAAATTTAAAGACATGAAGAAAACATATTGTTAGCTATGAATACATAAACCCCTCACATTTGTTTCATGAATCCAGTTTTTTTTCCAATATGTTATAGGTATGAAAAGTATTCAATGGATTGACAAGTAAATATTGTCAACAATGTTATAATCTTGAATTTGAAGAAAATGCATAATATTGTAAACCAAATAAAAATAATTATTTAAGTTTAAACATGGAATATTTTATCATGATTTTTAGCATATCAGATATGCACAATATACATATCAACAGCATAAAAATATTTAAAATACTTTGATAATAGCAGGAGCAAAATAAAGACAGGGTTGGTATTATGCATGACTTTAACATTTTCAGCAAGAAAACATCAAGAAATATCATAGGCAAAAGGACAGAATAATCTCAAAGTACACACTTCTCTATAAGTGCAAATAAAGAATTAGGATCAAGTTGCTAATCTTGAGAAATATAGAATAAACCATCACAGAAAATTTGCCACAAGCATATCATCTTTAATTGCATATCATGTATGATACACTACATTTCAAAAAAGCATACCAAGAACAATATATGAAAATAGCTTTGAAATGCTGAATATCTTATCTAATAATAACAAACATATTATGTGAAAAACCAATAAAACATTATAATTAAAATAAAAGTAACTAGGCATATAAATTACGGCTCAACAATTTAATAATAAAGCATACATTAACTCCAGTCATTCATTCATTCATTTATATCACACTCCCATACTAAATGAACATATGTCCTTTAATTAAATTGCTATGCATAAATATTCTGAGAAATCCAATATTCATATTGCATAAATTATGCTAAATTATAAGTAAGCAATATAAAATATATAAATAAAATTAAATCTAAATTATTTTTGCTTACTTACCACTTGAAAAGTTATTTAGTCCTGAAATCATTGATTCTAATGCTATTCTTCATAGCACTATAGTTCAAATAATAATTCCATTAAAATGTAGAATATTTTATTAAAATATTCTGAATATTTCAATATCACATTTTTTGAAAAATAATTAGTCAAAATTTGAGATGTCAAGGTTAAACATTCTCACAGATTGAGCAAGTCAAAGTATAAAAATAGCACAATATTATTTGAAGCAACATGATGTATACTTAATATTATTTTTTCTGGAGGAATGCAAAGTTTCAAACAATGAAAGTTTATGAGAGAACAATATTAGTTCCTTTGAAGCAATATGAAGTTTGTAAAATAGTATGCAAATGGTAGAAAGCCCAGGGTTGATTTTATCTTTAATAGAAAGTACAAAATATTTAAACACAATAAAGTATATTTCAGCATGAATATTTAATTTTATTTTCATAGCAAGTAAAAATACTCCAATGAGATTTATCTAGCAAAATATTTAGCTAAAGCAATATAAGTGTTGAAGAGAGCTCAATATTAATTAAATTTGAAGCAATATGAATTTTTAAAAGCATAAAGACATTTATAAAAAGCACATTTATTTATTTTTATATTATAGCATGTTAAGTATTCTGATAAAATAAAGTATATTTCAGCATATATATTTTAACTGATGATAAAATGCACACAAATAAAGTTAATCTTTTTATGACATATTTTAAAATAAGACACAATTCCTTAAAATGCAATATTTCCATTTTGCTATGTATAGATGTTAAAATAAATATTTAGTTTATTTTAAAATTAGCGCAAAGTTGTTTTTCACAAACTATCATTTAAATTATGACAATATAATTTTATGAAGATTATTAAATTCCATACTAAGGTATACATTTACAGAATAATTATTTTGTATCTACTTTTATTATTTTACAATAATCTACAATATAGCAAAATTCTAGTTGTTTTAAACAAAATTAAGTATAATAAGAATACTTGTAAATAACAAGAAGCAAATATATACTTTATAATTAGCTGTAAAATATAACTTAGCAAGTTATTTAAATAGTTATTGGAAGTTAATTACAGTTCATAACAAATGTAATTTGTTACCTTTGTGGGAATTTCCAAAGCTGATAAAGCAGCATTATAGTTTATCTTTCATTTAAAACAAGTTCTTTCAAAATTTTTATGTATACATTTGGAAGATACTACAGTGAGACATTGGGCTAAGGCAGGAAGCCAGGGCAGATATTATTTAGCCATTTATGGCTTAAATTAACAAAATTAAGCAATTAATAATTAAAACATTAGGAGACAAAAAAGTAGGTACAAAGAAGATAAAATAAGTTAAAACATGGTCAGTTTCTTTTATATGATAAGTCAGGTGGTGAAATTAATTTAATGATTGACAATTAGGACATTAATTAAATAACTAATTAATTTGATCTCATATTGTCATGTAAAACATTTTCAAAATATCTTTTTTTATAGATTGTCTGGAATTTTAAACAAATTCTAATATTACATTAATTTACAAATGATTATTTAATGCCAATTAAATATTACAAATAATATATTTCATTTAACATTTTTAAATGGTCTCAAAAATTAAAAATAATGCTTTAGAAAACTAATAAGAGATTATTATTGAAAAATATTATAATTTAAATAATATTAAATATTAATTCTTTGAAACAAAAAACTTGAAATTTAATCACTTTTTTAGCCAAGTCATTAAATGCATGAACACACAATTGAAATACTAGAATATTACTTAGGTCTGTTTTAAAATGATTTATAATCAACTATTTGTTTTTTAGAATTTAATAAAGTATTGTTAAATAATTTACATATTCATTTGTTTTAAATTAAGGTAACTAATTTAATAAATCTTTATTTAAATATATATCTAATGTATAATTGTCATTTAAGCTATAAGTAAGTTAAACTATTGTAAGAATATTCAAATCTATGGTTTTAAAGCATTTATAACTACAGAATAAGCTAAACAAATACTTGAAAATAATTAAGCTCATTTTATTTAAATTTATCATAAATAAATATCTTATAATAACAGTCTTTGTAACTAGAAATTTAATTTGATAGCTTATTTACAATGTTTTATATGTACACTGACATATTTAAATAGAAAATAAACTATATAATTTTTTAAAAATATACCATCATAATACATAAACATAGTTCTGGATACAGAACTTAAAGTTATAATAGCAGTAAATTAAATAATAAATAAATAAATACAGAGAATGCAAATCTTTAATGTAATTCATGGATCAAGAGTATTTTATTGATTCAAACTACAATCAATAATTAAATATTATAAATCAGTAATGGTGAACCTATGGTATGCGTGACAGAAATGGAATGTTCAAATTTTTTACTGGCATGTCAACTACTTCTAGATCATAATTTTCTTCAATATTTTTTTTTTTGCTAAAATCTGTACTAATGAAAATTTAGTGTAAACTAAAACTAAAATAAATATATATAATATTTTATTAGAATTCAGTTTATAATTGCACTCTGATTATATGCAATAAATTATGATATTTTAAGTCAAATACTGTGGTATTATATTCTATAAACCTGTCAAATGATTCCAATAAAACTGGAAAGTAAACTCAGTAAAATATTTTATAATTCTTTGAAGTAAGATTTTCAAGTCTAAAGTAAAAGTAATCAAATGGTCTTTTGTTCTAATCTTTTTTCACCTAAACATATTGACACCATTGATTTTTTTTAATGTAATCAAAATTGCTAACAAAGAAATGAAATGCATTTTCAATGCCATCAAATGACATTCTTTTTTTGTTTGAAGTTTTGCTGTAAAAGTGAAATGATAAATGTTTTATTTATAAAATTGTTAAAGTTTATTTAAATTTACTTTTAAATAAATTTGCTATGATTATATTAATATAACTAGTGAAAATAAAATAAAAAATCAAGCAGTAAAGAATTTCAAAATTGGTGGACTGATGAGTATGGAATGATTAACAAAGGCACCCAGATAGTATGTGTTTTATATTCTAGACCAGTTGTATTGAGAACATCATCAGTAAAATGGCATTATGAGACCAATCATAAATCACTCTGTGAAAAAAGTAAAGATGAACAAAAAGAATATATTCCCAAGCATTTAAAATTATAAATATGCAATCAACATTTATAATGAAATTGATCAAAAATCATTCAAATATAACTGCTGCTAGTTTTTTTATTTTAAATGTAATTGCCAAACATGGGAAATCTTTTGATGATAGAGAATATATGAAAGAAGCTTGGGTGAAATGTGGACCAGTTCTTTTTGAAGATTCTGAAAACAAAGCAAAAATTATTCAGAGCATAAAAGATTTATCATTGGCTAGTTAAATAAAGAATCCTACAAATGGCTAAGAATATAACTTACCAACAAAAAAGAGATATAAAATCTTTAGTTTAATTTCTTTTTGCCTTGATGAAAGTACAGATATAAATGGATCAGTTCGTTTGCCTATTTTTATTCACTAAGAATTAATCAATTTAATCTCATTAGTAACGACAACAAAAGGAATAGATATTTGCAACATAGATGTTGCCAAAATTGTATCAGTAACTACAGATGGTACTTATGACTGGAAAAGAAAATAATTTTCTCACTTTATTTGCCAACAATATTGGACACTCAATTTTGGGTTTTCATTGCATTATACATCAGCAGGTTTTATGCATGAAAACCAGCTTTAAGCCACTGGATGATGTTATGAACATTGTGAAGAAGTTAATCCATTTTATATTCATACATTGAGTGAGATAAACTCAGTATACCATGGTTTATTTATGTACAACAATGTCCAATAGTTTAGTTGAGGAAAAGTTCTTCAAAGATTCATTGTTTAAAAGAAATTAGACTGTTTTTAGCAATGAGAAAATCATTGAAAAGTATAATGAATTAATGAATATTGAATGGCTTTCAAAATTAATGTTTTTACTAATATATGTTCACATCTAAATGAATTAAATGTGAAACTGCAAGATTATAATAAAACTGTTGTCATGTTTGATTTTATCAAAGCATTTGAAATTAAATTACAAATTTTTAACTGTGATGTTATTTCTTACATCTTCAAATATTTTCCAAATCTAAAAAAGGTCTTGGACTGATTTCAAATCTCATGAGAAACCAGATCAAGTAAACTTGATGCAAGACTTTTGTGCTGTTATTCAATCCATAATTGATGAATTTTCTTTAAGATTTACACAGTTCAGACAATTTTCAAAAATATCAAAAGTTTATTTCATATCCAAACATAACATCAATGGATAAACACAAGTTAGAAATTTTTGAGTGTTTTAATTTAAAAGATATGGGATTACAATCAGTCGATTTCCAATCCAGTTCTATATGGAAACAGAAATTTGTTGATTTGAGGAATGAGTTAGAAACAATGGAAAATGGTCAATTATTGGATATATGTAAAAAGAATGCTGAAGAGGAATTATTGACTGCCTGGAATGCTATTCCTGAAACATTTAATTGTTCAAAAAGTTAGCAACCACTATATTATCAATTTTTTCCTCTACATATGCATGTGATTCGTTGATTTCAGAAACGAATTTAATTAAAGACAGTTCGAGAAATAGAATGACAGAATAATCTAGTTTAGCATGTACATTATTAAAAATGATAAAAATATGAACCAGATATAAAATATTTGACATCCAATGTACAACAGCAAAAGTGTCATTATACAATATCTATATATGTTGATTTTATATGTTTATTTCCAAAATTTTGTTTTAATTACTATTAATTTTTTATTATTACATTTTCCTCAACTTATGCTCTTCTAAATAAATATCGTTCACTTGTATTTAGCTTATTTAGAAATTTTGTTTATTAATTATTATTATTATTATTATTATTATTATTATTATTATTATTATTATTATTTTGTTTTATAAACTTTTAAAAAACTGCAATAATTAATTTGTTTATATTTTGATTTAATAACTGTATGGCATGCCAATCATTCAATAAATATTTTTGAAAATTTTTGTATGCACACGTAAAAAGATTCCACCACTGTTATAATGATAGTCTAATTTTAAATTTTGCTATAAGAAATTATGAATAGATCTAATGAACAGTAATAGTTTCTCCAAAAATGTTACAGCTGAGGAATATTCTAATTAACTTTCAAAATAATTTGATGATAATTTAAATATCTCAGAGTAAATGTAAACTAAGTATATGTGTTATTGAAGTTCCAAATAATATGTGACCCTATAAAAAATGATAAGAAATATAATCTTATATATGTAATGCAAATAAAATGTCTATGAACTAAAAAAACTATTGTAATAACAATAAAAATAATAAATATTAGTGGCAGTTGAGATAGGTTAAGAGTTAAACCGAAAGTACTTCTGCGGATTGAAAGACTGTGTACAATAATTAATTACCATTATATTTATCATTTTTATTATTACAATATATATATGTTGATAGGAAGATTTTTCACGGATTGCATATATAAAACATATTTTGCGGGTTGATCTGTGTTAAAAAATTTAAATATTGATATACCGATGTTTTGACTTGATCACACAAGTTATCCACTGGATGATAAAAGGTAGAAAGATAGTTGTAGAGGTGCTACAATCACTGATTTGAAAAAAAAATGTTAAAATTCCATCAATAGCAATGTTTTTTTCAAATAAGTAATTGTAGTGCCTCTACAACCATCTTTCTATCTTTTATCACCCAGTTGATGACTTGTGTGATCAAGTCGAAATGTTGGTATATTAATATTTAAATTTTTTAACATGGATGAACCCACATATTGATGAACCTGCAAAATATGTCTTTATATATATATATATATATATATATATATATATATATATATATATATATATATATATATATATATATATATATATATATATATATATATATATATATGAAAGAATAAGTTTAATTAATAAATAAGTTCAAATTTTATTTACATTAATAAAATAAAAAAAATGTAATAATGTTATTAATCTAGAATATAATTGGAATTTATTTCCATTACTATAACAATATTAATAGGTGATCTTTGAAAGTTTTAAAAATATGTAGCACCAAATTTGTAATGAAATTATTTAAAGATGATAAAATTATATTTTAAAATATTTAAAATATCTCAGTACTAGTAATTAATGAAAATAAAGTATATATTATTATTTTTATAAACAAATATTTATATTGTAAATATTAAAATAAATGATTTTATTTTATTTATTTTTTAAGTGCTCACCCATAATAATAAACTTACTTAAGTGTTTTGTGATTGCACCCTTTTCATTTAAAATACATTCAATAATTATAAACGTTTGTGCATGCACCCACATATATTTAAAAATTATGTCAAAACTTTCTATTCTTATTCAATGCAATTTTAATTGTATATGTACAATAATAAAGTTATTCCTATATTAATACTATTTTTACATACTTTATTCTTATTATTATTAATGTTATACCTTTTTATTCTATGTATTGTTCTTATAAATTTAATTTTATGTGCACGACTGTTTTTATAACTAAACATAAAAAAAAAATTGATACATGTATTCATAAACACTGTATTTATAAAATATATATCCTATCCAGAAGATATCGTTGATCAGTTTAATAATTTACCTTATAATTTATCAATAATATTAATATAATTTTAATGTTATTTGCAGCAATATAAAAATGATATTACTAACAAACAATAGTTGCAATATTGATAAGCCAATAATTTTTAAAAAAAAAATATGATTATTGTTATAATTCATATTAAATTTCATTACAATGTGTACATGCATAATTGATGCATATGAAATTCAACAGAAATGAAATAATTCCACCATAAGCTATGGATAAGCAACACTCATATGTTACTAAATGATAAAGAATAAAGTTTGCTGTTGTATAAGTATCATTTATTCATAACTTGGAAAAGTTAGTTTATTTTCATTCAAATTATGCCTCAATCTAGTGCATTAAAGGAAATAAATAAATAATTATAAACAAAACAAAAAAAACAGACATTAGATCATAAAAAAATAAGAAAACCAAATATGAGTTCAACGGATACCGAGTTTGAATACACTTCAGATGAAGATCTTAGCACTAATAAAAAAGCAAATGTGCAAAAATTATCACAGGAGGGAGGGGGTAGAACCTCGAGACTTAAAAATTCTTCGTCATAGTTTGTGTAAGTTATTTAAACTACATAAAAATTACAATCTAATTACTGCAACAGGTGTGTTCTGTTTTTTTTGTTTTTTTTTTTTGAGTGAAACTGTAATAAAAATAAAAATAGCGTCATTTAAATATCCATGGATTAAACTCGCCGGAAAAAAACGATCAATTAGTAAAATGACTTGAAATTATACAGCCTCATTTGCTAGGGCTACTTGAAACAAAAGCTTATAATAAACTCAGATTAATCCATCTAACTATCTTAATAATAAAGGATACTCAGCATTCTTTTAAGCATCATTCTCACCCTCAGCAGGAACAGGAGTAGTAGTAATGAAAGTCTGCCCCTTCTATTCATTCAAAATAATATATATAGATGTAAACATATTAATTATAACCTTATATAATAAGTCCAGTTGTAATCCTACTGGATATAAAATCAACATTTGATATGATTCCGATTGAACTACTTGTTGAAGCATTAGCAGACACAACAATACCAAGATCCTTAATATATTTGATCACCAATCTTCTATTAAGTTAAAAAATACATATTACACTTAATGGTAAGAATTCCCCATCTTTTGTACCTTACTATTCAATTCCACAATGTTCACCACTAAGTGCTCTTTTTTTTTATTTTCTATAACAATCCCTTACTGAATATGATAGAAAAAGAATTATCAGGCATATACATACCTGGTCTGAAAGCAAACATCTCCTGTATTGCCTACACGGATGATGTCTCAATTTTTTTAACTTCTAAAAAACAGATCCCAACTCTATTGAAAATTCTTAATTCACACACTAACAAATACAAGCTGGAGTTTAACATGGATAAATCTTCTACGTGGTCAATATATACAGGACAATTTCACACACAACATTTTAAAGAAAAACCCAGCTGTTTTGTGGGATTTCCCTTCTATTTGAGCAACCTAGAAGTGCATCGAGAAATACAAGACAAAATTAAAAATAAAATTGAAAACATAAGTGATTCACTTTCAAAATCTTACCTATCATTGTACTCAAAAGTAGCCCTGTTCCAATCTATTAATTATGACTCGAATCACATACTATTCTCCAATAATACTATACACTAAATCTTTTACTAGTAAAATAAACTCATTATGTAGAAAGTTGCTGTGAGGAAAAAAGATTGTTTCAGTTTCACTAAAACATATTCAAGCTCCTCTAATACATAATGGTTTAGGACTACATTCAATACATATTTTTAACATACAAAAGACATTAAATCTTAATTCTGCATGTGCTTATTTATTTCCATACATGAAAGTGTTCTTGAAGATTACCCCAACAGATAAACCACACCAGCCAGTGGATATTGGAAACCCTTGCTTACACTAATTCTTAACATTCCAAACTTTACTTATTCACCACCTCAAGATAAATTTAAATATTGGGATGTATACCAGATAATTTTCTCTCCCTTAAATGATAAAAGACCAATTCTAAACATTAACAATAGACAAGAACATTTTCTTTTTATCTGCCCTGCATTTCATAATATTTGCTCATCCATACCATCATTGTACAAACAAAGAAATTGTGACATTCAAACACTTTTACAATCATTTGTTAAAGGTAGCTACCCACATATTTGAGCAAGTACTTTTATATTATTTTCACTCCAAGAAGACATCCAAACACATTCTGGAACAAAATGGAACAGCTCTGCTTAAGGGATGAAAAAATTGTATCCCAAAAGATGTACACAGCCACTTGGTCTATATTACAACAGCACTCAAAATTATAGATGAAAAAAAAGATTAATAAAAAACTGAACTAAGAGCCTTATGAGTGCACGAAACTGATTGGATGTGTACATATTTTTTAAAAAAATGTAAACTCAAATTTGTAAACCACATGCATATCCTTTGACTTTGTTGTCCCCCCCCCCTCCAAATTACAATTTTCAACTTATTTATATTAACTTCAATTCATCTGCATGTGGTAAAATGCATGTGGTAAAATAGTTATAAATGTAACCATTTCTTGTTATATTCAATAAAGTTCTTTTGAAAGATAATAATAATAATAATAATAATAATAATAATAATAATAATAATAATAATAATAATAATAATGATAATGATGATGATGATGATGATGATAATTTATACTTTTATTATTATATATTTTATAAAGAAATAGATTATATCACAAAATGTCAAAAATAATAAATTTTTACCCTAATTCTAAAGAACTAATTTGTTCAAATATAACATCAAAATTCTTTATAAGCTTATTTACTGACTCTCTCATATGTTTATTGTTCATCATATTATCTTATTCTTATTCAAACAATCATTTCGTAATCATATATTAAAATATTTATTTAATACAAGCCTAAAGTTTTTAACTATATTCTTTTCAATCTTTATCACTATTAGTGTTAAACATTCTTGACATCGAATACAATTTTAATCATTTTTCTCCATGCTTCATGGTCATTTTTTTAGTCTTCCAGATAGATTTTTAAAAGTTCTTATTGATTTCCATATATTTTGACCTTCCTCTTGCTACTTTATCATTTCCTTCTTACGATGTTCATTTATATCCATTTTTTCAGCATATTCGTTTGAACCATATTGAATTTAAAGATATTGTCTATTACAAGCTCTTTATTAGTTATGCTAATATAACTCTCAACTGAATAAAAGAATTACAAGATATTTTCATCACTTTGTTAAGTTTTTAACTGTATCTTTCTACTTTGTTAAAGTTATAGTTAATACCGATTCGATAAATTTTAATGTCCACTTTTTCAATGTTCCTCTCAATCATTTAATTTTCATTATTAGCAGTTCTTTAGAAATGTTTATGATTATTATGATTCCTGAAAAGAAAAAAATAGTAAAGATGAAAACAAAAGATTTAAAAATGAGTTTGATAATGATTATACGAACTAATTTGTAAAAGGCAAATATACATATGCTTGCCTTTTAGTATGCTTGATAACTTGTGATGCTGTTTTTAAATGTCATATGCTTCAAACTTTCCTCTGTGAGTCTTCATAAGTTGCTGTCTAATTATAACTTTACATTGTATTATAACTTCAGTCATATTCTTTCCATGAAAGCAATTACATATTTCTAGAGTATCATTGAAATAATTTTATTAATGTCAATGGTATCTACCTTTTTATGAAAACCATGCTTTATTTATATAAATAAATGTTGTTTTTTTCAATTTTGATGTATATTTCATTTTATTATTAATATTAATCTCCAAAAAAGTCTATTATTCACTTTTCTCTATGCAATATTTCCTTCATTTTTTCTTCTTTTTTTAAAATTTATTCTATATTAGATTTATATTTACTAAATATAATTAAGAGAGTCACATAATCTGTAAAAAAAAATAAGACTGATAATTTATATTTTTCAATATATTAATATTTTCTTTTAATAATTTATTTTTTAATTTACTTTAAAATAATAAAACATATAAGTGATAAGAAACAACCTAGCTTGAGGATCATTTCATTTGTTAACATTACTTATTCAAAATCTTCTTTTTGATATGTATAATAATTTCCCAAATATGATATCCTAATAATTATAATAAACTTTATCTAATCTATTTGTGGTACTTAAGTATTAGTCTGGACATCAAAATTGATTATAGAAGGCAGACATTTTTTTTAGTTATAGGATTTTCAAGAGCATAGTTATCCTATAAATGTAATGGATATTCCTGTTAATTTAAAAAAAAAATTATAAATTTCATTCACAACATAAAATTAATTAATTTTTTTTTATAGATCATATCACATATAAATGCTCACAGGTTCATAAGATTGTTATTAAACAGTTATTAAAACAGGCAAAACTCTCTATACATATTGCCACCCAGTGCAAGCCAGAGTAATCAATGGATGCCAGAAGGCTTGTGCAATCTAATGCCTACTCAGCCAATACCCCCAGACTAGTTTCTGGCTTGGGGCTTTCATCAGTGACAAGTCTTGAATCTGATAGCACTGCACCTAGATCTTAGGATCTAATGCAACTCTCCAGCAGCCACCTTTTATCTCTACTTAACTAGAGAGTTTTGCCTGCTTTAATAACAGTTTTGAGCAAGCATAAGAAAAGGTAATCATGTGATGTTTAATGGTGTAAAACCATTCCTGCCTAATAGTATAGTGGTGGATATGGTTATTAAAGAACCAAAGACACCAAATTGTATAGGTACTGAACTGAGTTCAGACTATATGACTATATAAGCTAATGAGCTTGGATTGAAAATATTATGGTGTTTTTAATTTAAGACTCATAGTTTTGTAGTTAAGTAGAGATAAAAGGTGGCTGCTGAAGAGTTGCATTAATCCTAAGATCTAGATGCAATGCTCTCCAATCCAAGGCTCTTCACTGATGAAGGCCACAAGTCAGAACTAGTCTGGGAATATTGGCTGAGTAGGCACTAGATAGGGATTTTATGCACAAGCCTTCTGGCATCAATTGATTACTCTGGCTTGCACTGAATGGCAATATATATAGAGAGTTTTGCCTGTTTTAATAACAGTTTTGAGCAAGCATAAGAAATGGTGATCATGTGATGTTTAATGGCTTATAATAATTTCCCAAATATAATACTAACAATTATAATAAACTTTTCCTAATATATTTTTGGTACTTAAGTATTAGTCTAGACATCAAGATTGATTATGGATGATATTTTTGTTTTATTATAGGATTTTCAAGAGCATAATTATCCCATAAGTGTAACGGATATTCATGTTAACTTTAAAAAATAAAAATAAATATATTATAAATTCCATTCACAACATGAAATTAATAAGCCAATAAGCTAATACACATGCCCTTTGCAGATTTAACTATATAAATGAATACTCTCACTTTTCAAACATAAGATAAAGTCTTTGTGAAAAGATAGAATGAATCCATCTATCTTTTCAAACCAAATGTTTATGTATGGGCAAATCTTAAGTATTTGGAAATGAGAGCATGAAGATGTTAATTGATCACTTTAAATTACTTTTTACTATGCCTGAATGAATGATGCTTGTGAAATTCCTAGGATTTACGATACATCATTCTTATTAAATTAAACATATGTAAATAAGACATTTATTTTATATAGTGTTATGTTTTTATAAATTGTAATATTAATAAGCCAATAAGATAATGCACATGCACTTTGTAGATGTAACTATATAAATGAATACTCTCACTTTCCAAACACAAGATAAAGTTTTTGTGAAAAGATAGAATGAATCCATCTATCTTTTCAATCCAAATGTTTATGTATGGGTGAATCTTAAGTATTTGGAAATGAGAGCATGAACATGTTAATCAATCACTTTAAATTACTTTTTACTATGCCTGAACAAATGATGCTTGCATAAATGTTTGGTTTAAAAATATAGATGGATTCATTCTAACTTTTTACAAAGACTTTATCTTGTGTTTGGAAAGTGAGAGTATTCATTTATATAGATAAATCTACAAAGCACATGTGCATTAGCTTATTGTCTTATTAACATTACAGTTTATAAAAACATAGGGCTATATAAAATAAATGTCTTATTTACATATGTTTAATTTAATAAGATGACATATTGTAAATCCTAGAAATTTCACAAGCATTATTTATTCAGGCATAGTAAAAAGTAATTTAAAGTGATTGATTAACATCTTCATGCTCTCATTTCCAAATACTTAAGATTTTCACATACATAAATGTTTGGGTCGAAAAGATAGATGGATTCATTTTATCTTTTCACAAAGACTTTATCTTGTGTTTGGAAAGTGTGAGTTTTCATTTATATAGTTAAATTTACAAAGTGCATGTGCATTAGCTTATTGGCTTATTATTATTATAATTTATAAAAACATAGCACTATATAAAATAAATGTCATATTAAAATGAAATTAATTAATTTTTTATAGATCATATCACATATAAATGCTCACAGGTTCATAAGATTGTTTATGCTTTTATTTTCAGAATTTTGTAAAATGATTACAATTTCGGGTCTTCCATCAACAGAAGAGCAGACAATTAAGTATTTACAATACTATGGTATACTGCCCTCCAAAAAATTCTGCATTAATGGTCACAATGTGAGACTTTTATTTCAACCAGGTATACAATGACAATGCAACCTCTATGCTTGTTGTAAATGAATACCTCTCTGCAAAGGAACATGGTTAGAGAGATTGAGAATGTCATTTGTGATTGTAGTCAGATTTATTCACAGCTGGTGTGAAGAATTAACAACTATATAATGGAAAAATGGCAATTACATTTGTGTAAAAAACAGTTATGAATTGGAACAACTACCTCCAAAAAGATTGCATCTACATTCTTTTATGTAGCTATCTTATAAAATTGGAGATCTTAACAAAATAGTAGAAATTGACAAAAACCTTCCAAGTAAGCAGAAAAACCAACAAGGGACAACATTTTCACAGCAGTGCTAATTCAGTGGCTTGTGCAGACAGACTCATGGGTGATTTATAATAAGTGCCCAAGGTAGAACAGCAACTATTATTATGGGTGCTATTAAAGAAAATGTTGCTGATGGTGTTACAATTTATTCAGATTATTGGAAGGTATATAAAGCAGATGATTTATGTCATTCTAGTTTTGAACCTTTTAAGGTCAATAATTGATATAAGTTTGTGGATCCACATACAGGTGTGCATAGGCAAAACAACAAAAGACCATGGGGTTTCACCAAATGGCAGAACAAAAAGCACCAAGAAGCCTCATGACATTACATGCAGGCCTATTTATTGGAATTTATGTGGTGACACATGCATACACACACAAAAAGATCAATTTATGATGATTTTGCAGGCCATTAGGGATTTCAGTCCACTAATATAAATAGCCCACATTAATCACTTTTTGTATTATTTTAAAAAAATGCCTGCAACTTAAATTTATTTAAATTTTTTGTCATAGTTACTATTAAATTTATTTTTTATTTAAAATTTATTGTCGTAGTTTTGTGTTTTTTATGTGAATGGAATTTATTATATATTTTTTATTGATATTTTCTAATATTAATAAGTAAAATATATTTGTTAGGGTTGCAGGATAAATATGCCCTGCAATTGTATAATTAAAATAATCAATCTTAAATACCCTTTTTTTCTAACTTTCATCGTAAACATTCTCTGATCATTGTTATATGCTTTTTCAATATTTAAAAAGGTAAATATGCTTTCTTATCTAGTCTAAAATTTATATCTATAATTTGAGACAACCCAAAAAGACTATTAATAAGACACCATCTGTTGAAAAAAATGTGAAATTATATCAAAGCATTAACATTTTCTATTATCTTAATAATATAACCAAATAAAAACAAGACCACTAACATATATATGTATGTTGTGTGAAAAAATATATGCGTATGTTTAGTGTAACATTATTTTGTGCGTTTTAAAATAAATATTACCAATTGTTATGTAAATAATAGAGTTGATTTCATCTGGAATAAGATATTTAAATTTTATTTAAATTAAAAGATCTTTTACTAATAAACAGTAATTTTCCAAAATACAAATTTAATCTGTTTGTTTAAAAAAAACCTGCAGTTTATGATTTAATAATATAATAGTTTTTGCTTTTTTAAAAAAAATAAAATAAAATAAACTTTAATTTATTTAGGTAAACTCAATTCTACCTATAAATGCTTATTAAATACTATAAATAGTATTTAATCTCCCAATTTTAATAATTTGAATAAAAGTAAATTATATGCAAATAATTAAACGTTGTGAAATTACAGATTCCATGGCAATTTTAGTTTTGTTAAATAATTTTGAATAAATAGTTTAATAAAAAATATATATAAAAATATTTCAATATTAAATCATTATTTATATCATTTGATTAATTATACTAAACAATTTAATGTAATAGTAGATAATTTTATATGTCATATTGTCTGGTATGAAAATAGAGTAAAAACTAAAGAGGATAAGAATTGAATTGTTAACATTAATAGAAATAATAAACGATAATTGTCATTTGAATGGTTAATTAATTCTTTAGTTAATGCAGCTTAAATTAAAAACTAATTATTGGATGTTTTTATCATGAAAAAATATATTTGTATTTTATATATATATGTATTTTTAAAAACTCCTATTTGTTATTTGCTGTATTATTTATTTATTAAAAACAGAAAAAAGAAACTGTGTAATATAGAGTAATAATTCAATATGTCTTGTAATATGCTCCTTTCCAAAAGACAGTTAACAAATGATTTTATTACTAAATGCTGCTGAGTTTGTGACATCTTCCTATACATTACAAATTGAGAAGGCTTTGTTTATAGTCAGAGAAGAAAGTATATAGTTGTAAACTATAGAGTGACCTATGAGAATTGTTTGTTGTCAGATGTATAGACAAGTAATGGCAGTTCATAGAAATACTATCAAAGAACAAGTACAGAATTTTATTTTAAATACAAAAATTTGCATAAAATAAATTAAATAAGTTCCATATCAAAAGATCTTTTTAATGCTTAGAGGAATTATTATTATATTAAAAGAAATCAAATAAATATTCAAATTACTTATGTTTATAAATATGTGTACACATAAGGATAGGCACACATATATCTAAACAAAAACACATTTTTGCCCGCTATGGTTTGATCCATTGGTAAAATAGTGAATTCTAGAGTTCATGGTTCATGAATTGTGATCCACCTCAACATTTCTGGCGCTTGATTTTCTTAAGAATTTTTAAACAATAAATCATTTGATTTTTTTTAAATAAGAAGCCTATTACACTTAATCTTATTTTAATAGCAAAGTTTTAGAATCTTTGTTAAGTTATTTAAAACTAATCAATCTAATTTTTAAGTCATTGCCATTGTTTATGAAATATTATTGCTAAAAAATATTTATGATTATTTATTTATAGGAAATGTTAATTTTAATTAATAAAATCAGTAAAAAGGTACAGTTTGGACCATAGGGTACACTATATTCTGATCCAAGACCCACTCACATACAAAAATATATAGCATATAATAGCTTATATTTTGATGATAAACATTGATTAGAATAGACTATTTTTATTGAACTTCAAGTGTATAATACTTTTCAACACACACACACACACACACACATATATATATATATAACATATATGCTTTTTATATGTATAGTACACATACATAAATTAAGATTATAGTATAAACAATATTTTAAAAAAAAATAATAATAACATTGTTATTAATAATAAATTGAGGAGACAGAATTATGTATATTTTATGTATGGGTTCACTTATGCATTCACTGAAGCAACAAGAATATAAAAAAAATAACTACCATACTTTTATTGTTAATAAAGTAATAAAGTAATTCAGAAAATTTCTGAATTTTATCACTATTCAATATTTTTGGGTAATTTTTTTAAAATAACTTATCAGCTTTTAGTATATTCTAAAATTGTATAAAGCTTTTAACATTATACTCAGAAAATATTGTATTATGCAAAATACTGCATACCAAATTCAGAAAAAATGATAAAGAAGTAATAAAATGTAAATACATTAAAAAAAATTTTTTTTTATTAATATATATAATCCTGGAATATATTGAAGCTAAATATATGTGTCTTTATATGCTGCTTTATTTTAAGCATTTAAATAAAACTTTTATTGTGTGTACAGGATCATGAATGAACCACATAAACTGCCCTTAAATATAGCAAATTTGATTTATTTCAGTTTTTATAGTATCACTTTAGTCTACATTTTTAAGTATTGAATATATATATATATATATATATATATATATATATATATATATATATATATATATATATATATATATATATATATATATATATAAAAAAAAAAAAATAAACAACAGATAATAATTATATTTGTACTTTTTTAAAACCTTTTCTTTAAAAAGTAGTTATATTTTATTTTAGTATATAAATATTAGCCAATTTCTTTTGCCAAATTATTAAAACTTAGATTAAAATATTTATATTCTTTTTATTAAAAAAAAATATTACTTTTTGTTTCATTTTAGACTAAAAACTTTTGTTAGTAGAATATTTTTCTTTATACTATTTTTATTTTTACTGTAAAAGTTTTAATTTGGTAAAAAACATGTACAAAACTATTCAATAATTATTGAAGCAATGTAAACAGTGGGTAGTCAGAAGGTTAATGAATTGATCCAGAGGAGGGGGTATATGGAATTTTAATAAAATGAAGAATTTAATAAAGATTAGATAACCTGATTAAATGACTTTATCAGCAGAAACAATATTTTATTAATATATTTAATTAGAAAAATTCCTAGAAAAAACAAAGGTATGGGTCTTTAAATTAGTCACTATTGGAATCTATGTCTGGAAAAATAATGAATCATGTATGTAATAGTGTAATAAGCAACTGACCTCTCTCTAATTAACCATTCTGGGTGGGTGATTTCCGGTATAAAGTCCATCTATGCCAATGTTACTAGAACAACATTTATTATTTTAAATGAGTACCTGCCTTAGCAATATAGAACAAACATGACATCTGTTCACTGTAATTTTGCCAGGAACCAGAAAGAATATGAGCTCAAGAAGTATTTTTATTATGATGTAAGTTTTAACTAAATTACTAAATAGATAATAAATTACTAAATAGACAACAAATATTTCCTAAACTATGTTCTGTTACATGTAAACCATAAAGGCTTTCAAAATATTCTAATGATTGAATTAAAAATAAAGTTCCATTTGAGAAAAATATATATATCAAAGGAATTCCAGAATCAAATGATAATATCTAAAAAAGCTACATGATCTACTCAACAACATAAATATATATTTAAATCTGAACTTCTGTACATAAGTGATTGATCATTTATGAACTTTAATGCTAGAATTGGTAGACAAATGAAAAATGAAATTGCTGTAGGTAATTTTGGTTATGGTAATAGAAATGAGAGAGGACATAGACTTGTGGAGTTTGCAGAAAAAGAAAAACTTTATATTATGAATTCATTTTTTGAGAAAAATGTTAAAAGGAAATGGACATGGAAGCATCCAAATGAAGGTACAGCAGAATTGGATTATATTTTGACTAACAGAAAATACATATTTCAAGATTGTAATGTTCTTAATAAATTTAACACAGGAAGTGATCATCGATTAGTAAGGTGTAAGTTACGTGTTAATGTAAAACTAGAGCGACAAAAATTATTAAGAAAAACAATATTTACAGTTAATATTCCTAATCTTCAGAAACATTCTAATGAATTTAAATTAAAACTTACAAATAGGTTTCAAGTGTTAGGAGATTTTGAACATGATTCAGATTTGAATGAAATTAATATGAAAATAACTGATACACTTTTAAAAACTGCAACAAACATAGCTGGTAGAAAAAAGCAGCAATTGACTAATAAAATTTCTACTGAGACTAGAGAATTTATGAAGAAAAGAAGGAATATGAAGATCTACAAAAATGATGTATTAAAAAGAATTGAATATCTCGGATTTTGTAAAATGGTATGGAAAAGAGTTGAAAATGATATAAGAAAGTATAACTGTGAAATAGCAAGGAAAGCTGTAGAAGAAAATAAAAGTCTCAAAAATGTTAAACAACATTTTGGTATTGGTAGGAAATTTATATCTGCAATAAGAAAAAAAGATGGAATTATTACTAAAAAGAGAGATGACATCATGAAATTGGTAGAAGATTTTTATCAAGAATTATATAGTAATAAAGAACAAGTACCTCCTATATCTATTACATCTTCCGAATTGCCCAGAATTTTAAATGAAGAAGTGAGACATGCAATTAAGTGTATGAAGAAAGGAAAGGCTCCAGGAAATGATGGAATTATAATTGATATATTAAAAGAAGCAGGTGAAGAAATAGAAACAATTTTAGCAAAGTTATATAACAAATGTCTAAATGATAAAGATGTATCAGAAGATTGGAAGAATGCAGTAATAATATTAATATTTAAAAAAGGTGATAAAGAAGATATTAGAAATTACAGACCTATCAGCCTTTTATCAGTTTTATATAAAAATTTTACCAAGATAATTACAACACATCTACAGAGAACTTTGGATTTCCACCAACCAAGAGAACAAGCTGGATTTAAAAGTGGTTTTAGTACAATATATCATATCCAGGTATTGAGAGAAGTCATAGAAAGGAAAAATGAATATGAGTTGTCATTATGTTTTGGATTTGTAGATTATGAAAAGGCATTCGATTCTATACACATTTCTTCAGTGATTAAAGCATTGGATCATCAAGGTATAGATCCAGGATATTGTCATATTTTAAAGAATATTTATAAAAATGCAACAGCAACAATTAGTTTACATAATGATACTGGAAAAATCAACATTGAGAAAGGTGTAAGACAAGGTGACTCCATATCTCCAAAACTCTTTACAGCAGTGCTGCAAGAAGTATTTTGTGGATTAAAATGGGAAACTAAAGGAGTGAAAGTAAATGGAGAGTATTTAAGTCATTTAGATTTCGCAGATGATGTAGTTGTTTTTGCAAATAATGCTTCAGAGCTGCAGGAAATGTTACAGGAGTTAGCAGATGAAAGTAGAAAAGTAGGACTAAAGATAAATGTTAAAAAGACTAAAGTAATGTTTAATTGATTTGCTCAAAATATGAAAATAAAGATTGATTATGAAGAATTAGAAGAAGTTAACAGTTAAAAATACCTTGGTCAGATTATTAATACAGATGGAAACATAATGGAGGAAATTAATTATAGAATTAAACTTGGTTGGAGTGCTTTTGGTAGAAATAACTTGATACTAAAAGGAAATATGCCTATGTGTTTGAAAAGGAAGGTTTTTAACAAATGTGTTTTACCAGTTCTTACTTATTGATCTGAGACTTGGACACTTAATAGAAGAGCAATACGGAGACTTCAGACCACTCAAAGGAGTGTGGAGAGATGTATGTTGGGAGTAACAAGAAGAGATCGAAAACGCAATGTATGGGTAAGACAACAAACAGGTGTTACTGACCTTATTGAAAAAATTAAAAGATTGAAATGGAGTTGGGCTGGACATATTGCTAGAAGAGATGATAATAGATGGACAATTGAAATTTTAAACTGGATTCCAAGAGATTGTAAAAGACCCAGAAAGAGACCACATGTGAGATGGATGGATGAAATAAGAAAATGTGCAGGGGTGTTGTGGAGAAGAGAAGCTAAAGATCAGAGAAGATGGATTAAACTTGGAGAGACCTTCATCCTGCAGTGGATTGATAATGGTTGATGATGATGATGATGATGAAGACCATAGACTCTTATTATGGAAAAATTTGGGTAACATTCATACATATTTTGTTTATATTAATTTTGTGCGTAATTTTTGTATAAATATCTATATTCCCTTTAAGTTAATTTAAATGCTTGCAAATTGTTTGTTTTAGTATTAGAATATGTCCTTAATTTTTTTAATATTTACAAATATATTTTATATGTTGAAGCAATGGATCTGATGTCCGATCCATGCTTCACAGCCTCCTATAAACTTAATTAGTATTGTAGGCCTGAATTAAGTTTATAGTCCAATATCAGCAGGGTTTTGCATTAAAGCTAAAATTAATTACATTTAAATATTTCGTGTTAAATAAATTCCATTCTAAGATTAGATTTCTGTTAATAAAAATTACTTGTAAAATCTATTAGTCAAGCATATATATACGTCAAGCGTATATATATGAGTTAATGCAAAATTCTGCTGAAATAAAATGCTTACATTATTAAAAGAAATAATATATTTTTTTGTTAAAATCTTGTTAAAATATGGTGTATGATTTATTTTGAGATAAACCCGCCAACATTTTCTGAAAGAATGTATGCTAGTAATTAGTTAGCCCATTCAAGGCAAATTAAAGATGGCTTTCTCTTTCTTTTTTAATTAATAAAATTCAAACTTTAAAGAAAGAAATTTAGAAGAAAAAAGTAAAAGTTATTTTTAGAAAATGTTACCTTGAAACAAAGGAGCGTGGTGGAGCTTATCAAGATCTAAGATCATTCAAACAATAGAAGGTAGCTGACAAAGAGGGTATAAATAAAAGTGAGAACAAAAGACTTGGGGAAGAGTTTTCTTGCTGGCATTCAGATTTTTCTTTGGAGAACTCTTTCAGATTTTGCTTGTGGAGATTTTATTCCAAAAAGTTAGACAACTGTCATCTTCAAAATCATGGAGAAGTTTGAACATGCTCAAGCTAAAAGTCATATGAATTTGATGGATTCTACTATGCTTGGCTAGGCAAATAAATAGCTTTGCCTATCACTGAGGTTCCTAAATACCATCAAAATGCCTTAGTATCCACTCAATAGTCATCTGAACTCTGTGCCCTGTCTGTAGGGATTTTCATAAAAGCATGCTACTTATTTCCACTTTCCTTGTCCAGGCAAATACCTATCGATGGTCAGATCAAGCCACGAATGCTGTAGGAAACATGGCCAAGGAACCAGGACAGTAATCATATCTCTCCTCCATTGAACTATTTACTTTCTACCCTTTTGTTCATACCTTTCTTAATTGAATTATATTATGAATTGTTTTATTTAATGATATTTGTAATGTAACCATTTTTATTAGACTAGTCTTAAATATATATATATATATATGTGTGTGTGTGTGATCATCTATCTATATTTAACCTTTTTCCTTCACTATTCTTCATTATTAACATGTGTAAATATTTTGTATTCCATTGCGGTTAAGTTTAAAAGTTAATTTTTTTCATTTAAAATCTCTTTCCAATTTTATTTATGTTTCTAAATTCCATATGAGTAAGTTTCCTTTGTTTGCCAACTTGATCTTCTCAATAACACCTCTTTTGTCCGCCAGTAGCTTATTACGTATATCTGATTTAGCTATATACATTTTAAATAATTTTTAAACTGTCTGTTTTTAGTGCAAAGCAATTAGAAAATGCTTTGCGAAAGATTTTTACTATTGTACTTTATCGAGGAGATTCGAGTTGACTATTTTATTAAAATTGGGAAGAAAAGACTTAGACCGCAAAAATATTATATCGTTTAATCTGTTTTCATTGTCTAATTAGTTTTCATGAATTTAGGGGAATAGCGGAGGCCATTAATCATTATTTTTTTAAAGTCATTAATTAAATATCTTATTTAACTAATAAGCTTGAGTTTGCTAATTTTATTCTAATGCTTTATGTTACTTTTCCAATGATCCAGGCATGCAAAACACATATTTCTTAGTACTTTTGCACATTTAACTATTTAGCTCCGTAGGTGTTCCCGTCCATGTCTCTATCATTGATGCTAAGTTTGGCTGGTTGAAAAATAATTTATGTATGGCTCAGATAATGTTGTTGGTTCATAATTAGCCTCAAGAATAGGTGAATAGGGCAGAGGTCATAGTATTCTTGATTTAATATCTCGCATATGGGTGGCCTCGAGGTACTTTCACTTAGTATTTGAACTAGGTTAAACCAACATACATCATCTGACTGTCACAATGTATATTGTTGAACAGTGGGTAATGTTTGTGTGACTATAATTTTTTATAATAGGAAACCAGATAGTTAAAACAGGTGAAACTCTCCACATAGTAGTGCCACTCAGTGCAAGCAAAGTAATCAATGGATTCCAGAAGGCTTGTGCATAAAATCTCTATATCCCACTGAGTGGCACTACTATATGGAGAGTTTTTCCTGTTTTAATAACAGTTATGAGCAAGCATAAAAAATGGTGATCATGTGATATTTAGTGATTTATACCAGACAATCATGTTAATTTATCAAGATTGTTTTGAAAAAATTATAAATTGCTTAAATATCATACCTCCTTGCCATGCTACTCATATTTGACTTTCTTTGGGTAGTTTTACTTTTTATTATATTATTCTTTTATAATGTGAAGTAGGGATAAAATGTTAGATTCATTTAAAAATATCTAAACAATATAAAATTAGTGAAACAATAAAAAGCAAAAAAAAAAACAAATAAAAAGTGTTGTAGCCAAATGAAGATTCCCCTAGAGTTGTAGGTAATGATCTTTGACTTTGTATTGATTGTGGTAATGTTTTATGTATGTTGCACACACACATATGAGTTGGATGATCATTTTCTAGTTCCTAGGATTATTTTTTCTGGGTCACCAATTGACAGTTACTA
The DNA here is from genome assembly GCA_028023455.1 of Epiperipatus broadwayi. Taxonomy (NCBI): domain Eukaryota; kingdom Metazoa; phylum Onychophora; class Udeonychophora; order Euonychophora; family Peripatidae; genus Epiperipatus; species Epiperipatus broadwayi. Next base: position 4,066,745 of record JAQFVV010000106.1, on the reverse strand, counting down.
TATATATATTGTAACCGGACCCCATATAACCCCTTTATTACATCGGTCGTAACAATTTTCTGATGAGCATGCTGCAGAAAGGAACAATCAATTGGTATTCTCAGATGCAGATGTTAACGCCCCCTACAACAATATTTCCTGCTCATCAGAGGATGTGGCAACATAGAGGTTAGAAGCATCTAGTTATTTATATGTTTGACTTGGCAAACAGTGCCACTAGAGCTCAACTTCACCACAACCTTACTTACAAGGGTCTAATTATGCCTGACATAGCTCAGTAGCATGATATTCTTATGAATCAGTTCAATGAATGACGAGTGATGCAAAAAGAATAAACAAATGAATAAATAAACAAATAAATAAGCAAAACTGAACAACCGGAGAACTAAAAGTAGTTTTAGGTAACAATTATTTTATTTAACAATTTATAACGTCTAATTCAAAGTTCCACTCAAGAAATGATGCCTACAAACAGTTTAACTTTGCAATAGTTCATTTTCAAGTCCATTAATGTGGTTTAAATTATTTCCACCAAAATCAATGTCCATATGAGTATTAAACATTTCGCAATCTCATATCAATATGCAGAGAAGCATTTAGAAATCATATAATATTTTATTACTTTCAGTAATCTGGTTTGGATTATTTCCACAAATTCAATATCCATCTGAGCATTAAAACATTTTGCAAGTCTCATGTTAATACGCAGAGAAGCATTTAGAAATCATATAATATTTTATTACTTTCAGTAATCTGGTTTGGATTATTTCCACCAATTCAATATTCATCTGAGCATTAAAACATTTTGCAAGTTTCATATTTATACACAGAGAAGCATTTAAAGTTCATATAAGTTTTATATTTATACACAAAGAAGCATTTAAAGTTCATATAAGTTTCATATTTATACATAGAGAAGCATTTAAAGTTCATATAAGTTTCATATTTATACATAGAGAAGCATTTAAAGTTCATATAAGTTTCATATTTATACACAGAGAAGCATTTAATGTTCATATAAAAATTAAGCATTTGTAATTTTATATTCAAATATTTTATAAATAGTTACCTTCCATTTATTCAAGAAAAGAGAAAAAAAAAAATCATTTCATTTCAATAGCATTATCCGTAAAATCATGACGTGGAATGGAAAATTGAAGCTTTTTTTAATTTATCCCTTTATCATCACCATTTCTTTCAATAACGCTTTCTTTTCCATATTTTTTTAGTGTTAGTAAAAGTTATATTTTAGGATGACAAAAGTCAGAATTGAATAATACACCTTTTAAAACAAACAAAAAAAAAATTCAATTTAATCTGTTGCTCTCTGAATTTTCTTCTCCTTTCTTGTTGAGTCTAATTTGCATACTGCCTCATTTTAGCCCAAACGTTTTTTCTTTTCTTCTTAATGATTGGATAATCTAATTTTTTTAGTGTGAGAGATAAGAAAGCAAAATGATATAACACTTTATTCAAAACCATCGGTCAAAAAATTAAAAATATAATCTTTTTAACAAATCACAGCTTTTATTTACCTCTTAATTTTGAAACTGACACCTCTCTGAGGAGTGCCAAAGCACGAAACCATGGTCAGGGGTTTGGGGAGGGGTTCCTGACAGAGATGTTTTAAGTGCTGGCTCTGGCTAAGCATTTATCATAAAGCTTGTAGAGGAATTGGCAATCCTCACTGTTTATAACTTACAAGCTTAAGAGATAGGGTCATGTGATCTATGAATTGATCTATGACTTTTATTTTGACTATAAACCTTTTGCTTTATTTCATTCCCAATTTGATCAAATCATGCTAGTCATTTTTAAATGGGGGGGGGATCTTTTGAATATATATACGAGGAACAGTATATCTGTTTCAATATATATATATATTGTACTGGTCACTTCTATCTTCTTTAGATCACTGAGGGTACCACTAGGTCACTAACGACCAGAAAATTTAATTTATGTTGATCAAAAATTGACAATGATAGACCCAGCAAGAGAAAGAGATCTTTAAGATTGTTCAGCTACTTGAGAAAAGAAAACAAAGACAAATGTCAGCCCAAATAATTATAAACAATTGCATAGTTTATTAAAATCAACGAAAAGAAAAATTAAATCTTGCACAAACAAAGCATAAAAGTTTGACCTAGATTCTTATAGCATATTTATCAGAGAGTGCACTCAGATTAAAACATTAAACATCCTGGCAGATACATATGTTTCTCACCTAAGGTTTAAAAAGGGAATCTATAATATCTTCATGTCAGTGATTTATAAAAACTAATTCTAGTCTTCTTATTCTGAGATTGCAAAACCAAAGTGAGTCTTGTAGGGAATACAATGAAACAGTGCAGGTGAGCTTTTCTTGGTCTGGAAAAGTCATATTGGTACCAAGAACATCATATGTCTGCAGAACAGCCCATGATAATCATATTCAAGATTATCAAGGTTGATTCCAATACAAGAAAAGAAAATATAACAAAAAAAAAATATGATTTTACATAATCTTAAGTAGAAGAAAACAAAATCTCTGATTTAAGAAAAACAGATAACTATACTTGATAAACTGCCAGCCAAAAGATTTGTAGTCTGTTGAAAATGCAATCCAAACTTAGAGGTAAATAAGTAAAAATTATCTAAAAAGTTAGATTTATAAAATAAAAAGGCCTTCTTTATTTTTAAAATACCAAAGAAACAAATTATATGCGTTCTTTTTCAGATAAAATTCACATTAATAAAATATATTATATTATGGTATCTAGACTAATGCAGACATAATCCATAGTGGCATTTATTACAAATGAGTTATATGTAAATTACAAATGAAACTTTAAAAAAAATGCCACATTGTCTAAATAGTATAGATATAACTGATAACATATTTGTGTTGCTTTTTAAAATATTATTTATTGACTTAAGCTTTTAGAAGTAATTGTTTGAGCACCAAAAAAGCTGGAAGTAAAAAAAAAAGTGAAAACAAAAAGTGATTACAATGAAATGGAAATATCAAATGATGATATTAAAAGATGCAATGGTAATTGGGAAAAAAAGTGAAAACAAAATGAACATGTTCAAAATATTTTGATGAAATTGAATAGAAAAATCTGTATGTTAAAAAAATATATAACAAAGTTTATAAAGACATTGAAATAAATACATGATGTTCTAGTATTGGTTGAATGTGGTGAAAAATGCCAATGGAAATATTATAACAAAAAAAAAAAAACAAAGATTAAAACACAGATGAAATAAATATACAGGAGTTACACATAATAAATTGATTCAGATACTTTTAATAACAATATCTACATTGAGAAATTTTTAGTGACAAAAGTTAATGTCCGATTATTCTTGAAATCTTAAACAAAGGATAAAATCATAAAAAGTAATGGCATTGCACAGATCTTTTCTTATAAGATTAAAAAGTACTCCATAAAAGAGCTAACCAAAGTTTTCCAATTAATTTAGAGAAAAAATCTTGAGCACACTGATTTTAAAAAAATATGGTTATATGTCTGTTTGAAGTAAAATAGTTTGGAAAAAGTACAATGTCTCTTTTACTGCTCACATAGAAAATTCTATAAAACTCATTCATTCCTACAATAAAATAAATTTTTTAGTTGTGTGTTGTTAATGCATGTTTGATAATTGAAAATTTCAGAGATACTAATAGAAAATATTTGTAACTACCTATTGATTATAACAACGGCATGATTCATTTAACCATGACAAATTATATATATAATCAGTAATTTATCTGAAAGTGAATAATCTTTAGTTATAATTGTATATGATATAGTAAAACAATTGTTTTTGTACTGGAAAAAAAAATGGACAAGATTCATAAAAATATTTTACTTATTCAATTCATGCATTGGATATGTGAAGATTTACATGTCTTAGATGATAACATACCCACCTGTCATATCTATATCTTAGGGTTTTAATCCAAACTAAGTTATAAGTCTATATAAGGCCAGTTAGAAATCTTAAAAGAAGATATTTACACCAGTAAATAATTTCTTTTTCTTTATTGTTTCTGTATTGAAAGTGCTCTTGTGTTTAGAAAGGCACTTAAATATTCTCTTATTTTTATCTTACTGAATATATAATATAATTCAGATCAGACAAAATATAAATCAATTTTAAAATTGTTGAAGAAATATTAACAAACTTAGCTAAGATGACAAAATTTTATTTAAAATAATAAATTTTAAGGCATTTATTAGAAAAATCAAAAAAAAAAAAACAAAGTGAGAAAAAAAGACTAAAAATGTGATATCAGGAACAGAACTATTTTAGTAAAGGAAAATATATATATATATATTGATTCTTTTTACCATTTTGAATCATTATTGAACAAAAAATATATATAACAGTGTAGAGATTAATCACTCACTGGCACAAGCAAAAAAAAATGAAAAAAGATCTTTAGATATAGATATGCATCTTCAAAAATGAAAATTAGAAATGTTAAAGCTTTGATACTTCTTTGTGACTCTCTATATATGTAAAAGTACTATTGTAATAGTTAGTTCATTAAAACGTGATACTTGTGACTTACATTTTAAATTCACTTGTGATAAACATATAAATTTTATAGGTTCTAAGAAGATTTAAGATGTTTTTTTTAAACAGCACATCTCCTTTCTGCTACTCATCTAGTATTGATTAATAATCTAGTAATAAATTATTGATTGAAAACTACTAATAACCTTAAGTCTTTCTTTTTTATTTTACTTTTTTAATGATAGTAGGACAGATCTACCGTTTTATTCCATTAAATTAATTTATTATACAATCATTAAAATAAATTATATATATATATATATATTAACGTATTGCTACTTAAGATGGCGGAATACGCCGAAGCTAGCCATAGCAAAAAATTTTAATCTTTAATATAAATATACAGTAACTAGCAGAAATGCTTACATATATGAAAGTAAAGTAGCCTTAATAGCAGATTGAAAATTCTTGATGTTAATAATTGTAAGCTGTTTTCATGTGGTTTATATATGTATGCATATGCTTAAATTTATTAACCTATTAAAGGTAAGTTAAAAACTTTATAAAACAATGGTATTAAGTTATCGTTTTCTATTTGACCATGTTTAGCTCTATATTATAAACTTTCAATGGCATATATTGTAAAATATTAAAAAAAAAAATTATTATTAAGATCTAATTAAAAGTATATAAAACATTCACAAACATATTTTTTGTTTTAAAAAAGTTATGTTTGTACGTATATATATGTTGGAAAATAAAGTAACTATTAATAAATCAACATATTAGTGAATTATGAAATAAAGAACTACAAATTTATAATATCTAAAAGAGATAATAAAAATTAATATTGGAAAGGGAGTCCCTTCCCCCTTTTGCAGTACTTAATTTTACTACCTTATATGATTTAACAGATAATTAGATATATAAATATTTCGAAATCTCATTAAAATTAAGATAATTAAATATATTTTTATTTAATTTTAAAATAATACCTGTGTATCTTTTTAAATGGAAGTTTATTTATTTACTATATATAAATTTGTTATTTCAAAATTTTTAAATGTAAACAAATTTTATCTAAATAATTAAATTAACACCTTAGTTATTTTATGAAATATATGTTTTCAAGTGAATTTATCTTTAGTTCTGAGAGTAACAAGTTAATAAAATGCCATGAAACTGCTATAATTCAATTATTTCATTTATTTACTTAGTTTTATTTTTTATACAGAAGTCAAAAATATTTTCAGAGTGAGTCTGATAGATAATATTTAATATAAAAAATAGAAACTATACATTTGCTTACATATTTTATTATAATATCTGATGCAATCTTTTTTTATGTGAGATGAAGTCAAATTAGAATTAGAATTGTGTGATATATTTAAAAAAATTGAGTAAATATGATTTTGGAGCTCAATTTTTGTTTACATTTTGTTTCTAAAGCTGATATAATAGTGAAAATATGCTAATTATATATTTTTTAAAATATTATGAAAACTATTCTCATTTGCGGAGGATTTTTTTTTTTTTTTTATAACTGATGACTTATTTATTGAGGTGTTAGAATATATAAGATAAAAATAAAGTTGATTGTGAACTCACTGCTTGGGTGAGCATGATATCTATCTTCTCAATGTTAAGAACTGCATAATATTATTTACATTTGTAGATAGATGCAAAATATTATCAAATTTTTTGTTTTATGGTCAACATAGACACATCTAACAGTCCTAATTTTTCTGAGCCATTTAAACTCGAGTTATAAAAACAAAAAATCTATTTTTTATCTAATAATTAAATAGTTAGATCGATTCAACTATGGTTCAACTAACTGAAAACTTTTTTGCTTGCTTAGAAAATCTCCAGCTATGAAAAAAATGTCCACGTTTTATCTAGATTTGGACCCTAAATTATAGTATGCCAATTACGTGCATTAATTATTTTTACGTGCTTTAATTATTTTACTATGTGATTATGGTTATTTTTAAAACATATTACTTTTTAAATTATCACAATTCATATATTATGTGAGGAGAGTAATAAAAGCATTTTTTTTTTGGGGGGGGGGGGTTGTCGTTAAAAAAAAAGTTAGTTATTATTATTTTTTAATCTTTTTTAATTTTAATATTTTATTAAAAAGTAAATTGTGTTTACTTTTTTTTTTATAAACATATTATGATAATTCAGTAAATAAATTTGTGGATCTAGTACATAAACAAACTTTTATTTAAGAAAAGTTTCTGTGGTTTTTTTTTGACAATGATATATTTGATTGCAAAGCAACTCAATCTATGCATCATATGGAAATGATTTACTATTTTTTGAATTTCATTGAATCAACTTATTTAATTGTAACTTTAAGAAAAATAAAATATCTTTTCTGGAATATATATATTGTAACCTCTTCCCTATAGAAGAATGATACGAACAACAATTACTATATTATATACTATACTAGCTCAACGATAAATGATGAATGATATGAGAATCTCTTTGGTTCAAACAGAATGACGATAAGATAAATAAATACATAAGATAGACTTTGAGGACAGTCATAGCATAAAGGTTTTAACATTGAGAAGCATATAAAATATACTCCCCAATGGCATTGCTATTGTAGAAATACATCAGCTACTATCCTATTATTCCTACAACAAACAATGACTAACTTAATATTGAAATAATTATTCAGCTACTCTTTTGTAATATGAGAAACTTTAAAAAATAATATTAAAAACACAGATTAAATTAATTTAAGTAATTAATGATATCCTATGGTTATCTCGGAGATCATGATTATTCTTTTTTAAAATATAATAACTATTATTGGTAGTTAGATAATTAAATAACAAGGAGATTTTGTCGAGATTTAATTATCTAAAGAACAATTACACTTACAATTACAAATATAAACTAAACTTCCTATCTGGTACTTCATCTAACCTTAATAATAATACATTGAGACTAATAATAATAATCTACTCACCTACTTTAAATTAAATAATTTATTAAACTTACAAATATTTACTCTTGTACTTATACAAATAACTATCAGAAAACAGAATAATCATTTTGTAATAATCAAAAACTTTATAATTTAACCATCATGTCCTATCATCTAACTCAATTCTATACACTAATTACTTCGCATTTACCCATATTGACTTTATCTTTCAAAACAAACATTACAAATGGTTTTATTAATTACTTGCATTCTAAGATATAACATTTTAAAATTTATTCTATATAATAAATTTTATCTTGATTTTAAAATAGGAATGTGTCTATTGGAAATAATATCACTTATCTCATATGATAACATTAAATTTCAATTTTTCAAATAATTATTCAAGTGTTTTTATATTTAATAAAATAAAAAATTATCAAAAATGACTAATAAAGTTATAATTCCAAAACAATAAATAATTAATTTATCAAGTTCCAATTCTTTAAAATACTTCTATAAATAAAATATTCAATAAATATATTTTATGTAATAACTTCATTTTTTTTTAAGTGTCATAGCATCGGCCGAGACGCGAACCCGCAACCCAGGCAACTGCCTGCAAGTGCAAGACAGTCGCGCTGACCTCTCGACCACCAATTATGCGTTTTAATAATATGACTTGTGAGATAAATGATTCTGGACAGAAATAAAGTTACTAATCAAAATTTTAAATTAAAATACTTATTTATTTTAACAATAACAAGTCATAACAAGAATATAAATATCAGATATAACACAAAGGATTCATAAAATTAACATTTAAATAATTAAAAAAAATTTTTTTTACATTTACACTAAATAAAAAATATATTATTTTCATTCAGATATTCAAATTATATCTACATCATTTGGACCATCAAATGACAAATTTATTATTAACAATTTTGTATGCTTTTATTTATATTGTCAATTAATTTTACCATCCATGAGTTCATCCTGATGGATAATTTCCAAGCCATCTCCAACACAAATAAATAATCCATTATAATCCAAATTTGTTTGAACAAAGTTATAATAGTTTAATATCATTCACACTTAAAATTTGTATGAAAACATATTAATACAATTTACTAAGGAAATTGTTTATGCTGTGGTAATCTTAAAATAACACAAATAATGCATTTAAATAGGTAATTGAATCAAGGATTCTTTTTATAAAAATTATCATTCATTTTTATGCACTTTACACTTCTTTCACTCACATTCACATTCTTATTTTGATCTCATTTACCATTTTCACACAATAAGTTATTCATATTTTGAGTGAATTCAAAAATATTTGTTTTGTCTATGGTTTTACTATTTCTGACACAATTCTAACAAACTTAGGAAGACAAACTATAAATTCAAAAAGAATAACTGATCATTGTACGAGGCCTATTATATATTCTAATAGCATAGATAATACTTTTCAGATAAGAAACTAATCTTATTAAATTATTGTACCAAATTATAGAAATGGAGGTATCCATCCCTTATAAATGTTATAATTTGGAAGGTAGTCACTTTAATATATCCTAGCTTATTTATCAAGCTCTTATGGAATATAACATTCATGTTTTTTTATACAATCCTTTCATCTCCATATAATAATAATATTGGTATTACATTCATTAAGCCCACGAAAATCTCATCAGTTCTTCAGAATGATATTTTATCCTATTCTGGAATTTTAACTTATCCTTCTCAGACTATATATCTTTAGCATCTATGTCTATTAACTTTCCTCTTTTCTCATAGTATAATCTTATTTTCCATCATGTATTCAGTGATAAACATTATAGATCATGTTACAAAACAAATAACTCTATTATGACAAATGTCAATATTATACTTTCTCCATTACAAAGTTCAAGATTATATATCACTTTTCCACTTTAACATTCATTCCATTTCATATTTTCATATATCACATTATACTCTTAGGGTATATTCATATTTATTTTAATAGAATCCCATTTTTTAATTCATCATCCTCATTTAATACAATCATTAAATATACATTACTGTGATGAATTAATGAATTTATTTAAGACAGTTTTACCAAAATCAGATTTTTAATTTTCATACATACTAAAAGAATATAAATTTAAATTACCACATTACCCACATGAACTTTTATTCTGTAACTCATGTATACCATATTAGTTTTATAAGCATATGCTTCACTCTTCTACATTGAAACTATGATAAAATGTTAATAAATCATCTTAATCCTAAAAATTGATTACATATAAAAAGATTTAAATTATTTATACTCTTATCATACAATATTATATATTTCTATTTAAAAATATTAAAAATAGAATCATAAATTTAAATAAATATTTTTTAAAAAAAAAGATAATTTATTCAACCTCCTTGTCCAATATCAACATGGTAACAAACAGCGATTAAAGCTTCCTCATGAGTTGTTGATTCTCCTCTCCTCTTTCTAACAAAACACACATAATTTCAAGTAAAACATTTCAAGAAAAAAAATGATCACAAACAATAAGATGATAAAAGTTTTTGAGCTCATTGTAATGATATCTAATCCTTAGATCTTGACACGTTTTAAAAATGAAATGTGCATTAATATTCTGGAATGCTGTAATAATAATAAAATAGTTTATATTAATATTTTCCAATATGAAACTTTGGCATATATAAAGTCAGTTTATAAGTAAATTTCACTTCAATTTCTCTTTATTTATTTATACTTGGCAGTTTTATATCTTTGAAATACACATAGAAAAATTAATTTGAGTCTATAAAAGTATAATATATACTATTTCTATAATAATTAATCATTATAAAAGATCAAAAGATTCTCTCATTAGCTTTTTATCCTTTTAGCATTTTTCTTATTAAAAGATAATTTTATTTGCTAAGATAAAACATACTACCTCTTTATAAGTCTTTCATCTCTTATAAAACATAATAAATATCTATTCTGATAGCAAATTGTTTTATAACTTATTAATTATATAGTAAATATTCTTCTTTCTAATTTGCAAAGTTCTCTATAATATGTAAGTTATTTTCATTTAGGAAAAAATTCTTTTCAACTAGACTTATAACTTATTACTAAGTTATTACTTTAAAGTTCTATAAATTAATTTTATAAGTTGATAATATTTATATCTTTGTATTATGTAGAAGTTCCTCTGAATAAATAACTTAATAAGAAATTAATTGATCTTGTAGAGATAACTAAATGTTCTCTTACATGCCCATAGCTGCACTTTCTAGGTAATTGTAGTTTATCTTTTTCCATTGTTTTCCCAAATGATAATAAACTTAACTGTTTCTTTATAATTCCATTAGTTGTCATTATAATTATGATATGACACAAGATTGTAATTAAGTCATTCACATGAAACTCATGTTGATTTACTCCTTTGTTTTTATATACCACTCTTAAAATTTAATCACTTTCACTTAACTTAAAAAATAAAATATAATAAAATTTTATATTTTTTAAAAAATTTTGTGAAACAGGTGTTCACTTTTACTTTTAATGAATTTCCTCCACAAGTTTGTCTGCTATTACCTCATATACTTTAATTAGTATGATGACAGATCACTAATTAAATCAATTTTATTGGAATGACTCAAAATCAACCTGAATTTTTTTTGCATAATTAGTTTTTTGTTTACATTATTTAAAAATAATTAAGACAAATAAATATTTGAAAACTTCCTAAATTAAATCACTTCTAAATAAATTTAAAATATAATTATAATTTTAATAGATTGTAATATTTTAAATGAGATATTTAATAACAATATTTATATCTAAAATATACTATTATTATTTTGAAACAAATTATTATCTTCTAATAAATAATTTTTATTTCCATTTACTAGAATTCTACACACATACTTATATATTCACCTTTTAAAGGATCACTGTTATTAAATTAAATTGAGGTTTGATTTATTACTATTGCTACTTTTAATACATCTTATAAATTTATATAGGTACAATGTAAATATGCTTTTATTGATTAAAGACTATTATAATGGAATTAAATATGACTGTTTAAAATATAAATAAAAAGTGTTATAACTACTCCCACATAATTCCATCTTTAAATCTTATATATTAAACCAGGGATGGGCAATTGTTTTGGCTTGGGGGCCACAGAGGTTGGCGGAAAGCTGCATCAGGGGCCACTTTGTGGAAGCAAAGGTTAGTGGAGGGCCACATCTTTTTTTCATGACACAATAAATACACTGCATTATTTCCTGTATTACCAAAAAAATATTTGTTTGTCCATTCTTCATTAAACACATGACATTCATCACTGATTTTACATTTTCTTGGAGGATTCATGGTCTCCCTAAAGTTGGAAATGTATATATTTGCTAATGCAAAGACAAAATTGAAATTAACCAGATCAACTGGAAAAGGACTGCACCCTGTATATATACTGTGCATGTGTATTGAAGTGGCCATCCTAGTAAAAAATACAAGACAAATATTCGGTCATGTACGGGAATGAAATCTCAGTTCAAGGTGGATTTTTTATTGTCTTGGTGGGCTGCATGTGGCCCTCAGACTGCTATTTTCCCACCCCTGTATTAATCTATTTATATGTATTACATATCAAAATTAATAGTACTACAAATATGTATTCTTTAAATTTAAAATTTTGGTTATAATATATGTTTTATATTCTACTTTAAATACAGCTAACCAATCAAAAGGTTACTATATATAATATGATATGATATGAAATAGCTTTTCATTAAATAAAATCAGAACTTTTTGTGCACAAACTATAAGCCTAGAAACCCTATTAACTTAAATATTTTCCCCTCCAAATTCATTATATACTCCAGTAAGCTCAGCTGTTTCTTATTCCTTGTTAACCAACTATTTTTTGTCTCTTGTTCATTTGTTTTTTTTTTCATCCCATTTTAATAAAAGCTATTTTAATAATTTCACTATCTTGTTCTCATATTTTTCACTTCATTATAAAGACATAAACAAACAAATCATAAAATGACTACTTCCTTTAACTTCAGTGTCATTAAATTTTTCCAACTCTCCATACAGTTTATCTGAACTCTTTTTAAACATCTTATTCTCTAAAAAAATGTTTGATTCTTTTTTTCTCTCATCTATATGTAAATTACATGTATGATCTAAATCCTTATTCTATTTTTGTCTTCTTTCTCTAATATCTTAAGCTCTTGCTCTGCACTTAATAAGTGTTACCATACTTCTTTCATATTCTGCATAATTTCAAACAATTCTATTTTTTTTTCTAACCAATTTATTTATCATCTTTTCCCATCGCTTAATTGATTTTTATTCATATATTGAAATGTTCAGAACATTTCAAATTTATGTTTGATTTATCTAATTAAAAGCAAGGTTAATCCACCGCAACTTCATTAACTTTATATATTAAACAAGGCAAAACTCTCTCCATACAGTAGTGCCACCCTGTGCCAACTAGAGTAATCAATGGATGCCAGAAAGCTTGTTGTGTTTATGCACAAGCCTTCTGGCATCCATTGATTATTTTGGTTGGCACAGGGTGGCACTACTGTATGGAGAGAGTTTTGCCTTGTTTAATAACAATTATGTGCTAGTATAAGAGATAGTGATCATGTGATGTTCAGTGGTTTAACTTTATATATTCTCTATATTTTTATATCTTAACTTCCAACTCTCTTATAAAAAAAAAAAAGTAATAAAGATAATAATAGATATTTTTGTTTTAACCTAATCTCACATTTAGTTACCATTGATTCTATGTCTCCCAATTAAACATAGCGCTATATAAAATAATATCTCAAAAATTATCCTTGTAAAAGTTCTTAATAACTCTTAACAATCTCTCTCTGTAATCTTATTTTTATTCATGCTATCATAAATCTTTTTATTTTTAAAAATAGAGTAAGTAATTATTTGTTTCCTTATTTGATATTTTAATAATCTGAGATATATGTGTAATTGCAAATTTTAAGTGAAGAAGACAAAAGTTGTAATATTTATTACATTTAATTTCAGCAATATTGTTATACTTATTTTAATTTTATATTATCTATATATTTATTTATACACACATGTACTAAAAGCCTGAAGTTAAACTAATCAATAAAATAATCAAAATTTACCGCAAATTCATATTTCAACAAGATTAACCAAAAATATAAATTCTAAAACACAACTAATGGTTTCACTGCTACAAGCAGCTTTCTCTAATGTAAAAAACTACAAAATAACATTTTAAGACTAAACATTACCCACAACTCCACCCCACTTGTTTGATTTTTCAGATTTTGGTCAAAAATATTTATTTTTACATTAAAACATATTGATAAGGAATTCAATGAATTATGGCTGGAATTTATAATTGGATGGTAAGCATTTATTTTAATTTGATCACGTTAGATTATTATCATCAATGATAAATAGAAATTTGTTTTAAAAAACTTTTTGTAATTTGACAAATTATGAATTTGCATTTTAGATATTAAACTAAAACAAATATAATTTTAAAAAAATAAATATAATTACTGAAGATTCTATAATTGACCAATCAGTAGTTAAAAACATTAATTAAATCTGCCAATAGTCCATGTTTTTGAAGGCAAGTTTAGACATGACAGTTTTATACATGAATTAGTATAAACACAGACGTATAGTATTTTATATCAAACTATAATTCAAACATCATAATGGTATCTTCAAGCAACAAACAAAAATTATCAGATGAAAATAGAATATTTCAAGACAACTGAGAAGAGGAATATTTTGGTGTGTTAAATAACAAAGGTTAGTAATGTGTTTTATTTGGCAAGAAAGTGTCACATTAAAAAAAATATAACATTAATCATCATTACACTATAAAACATAAATTGTTTAATGACACTTTTGCTCATGGTCTTTAATAAGAAATGAAAAATTAGCTTCCTTCAAGAAATCGTTGCAACAACAACAAAATGTTATGTCAGTGGCAATATCACAAGAAGCAGTGGTGACACAAGCACCATATGAAATTTGTTATATCCTTGGCATAAATATGAAACCATTTACAGATGTTAAAGTTGTGAAAGAATGTTTCATAATGCTTCAAATATATTATTTGATAAATTTAATAATAAAAGTCAAATATTATTACAAATTAAAAAATTACAACTGTCAGATTCTACCTGCATTAGACATATTGAAGATATTGCAAAATATATTTTTGATATTATAATAGAAGATTTGAAACACTACAAATATTTTAGTTTGGCTGTTGATTCTAATATTGACATTACAGCAACATCACAATGTGCTATTTTCATCAGATACTGTATGGAACAGAATTCAATTTGTGAAGATTTTTTAAAAATTCTTCCTATGAAGGATCAACTAGAGGTAGTGATTTTCTCAATAGTATTTGTACTTTTCTGGAGAAAAATAATATTGAAATAAAATATTGGTTTCTCTGTGCACTGATGGATGTATCTCAATGATTGATCTGAAAAGGGATTTGTTTCCCTATTAAAAAAGAAATATAATCTAACAAATCTCTTATCATTTCATTGTTTAATTTACCAAGAAAACTTGGGGGTACATATATCCATTAAAAAAGTAGAGGTTGTGATGAAAACTATCGTAAACATTGTGAATTATATTCAAGCCCAAGAATTGAACTACAGAAAATTTAAAATTTTTTTGAGAGAAATAAATAGTAATTATAGTGATGTACTTTACATACTTTGATGTGATGGCTAAGCAGATGTTTTGGATTGCTTTTTTTTAATTATGCAATGAAATTATTTCATTTTTACAAGGAAACAATAACATTTATAATGAGCTTGACAGTGGTGGATGATGGTGTCTTTTAGCTTTTTTATGTGACATCATGGAAAAACGTTGTGACATTAATATTAGTTTGCAAGGCAAAAATAAAATTATTTCACAAATGGCAAATAAAGTATTTGCGTTTGAAGAAAAACTAAATATTTATTACCAAGATATACAAAAACAAATACTATATGATTTTCCAAAATTGACAAATGCTAAGTAAGGTGGTATTGATATATCTTCAGAAAAAGATGTAATTATTTCAAATTATTTACCTATCTTATTAAAAGAATTTAAAAGTAGATTTCAAGATTTAAGAAATATTAAGAATTGTCTTACTTATAGAAAATTCCTGGCTTTTATAAATAGCAATTATTACACAATTAGCCACATTTAGACATGATTATATTAAGCTATTTGATGAATTTGTTAAATTTAAAAATGACACAAATTTGGAAGCCATTTTTAAAGAAAAAAGGAGGGAAAGGAGTATATGGAATTTTGGGAATTAGTACCTGAAAAATATAAAACTGTCAAAAAGTGTGCACAAATGTTGCTCACATTATTTGCATTGATATATCTTTGTGAATCATCTTATTTAAAAATGAAATATGTGAAGAATGTGTATAGAAACAGACTTACTGATTCACACCTTAATGATATATTAAGAGTAGCATGTAGAACTTATAAACCATATTTATCTAAAATTGTTAAAAGTTTATCTCAATATCAAAAATCACATTGATATTTAAATAAATGTTATGTTTATATTATATATAAATGTTTGCTTTTTATTAATATGTTAATTCTACGATATAGTAAAGTGATCAACAATCTGTGGCATGCATGGATTGAGAAATCAGACATTTTTTCATGTGACACAAATTGTTTGCCAATTGTTTATATGGTGTGCTCTGGCCCGTTTGATGTGGCACACACATATATGTGACCCAGGGGGAAAAAAGGTTGAGTATAGCTGGTTTAGAGCGAGTTGGAGAAAGCTTTGACCAGTAACGGACTATTTAAAGACTCATTTACCATTTTCTTTTTTGAATGGCTAACTAAAAAAGCAATGAGTTGGTATTTAGAAAAAAACAATCCTTGAATTTTTTTCTTACTCCTATACAAATACATGACAAATGATAAATGCAATATATATATATGTATGTGTAAACGACAAGTTATAAATTAAAAAAAAAAAAAAATTTAAAAGTACTTTCCCACGATCTGTAAAATATTAACTTCTTTCTATTGAGGATTTGCTACTGATATCTTTATACAATTAGATAAAAATAAATGTTAAACAGCGTACTTTTAATTAATTATTTAAAGATAAATATTTTAGGAAGTAAACAAAATTACAAATAAAATGGTGATTAGCGTGATATTTTTACTATAAGCAAATACTCCCTACAATAATTTTGACATATTGCATTAACATGCATCTATTTGATCTTTTTTTTTTTAAATATATTATCAAAATGTTATTCCTTTAAATAATTTGATTTCATTATTGCAAATATATATATGGTTTTATTTGTATTTATTACTGTTTGAAGTTATAGTTTGTCAGGTGACATAAAAGTTTAGAATAGAAAAAGAAAACTTTGAAAGGTAATTTGTTTCTCTATTATTTTGTTTTATCGTTTTAAATAAAATGTTTTGAAGTCTGACAATAGCTTTAGAAAACTATTAAGTAAAGTTATAATTAATTTTGAATGTAATGAAAAATTTTAAAATAATTAATTTGTTTAATTAATTAATTAATCAATTTTAATTAAATTATATTTCAAGAGTATAAAAAATGTTAAAATTATTGTGAAAATAATTTTTCTTATTTAAAAAAAAAAATTATGCTAAACCTGTATTTATATATACATACACGTGTGTGCCTTACTGTATTGATAAAAGACGGTTTCAAAATTTAAAAATATATTTATGTATGCACATAAAGAGAGAAAATAAATAAAAGATAAAATACTGCATGAAAAGGCCTCTCCAGTAGTCTCTCATAGAGTAACAGCTAAGAAGATTGCATTACTCACCAAGCCTGTCAATTACTAACTATTGGGTGTTTGTGAGTAGTTGTATATAACTCGTTTACTAACTATTGAAACGTAGCTTATTTAACAATGATTTGGCTAGCTGCAAAAAATTGCTAAACTTAATTAGAATCTAAAAAAAAAAAATCCAAGTTTTATCTGACTTGGATTTGAATTCATATCATAGCTATCACTAAAAAAAAAAATAAAAAAAAATTAATATCTATCATTATGCACATTTCTTTAAATTTAAAATAAGCAAAATAACAATAAGCACTATTATTATATTCAATCGAAATTTATTGACTTAACTATTCCTCCAAGATTTAGTTTAGAAAAATAAAATATCGCAAATTTAAATTTAAAAATGCAATACACAGTCAAGTCCTGCCCAAGCATGAACTTTGCCAAGCGTTTTCCAATACAGTTCATGTTCAAGAAATAATTACTAAATGTTACATTCTTATTTTACTGTCATCATTCTTAAAATGCATGTATTTATACAAGGTATCTGCATGTAAGTGCACAGGTACTAAATACAAAGGTGCTTTATCAAACGGCATGCTATGTTACTGCCATAATTAATAAAATATTTATGTAAATGTTTAGATTTCCAAATCTCTCCATCATTTCAAACATATTCTGATTGCCAATATTTTTTTTTAGTCCTGTGCCAATTGTTCAAAATATACTATATATTAGATATTCTACTGAACAGACTGTTCACTGCGATAATTAATATAAAAAAATTAACGTTTTTTTTATTTAAGTATCTTAATTTATATATATAATAGCATGTTGCTATTAATAATTTATTTAAAAATGAATTTATTTAAAAAATATTGCGTTTTCCCAAATGTAGCAGTTTTACTGTGCATTTATTTAACTTTATCTGTTTCAGTAATTTTGGGAGGGAAAGTTTTTCCAAATTAAGAAATTATTAAAAATGATTTACGATCTACAATGAAAGAAGAATATTTAAATGGTTTATCAGTTATATCTATGAAAAATGATATTCTAAAATTCTGTAAACATTGAAAATTTAATATTTGAAATACAAGCATAATTCATATATTTGCAATTTTAAATGTAATTATGCGCATGTACTAAGGTTTTAGCCTTATATAAGTATTAAATGCTGACATTGCCCTTAATAAGAATTAATATTTACAACTTTAAATTGATTCAAAATATTTCTAAATTTAATATCTGAATATTGACTCGTTGTAAATCGAAAGATTTCGCGAATGTTAATGTTTGTAGAAATAGTGGACTTAATCAGTGAAGAATTTATTAGCTTCATGCTTCCAAATCAAAATGCTTTAGATTTGCCTATATAATTATGAAAAATAGGTTAGAGATAGGAGGGTCCCTCTTATCTTTATAAAGTCGAATCTTGCATTATCATTTGTAGAGATCTCTCTTGCTAAAATTAAGTACTCAATGCTCATGTACTAAGGTTTTAGCCTTATATAAGTATTATAGAGGTTTAAAAACAGACTTTCAAGCAATTATAAATTTTGTGGCCACCAAAACCAGAAGAGTTAATATGCAAATCAAAAGATAAACAATGTAAATAATGAATTTATATTTTTTTAATGTTTTACCATTTCTGTATTTTTTATTAAATAAAATTGTATTGAATTATTTTGTTTTAATTATTTCATGGGAGTGGTGATAATGATATTGAATTTGCACATCTGTGTTTCTTATCTATGCAGTAGTCTTGTATTTATATAACGGAATCAGCAAATTGACTATAATAAATATAAGAGTATCTATAGTTAGCTTGAGTCATGCACACAAGAGATTGAAGTTATTATTCTCTTAGATTTGTCAAATAATTTCTAACATCCTATTGCTATATTTATATAGCACAAAAATTAAATAGCCTCAAGATATATTTTGATATATTGTTAAAAAATAGTGTATAATAAAATAGTTAATTGTCCTTTATTAATTATATTAAGAAATAAGTATATTATAAATTTTTTGTTTATTTATTAAGAATATAGAAAACCAATTAAAGATATAATTATAAAATTACTAACAGTAACTACTATTAGAATTAATATCTAATTCAAGTAAAATATTTTATTTATTAAAAAAAAGCAAATAATTGATTGGTTCATTGTTGGGAAAATCGTATGACATTTGAGCACTGAAGGTGAAGGAATTGAGCTGCAAACTGGAAGTCATTAGCTCTTAAATCTATTATTGCTCTAAATCACACAGGACATTTTACATTTTGACTATGTTTGATTCGATATTTGTAAAAAAAAGTATATTATTTTCAAAAATTTGCAAATGATTATTTTGCTTTGACAAATAATAAAAAAAAAAAGAGCATTGCATTATTTTCAAATGGGATATTGAAAGCGTTGGTGGCCGAGTGGTTAGCACAGCTGCCTTACAAGCTGTTGTCCATGGTTCGCTTCCTGGCCGATACTTTGTCACATTAAAAAAATATATAAAATATATATATATATAAAATGTACTTAATAACTTTAAAGAAGGCTTCATAAAACAAAAAAATCTCAAAATCTTGGTAAGAATTTTTAAATTTTAGATAAACTCATTATTGCTTTTTTTAAATTCAATAATTTTGTCCAATATCCACTAACCTTTTATTTTTGCTCTATATGATTAGTAAAATGGTAGGGTCTGATATTCAAGATTCATGGATAATGACTTTAGTTTTGATATTTCCAGTGATTATATTTCTTCTAAATTCCTGAACAAACATTCATTTTTTAATCTCTATTATTTAAAAATAGATTTATTATTCAATCTAAAACTTTTATTATAAAATGCTTTTAATATTTCTTCAATATATTTTTATGTAACATTTGTAAGTGATATCAAAATCTATAATGTTAATGTCCATTTGATGATTTTTTTATATTTCAACAAATTTGGAAAAAAAAAAAAAGATATAATCAACACTATTCTATTTTCATTTAAATAGTTCTAATTTTAATCCAAACATGCTGTTTTAGCTGTGATAAAAGACACATCATTTTTATGTGACTGTATATTCATTTGAACTTCATAAATAATTTTATTTTCTTATGGTCATAGTATGATTTCAAAAATGTTATTGTGGCGTCATAAATTTATCAAATTATTTCAAACTTTTTAATAATCATTACTTTTCAGCATATAAATAAGAGAAAGGCTTAGAAAAATAAATAAAGGAATTTAGTAATTTTTATTAGAAATATTTCATTACATTAAAAACATGGGGAAAAGTATTAATTGTTTTACAGTTTATGTTATACATGCAAAATCTTTTTCAAGGAGATATCATTTAAGATCTTTGTTTTAAAATTTTGCTATTTGCAATGCAAAATTATGGAATGAGTAAATTTTATTTTCTTTATAATAATAATAATTACCTAGAAAGACTTCAATGTTATCCAAAAGGTTTTAGAAAAATTCAGGCACTGAATCTTGTAATAAAAAGTAATAATACCTGACATAAACAAAAATAAAAGATCCTTTAAGCAGCAACATCAAATAATCATTCATTTAAAAAAAAGAAAAGAGAAAGTGATATTTATCAGGCTTGCTAACTGCTAGGGAGCAAAACTTTAATGCTTTTCATTTTAGACTTGCTTGCTTTTTATCTAAAAACAAGCAGATACCCATTTACTGACCAATATTACATGCTTAGCTATTTGAATAAAAAGTCTAGCCTTTTGAAAAAAGATCAATTTTATTTCACATAGATTTAATACCATTGAACTATGAGATGCTTTTATAATGTTTGCATAATCTGTTGGAAACAATCTATAAAACTTAATTATGATCAATTATTAATAGTGCTGACAAACACTATATGTGATTTTTTTTTTGTTCATAAAAAAATTGTTCAGTGTGTTAAAATATAGAAACTCTTTTGTATCAGTTTTTAATTTTTCACAAATAATAATTCTCCATTCAGATTTTATTTTCAATCAAATGCACATATTTTATATAGTATAACAAAGTTGATATATTCAACTTTATTGTAAACTTGGGTATTCATAAAATACTATATGATTATAAACAAAGAGCTTTGCTATTTGCTCAACAAACTTTATGATAAATGCTTAACCAGAGAAAGCATTTAAAATATCTCTAGCAGAAAACCACATCCAAATCCCTGGCCAATGGTTTCGTGCTTTGGCACTTCTCAGAGAGGCAGCAAAGAAAGCATTTAAAATATCTCTATCAGAAAACCACACCCAAACCCCTGACCAATAGCTTGATTCTCTGGCACTCCTCAGAGTGGTGCTAGCTTGTTGAGCAATTAGTAAAGCTCTTTGTTTATATTTTACAAGCTTAAAAGAAATGGGGTCATGTGATATATGACTCTATTTTTTATTTTTTACTATATGATTATCTTTGACATTTTACACATTCCATTTAAGTATTATACTAACAATATTATTTATTTGAAATTGTACTGATAATTTTAAAAATTTGGGCAATTTTTTTTTTTTTCCAATTGTATATGGTTTCAAGCTTTAACAGTTAATGTTAAAATATTATATAAAATTCACACTCTATTGTTATTTGTTGCAATATAAAGAAAACATGATACTAAGTTCATTGATGGGAATTATTTTTAGTTTATCAAAGATTTTAAAAGAAGAATAAGTCATTATTTGAATTGTCTCAAAGGTTCAAGTAATTTGGGTGGCTTTATGGAAATAATTTTAAAATGACTATTGAATATATTACACACTGGCAATTGATTTGTTTATTGTTGCTGGTCAAAGCTATATTTCAAATATTTACACTATACTCTTTTAATTTTTTCTTTATATCTGGTATTTCTATTATTTTATTCTGAAATATATATTTTGTTCATGGAAAAATAAATAGTTATTTTCTCAACGAAATTAATACTATTTAATAATTTTTAAAATATGTTGAAACCTAATAAGTGTAAATTGGTTCACAAGTAAAAATACTTGACATATCCAAAAATACATTATATCTTTTAGAGATAAATAATTCAGATTAATTTGTTAATCAAATAATTCATTCAATCTTTTAAAAAAAACTCATTTTTTGAGTTCATTTGTAAATAGCACTCACACTTAATTTCTTGGTGAATTTGTTTTTAAAAAATTATTTATATAATATACATGTATAATTATATTTTTCAAAATTAAAACAAAATATAAAATAATGTATTTTAAAGCATTTTCATAAAAAAATCATTTTATATATTGATTTTTTTAGTAATAAAGTAATAAATATTTTTATTTAAAATATTTTATTTTCCAATTTTTGATTATTAAATATAATTTATTATTAATAAATTCTAACTATAATTAAAATATTAAAAAATATTCATAAATCTATTTTTGTCAAATTGAATATACAAAAAAATAATAATGTCAATTAAACACATCTGACAGAAAAAGTACTTTTAACTAAAAATAAAAAAAAAAAAAAAATTATGAACATGAGATTATATGACTAAATGATTTATTTCACTGCTGATGAAAAATATAACCAATCTTAAAACATTTTAAAATAAACATATAAATTAAAAATCAAATGATCATATTAACAGAGAAAAATGTTGCCAAATTGTAACTTTCTATAGAAAGTATCAGCAGAATATTAGCTGTAAAGGTTAATAGACTTAATTATCCTTAAATTAACTTAGTTAATTTTAAAATTAAAATTAAGCCAATAAAATTTTATGTAAACAACATTACATTTAAATTCAAATTCAACTATTACAACAGTGTATATCTGCATGCAGATATACTTGCTTCATGTTTACTTAAATTAACCTGTCTCCTGATGGGGGATAGGAAGTGGAATGAAAAGGGAGATTGAACCTGTGGTGATGGCAAAATCATCATCACTTACAATCAATTTAAAATGAAATGTCAATAATTTACAAAAGTATATATAAGTATAAACTATTTTTAAGGGGAGCATAAAATCAAAAGAACGCAGAGATCAGCCAGCCACTTCTTAGAGTAACTAAAATAAGTATATATCAATCATATATCAACCAGCAATATCAAAAAGTAATTACCAGTAATACTCAAAATACCATTCATTGTCATGAATGATCAACAATATAATAAATCAGTCAGTCAATCTTGTGATTGGATTGGAAATTGGTCTTCTGTAGACAGGCTAACTATTGAGCCTTTGCCAGTTTGGGCAATTATTTAAACCTAACTTTAATGCACCAACTTAGTGTCCATCCATTAGAATGCACAATATTCAGAAATTGAAACAATAATGTTGAGATATTAAAACATGCTGATCATCATCAATGCACTGGCCACTTGTACTGGCCAACTACAAACTTAATTTTTAATAAAACTAAACTAAAACAAAAAGTAGTGCATGGGCTTTAAAGAGTATTCTCTTTTGTGCCAACCAGGATGATGATTAATCATCTCTGGATGTCCAAAAGCACTAAATACACATCTCCATTTATATATTCATCCTGTGCATGAATCTAGCTCAGAGAACATAAGCTCTATTACTGTATGTGACCAAAAAATGATGATTTAATACAATTTTAACAATTAAATACAAGTTTATTATTAACAAAAAAAATAAATGATATTTAAGGTTTTATAATAGGTTAAGGATTCTGATTTTGAATAGTACACAAAATTATATACACAACTAAAGTTATTACATTGATTTATAATATTTCTTAATAAGAATCTATAAACGCATACATCTATCCGTACACAGACATGCATTTTATAATATACAATGAAAACATTTCAATTAATTATAAAAAAAATGATTAAATTTTACATATGTGTTACAATTGACAAGCATTGGTATTTGCAATACAATTGACAGATATATGCACACATACATGTGTGTGTGTGAAATTTCTGAACATATTTGACTTGTTACAAAATAATTATCAAAATCTTAAGTTATATAAAAATATAATAAATGATTAAAGTTTCAGTTAAATGATAGACATTTTACATACTAGATTTACTGAAACATGTATATATAATTTGCACAGATGTGCAAAATATTAATTTATCTACATAATATTTGTATTTATCACAATAAAATTATTAAAGATTATTTTTGCAATTTAATTCTCTTTGCTGAATATAGTCCTTTTCTTTAAAATAAGAACTATTAAATTTTTGACAGATGATTGTTGATTGATTTAAAATGTCTTTCTTTTTTGTAATATACAAAAGATAAAATCGTTTTATAGAATTAAAAAAATATAAATTTCAAAATGTTTTTCTGCTTGATTAGTTAATGCTGATGAAGTAGGGAAGGTGAGATATGAAAAGTGAATATGTGAAGTGCAGTCCCCATGCCATGATAAGTAGACAACGAGCATGAATTATCAGTACAAAATGCCCCATGACATCATGAGAAAATACCTCATCTTTATGCACTACCTCTCTTGTACCTAGAGAGATCATTCATGAGGAGTGTCCAGAGAAAAAATATCAGGCACTGAGCCAGCCCTGGTCATCTTCTGTGAGTCTTAGGGTCTATACGTGAGGTCTATCCATGACACCCTGGCCTATTCATGCACTAATATATGCTGCTGGACTATTCTAGGAGCTCAATCATCTAGGTCTGGATAGTGTTGAGTCTATATTTCAGAGCATCATGAACACACTGCATTCAGGCAGCGCTATTCAACTATAGACCCATCACAAACATGAAAAGCACAATTCACACATCACTCAAAATATCATTTTACTCAAGAAATTATTTTAAATTTCATTATCATATATAACTGTTCACCACAGCTGTATATATATTTATCTGTGCCTCTCTGCCTTTAAATGCATAAGCATATATATAATTACTTTTTCAGCAAGCTTGGGTTTCCTGTGCAAGCTGGAATATTTTTTTTGGTAAGTTTGGCTTTAGTGATTGTCATCATCAGGAAAAATATAATGCATGTAAAATGTTGATCTGTAGTTGGTCTCTTTCTGTCTAGGATTATTCCAGGCAAGCAGTTGTCTTGGTTTGATAGATTTCAGGCATGCAACTCATTCTACCAACTCTGGTCAGTTAAAATCAACTGCTGCAAACTTCAACAAGCTGCAACAAAATATTGTAACCAACCTTGCAGCTGACTCATTCTTACAAAAACTACTATCCAGATTGCAGTTGATATTTTTATCAGCTCTTTTATAGAGTCATCCGAAGTAATAACAACCCTAAATTTAAAAACAGTAATTTATTTTTATCTCTCTAATCCCTTTTAAAAACAAGTCTGAAATTTTTGGCAAAGTGTGATATGTTTTCACTTAGGGGATTTCTAATAGATAGAAACTTTGTTTAATTAATTAAAACATTTCAAAAATACCATACTTGTTTTTAAATTTCAAAATAATAATAATAATAATAATAATAATTATAATAATAATAATAATAATAATAATAATAGTAGTAGTAGTAGTAGTAGTAGTAGTAGTAGCAGTAGTAGTAGTAGCAGCAGCAGCAGTAGCAATATCAGTATCAGTAGTAGAAGTAGCAGCAGTAGCAGCAGCAGCAGTAGTAGTAGTAGTAGTAGTAGTAGTAGTAGTAGTAGTAGTAGTAGCAGTACTAGTAGTAGTAATAATACAATATTTATATTTATTCAGACCTTTTAAAAGTTTAATTTATAAAACAATTTTTATTTTAAATCAAAGTTATTATTATTTTTTTATTTTAGTGAATGTATAAAATATCTACTACAATTTGTCTGTGTTTATTTCTACTTTTCTTTTACTTTATATATGCACACCCACTATATCACTGTATGCTATAAAACCCAACTGGTTACATTATATATATATATATATATATATATATATATATATATGTATATATATATATATATATATATATATATATAATCATCCATCATTTTCTAAAATTAAAGGCTGATAGTTTAAATCCTGCAATTTTGTTTTTAAAAAATATCTTGTTAAAAGTAGAATCAATTAAGAAAAAATGTTAAAATATTATATGTAATGGGAGAGATAGGTAATCAGTAGGGAAGTGAGCATAAGTACTGTATTTTTCTATCTATACATACCATCAGCTATAATTGTTACAGTTGAACACTTTTACAAACTTTAAGATGTTTAATGAAAGTAAGAAACAAAGAGCAGGAAACTTATGTGGTGACCCAAAGTACTGTGGAAGCAAAAACCAAGATGAAACAGCAATTAAAGAAATTAGATTGAAATCCATTTTTAAAAACCACAAGATACAACCCCAGACATAAAATAATGTAAATAAACATGTAAAGGGTCATTGTATTAAGATTTTGCATTATTTTACTATTCTATTGTCAAGAAAAGAATTATCAAATATGTATAATATAAAAGTCATATATGTTGTCTTGCTTAAAATTCTACCTAGTGCCTGTGAAGAAGAAATTGAAATGTTAGAATACCTACCACTATAAATGAATAGTTGGGTGTCTGCTTGCACAGTCATCAGTGGAGCTGGTGTCTTAAGAAATTCCATCAAAAATTTAGAATATCCATCAATGTTCTATCATCTCCATACCCAGTTCAAAGATCCTATACCATCTACCTATCTGCACAAAAGTCCCAAACTCATCATTTTATTGTCAGTAAAAATGTTTTCATTTTATTCCAAGTTTTAACTGTAACTCAATTGTATTTAACATATCTTATTAACTAGTCTTAACCTTGTGACTTATCTATATTGTATTTATTAATATCAAATCTGCTGGCTTAATTATTTAAATAATTTAGAAATCTATATTTTGTGTTTTTATTTGTTTTACATTGAATGATGGAGGGAGTTAAATTTCAATTGATTATATGTGTTTAGGCTTCTCTGCTCTCAAAATTCCAAGGGATGGAGTGAGCTGAGAAAACATCAAATTTAAAACTCTTAAATTTTAAAAGTAATAATAAGATGTATATAAATTGCTTTCTTTAGTTTCTTGTCTCTGTCCCCTGCCCATCCTGTCAAGGAAGGTTATGTACCAAAATTCATAGAATTATGCACAGAAGTAAATGAAGGGTTGTGAGCATATTTCTGTTCAGTTATGTGATAAATTATTCTGATGCTTCTCGTATTACTCTATATATGTAACATAACCTAAGTGTTAGAAAATAATTTTATTAAAGATATTCATAATACAATAATATATTGATTCCATTTAAATTGTTACTTTATGTCCTGATAAATTAATTATGCACTTTTGATAAAAAAGATTGTATGTAATGAAGCTCCTGTAAATGTGGTAATATTTATAATTCAATATCTTATTATGTATGAAATAACATTCCTAAAGTTGTCTAAGTGTATATTGCACTGATTCCCAATGCAATATAATATCTATTAGCTCATTTCAGAAGTAAATAATTCCCCCAAGACATAAATATTGTTTGATGAGATTTCAAGTTTTAGATTACAAAAATAGTTATTATGGATGGGTTTAATTATAAAATGAATTATACATGATTACCTGTGGATGCTCATGGTTTATATATAAAATAAGTTTCATAATGTTTATTCATGTGTTTTACTGTTTATACCTACATATATTTATGTTCCTACCTTCTTATATGTATGGCAGTGATTGTATCATTATTATTCAACTTCATCATATATTCTCTGTGTGGTTCATGGGTGATACAGTCAAACTATGTGAGGAAGACCAGACAGTACATGCCCAGGTTCTTAATCCATAGATTAGCACCGGTCTAGAACCGGAGACTCCTTGCAACCCCAAATCCTAGATTTAGCAAATCTTCACTCTCTCCACTGGAATGCACTCTTGGTTAAAAGCAGATGCACACAGACATTCACTCTTCAGTGGTGTACCATACCATCAGATCATTAAGCCAATCATCTTCATTTTATATACCATTGATCTTACTCACATAGATACTATCACAATTTCCAAGTAATGTTTGCCTTTAGTCTTTGCCTGCACTGATCAGCAACCCTGGATGACCTAAACTCAAACCCATACACAAGTTGACTCATTAAAAAATGTTACTAAATGTTATGTTCGAATCTAGAAAGGCTGATAGATTATAATATTAACAATCAAACTTTATAGAGCACACATCAGTATTGCAAACCACCACTACCTTCTATACTGCTATACAAAGTCAGTAGATCATTCCAACCTAACATTTCATAAGCTACTCTCTCTATTATTTTAATTTTACAATAAACTTATACTATTCTTGTTAACTAAGCATACATCTTTAGTGCAAGTCAGAACTAACAAGCACATCCATAGCTTTGTATCTTATAAATATAATACTAGCTCTGTAACATTAGAAATGATTAAATCCCCCAAATCATACCCACAATGGTAATATAAATAAATTAATGTAAGGCTTAAAAGTGCTAGCATGGTGTAATGTCATAAGTTGTGGAGAACCCTGAGAGAGAGAGAGAGTCTGTGTTCAAACCCTGAGCTACATCACACTGTATGAGGAATGGAAGCTGTGTGGCATCAAGGATATTAATTAGGTGGTTGAGGCTAGGAAACCTTGGTAGGGTTTAAACTAGGAGGCATGGGAATAACCCTGTGTCTGCTGATTGAGAATCCCTGCTTGGTCATTTGGTCTTGTTGACTGATTATACAATATTGACCGTTAATATATATATAGTTATTGGGAGAAAATTTGGTTGTCAAAAATATGCATGAGAATAGATAGGAAGTAAAATTTGTTTATACTTTCTTATTAATTTTTATTGGGTTTAATTGAAAAATTGATTTTTAATATTTTACAATAATTTTTATTTTTAAAACATAATTTTAATAAAATTTATCTAAAAGAAAAGATTTGAAGAAGAATAAGTTTATATATATTATATTTAATATTTTATGGTTATAAATATTCTTTAATGTATGTGCATCTTTAATGTATGTATTCTATTTGGGCATCATAACAAAATAAATAATCCAGTTCATTATATTTTCATTTGATCTCTGTAAATAAATAATATCTAAAAAATATATATTTCAGGGTTTAAAATACACCTATGTGCATTACAAAATACATATTTAGTAAGTCCTGTTTAATGAATATAAATGTAAATTAATTATTGCATCTCAGAACTTAAAATTAACAAGATTAAACTAGAGCTTGAACAAAATCCACAGTAGCATGGACAGTAGAAGGTGAAGATGATCCAAAAAAGGAATAAAATATTTAGACATATATTTGCAGAGGGAAAGGCTTCACTTAAACTATAAAAAGTTATTTAGTTAATTGAAATAAGAGAATATATACATTCTGAGTCAATATCACCCAAAATGCACACATCCACAGAAATCTCTATTTATGTAAACTAGAAACTGACCATAAGTCCAATGTAGAGAAATATTTAAATGAATTGTGCCAGGTAGGATGTAAATACAGAATATTTATTAATATAATTAACAAATTCTATAGCAAAATAAGAACAAATTTGTGAATAGATGACAAACCATGGGTACTATCACCTTATAGCACAAAGGTAGCCAAAAACTTAAAAAATTTGTTCTCAGTTACATTAAGTAAGTTTCTCACTGCACCCTTAATAAACAGACTAATAAAGAACTTGAAAGATAAACTCTCTACAGGACAAATGACTTACATAGTATACAAAATCACATTCACTTAAGCCAGATGCAACATGATTTACTATAGTGAATCATGTCTAGCCTAGCCCCACTACAAGGCCTATATCTTTAAAAAAGGGACAGGGATAATTTAGAATATAAATTCATAATATCAAAATATAATAGGCCATACATTTGAGTCCAAAATAGACAACATCATGTATGTTGAGAGAAATGATGCAAAGCACAAGATCAGAGAAGAATGGCGTATAGCCAACATTTCCTTCATAAACAAAAAGTAATCCTGTTTTTCCCTCTTAAAAAAGTGAGCTATCTAACTTGTCACATACATTTGAATAAATTAAAATTAACATATTTATACCCATCCTCATACTAAACATTCAGGGTTATGGATATGACCATAAGCTTTATCTAAAGCATGTACATTCTAAGCTTTTTCTATCACAGCATCCAAGTGCTTCAAAGTCAAATTACATTTATCTAAGAAAAGTTTCTACTTTAGATAATTACATTATAAAATGGATATACATTGCCAGAATAAGATGCAATTAAAGCTCAGAAAAACAATTATCAGCTTTGCTCGATGAATTGAGCTTCTACAAGCATGTGTGAAATATAAAATAATTCCAAATTGTTGTAGAATTAAAATCAACTATGCAATTATCAACTGCAAGAGAATTTTGAAACAGCTGCAACTCATTCTTCTCAATGAAGTTATTACTGGATGTAAATGAGCATAGAAAAAAGAGAAGCACTTATACAAAATATATAAAATATACTATATTGCAGAATATATAATGATAAAATGCAATATCATCACTCTAAAACTAAACAACAAATTTAAACGTAAACTAACCTTTCTGGTGATGAAACAAAATGCAACTATTCCCCTGCTTTTTCAAGTCATGAACTTTATAAATCTACCTAATATGTCTCCACTCACTAACATTAAAGCATTGTTAGAACTAGGATCAAGATTTATGAAAGGTGAATGGAATAACTCGATGATGAATATTATTTCAGATGTAGAGGCTGGATTCGTAGATAATTCAAATAGAGATAGGGTTATTGTTCTTACTGCTAAGATCCCTTGACAAAAACCAATCAAAACAAACAATGATAGCTAGAGGAGGTAAATATATGCTGCCAAGTATTTTTATTAGATAATATGATATTCTTTAAAAACGGATAAAACGAATAGGTTTGTCTTGCTGAATAAATAAGATTACCTCAAGAAAATGAAGACCCAAATAAAGAAATTAAACTTTAATTTGAGACCAGCTTATAGCATTAAATGAAGTAATGATAATTTTATATCAGAGATCTTGAAAATACATTGTCCCAATGCATTTATTAAAAATGAGTACTCCAAGATTTATGCATTGGCAGCTATTCCATCATGGATAGTTGCTAATATTAAACTACATAAACCATACACTCTGTTCAAGCTGATGTTATATTTAGGTGGATCTCATGATTTTGATACTACTAAAATGATAAATCAGTGGCCCATTGATCAGTTAGGATACAGATCATTCATTATTCAATCATCTTTTAAGTTCATTGATAAAATCAAAAATGCAAAACTAGAATACCAAAACAAAATGGCTTCTCTTGACACATCACAATTATATGAATCAATAAATAGGAAGTAATTCATTAACATTTTTAAATCAATACTCATAACCTCCTACTAATGTCAGAAGTAAATAAATTTTATAATAAACTGCCTTAACTGAATTGATCAAAACATCATGGCTTGCTGATAAGTGGAATCTTATCCAGCATATTGCTGAATAGTATTGAAAATGAGATATTCCCACATACATTGAAATACCCTCAGTCTAATGTAAACATTATACATAGATGACATCTTCATACACACTTCAGAGCTGAAAATTATCAAGATTACACTAGAGCTTGAAGCAAAATTTACATTAGCATGGTCAATAGAAGGCAATAATCAAAAAAATGTCTAGATATATATGTGCAGAGGGAAAGGCTTCACTTAAACTATAAAATAGTTATTAAGCTAATTGAAATAAAAGGATATATGCACCCTGAGTAGATATCACCCAAAACATCCAAATACACTGACCTAACAACTTTTTTCTACAGAAATCTCTACTTATAAAAACTAGAAGATGACCATAAGGCCAATGTAGAGAAATATCTAAATGATTTGTGTGAAATAAAATTTAAATACATAACAATTACTAATATAACTAAAAAATTCTATAACAAATAAGATCAAATTCCCCAACAGATGACAAATCAAGAACCCTATTTCCTTATATCCCAAAGGTAGCCGAAAATCTTAACCCAAATCTGGCATGAATTACATTGAATAAACTTCCACACTCCTCTCTCTCTCTCTCAGCAGATTAATAAACAACTTGAAAGATAAATTACCTACAAAACAAACATATCACACACTATATAAGGTCTCATGCACCCAAACCAAATGCAACATTGTCTACTATGAAAAATCCCATGCCAACCTGATACAATGCTATCACAACACCAACATATTTACAAAAGGGCCAGAGGTAATCCAGAATATAAATTTATATTCCTCAAATACCAAAATGCAATGGGCCATACCTTTGAGCCCATAGTGGCCAGCATCACAATGATTCCAAGCAAAAGATCAAGGAGGCATAGCCTATAGTTAACAATTCCAACTCCATAAACAAAAGGAATCCTGTTTTCCTTTTCAAAAAGTGGGCTATTTAACTTGTTGCATATATTTGAATAAATTTAAATAAACATACTAGGTTTATACCCATCTGCTACAAATATGAGACCTTAATCCAAAACATGATTAAGATTTTCTTATCACAGTGTCCCAGCACTTGAAAGTTAAATTATAGTTATTAAAAAAAAATATTTTATTATTTATTTACAATTAATAACTATTTAATTAAGTGAAAAATTTTCCAGTTTCACTATTCATAAGAAAAAAAGTTGTCATAAAGTATATATTTTGTGTTATGTAATCATATACATGTACAACATAAACATGGATTTGCCTTATAAATCTAATAAGTAAGATCATTGTAATTGTTATTATAAGTACATACTAACTCAACTATAACATTAATGTTTTTCAGGTTGATCTTTATTTCACTAAGTAATATTTAAGCATGTAATAAATATATAAAATAACAACTAGTTTAACAACTACACTATATCATCAAAAACTTCACATAATGATAGAAATTCTTTACTGTAGTCCATTATTTGTTAGTGGCTTAAATTCTAAATATATATTTATATACTATTCTAATAACTGAAACACACAGGCTTATATATGTGTGTCTATATATGTAATATACAGGGTATATGAGCACAGACTTTCACATGACCCACCACCCTCCACTCTATCTCATAACATTGATACACTTGAACACATACATATATGTTGAAAAGATAAATAATCACCAATATACATATTTCATGCTAAACCATCAATCATCAGTTGGTCCAGATTACCACCTCTACACATATATGTTATAAGTGCTCAGATATATATCAAGATAGCCAATCTTTATATAGGCGTGACAAGAATCTTGGCCTCAGGATGGCCTTTGAGCATTCCATCATCAGATTTTCAATTGGATGGATGGTTGAAGAGTTGGAGTGTGGAGTAGATTGAAGCCTGTCCATTAAAGTATAAAGTTTAAGGATTGGCTATCTTAATATATATCTGAGCACTTACAGCATATATGTGTAGAGATGGTAATCTGGACCAACTGATGATTGCTGGTTTAGCATAAATACGTATATTGGTGATTATTTATCTTTTCAACATATATATGTTCAAGTGTATCAGTGTTATGAGATAGAGTGGAGAGTGGTGGGTCATGTGAAAGTCTGTGCTCATATACCCTGTATATTTCATATACTATTCTGTAAATACAAGAGGAGATTATTCCCTAATGACACTATACTTTTAAAATAAAATGTCACTACTATAAAAATTACATATTACTTATAAAACTTACAAACTAAATTAATGTCATAAACAATTAAAAGTGTAATAAAAGTTAATAAAAATGATTACTATTTAAATATAAAATTCAAGACAATCAAACTTAGTAAGTATCATTCATAAATACATATAAAAAAATAGCACCAAATGTAAGTGTGTTTATGAAAAACGTGTCAACAACAACAACAACAATAACAATAATAATAATAATAATAATAATAATAATAATAATAATAATAATAATAATAATAATAATAATAATAATAATAATAATAATAATAATAATAATAATAATAATAATAATAATAATAATAATAATAATAATAATAATAATAATAATAATAATAATAATAATAATAATAATAATAATAATAATAATAATAATAATAATAATAATAATAATAATAATAATAATAATAATAATAATAATAATAATAATAATAATAATAATAATAATAAAAAATGTACCATTATGACTTAAATTTTTCTTCTTTATACATTTGGGACAGAGAAAGCTAAAAAAATATTATCTTGTTAGATAAGAATTAATAAACATTAAAATACTAAAACTAAAATAGTCAATAAAATAATCAATATTTTCCCCCAAATTCACAACTAAAGCAGACTAATCAAAGAAATAAACTCTAGAACAGGGTTTGAATTCTCACTAAATACTACGATTAGAGTAGAAAAAATTATTGAAGCCTTAAATAATTATGAAATAAGAAATGTGCATCACTTTTTAATATATAACAATTATATTTAAATCTCTCATCATCCAGGACATAGTAATAATCATAATACTACACAGGTAATAAAATAGAGCATTAATATCAATATTTACTTGGAAGCATAAAAGGAATTATTTTATATATCGGTAACTTCTCATGTGAACATTTCAAACTTTCACCCAGACAAGTTATTCATAGTATGGTAGCATCAAAATTAAATTATAATGACATATAATGAATAAGGCATATTTTAACCTACTATTACCTAAATTTAATACCGGATATATTCAGTAATATATTTTAAATAATAAACACTAAAATAAAACAGGCTTTCAATACACCTAATAAATCAATAAATAATAAAATAAAGAGAAAAATTATACTTAAAAGTCTTTAGTATGGTCCATCGCTTACGATCTTTCCATTCACTGTGACAATTTAGCACGATCATCATCCTCCTTACAATAATTTAAAGTCAATCCGCACATATTACAGATGCACACACGTGATAGTATCTAAACACGAAAACACACAAATGGCCGTAATTCCTTGATTTAAGATTATCCAAAATTACACATTTGTTTAGTAGCATTTTTAAATTTAGAAAGCGCATATTTTTTATAAAGCAGTTGCACTATTCCTTAGGATCCTCAATAGTTTACACATATTTTCTTTGTGAAGCACTCATTATTAAAAAACAAAATCACTTAATCTAAAGCTGATTCTCAAAATTACCCATAAGTTTAACAGCACTTGTAAGAACTCAGTCATTCCATGGTATTGTAAGTTTAGCAATTTTGTTATGGATATTCAGCTCAGCATTTATTACAATAATAAATTTTTCGATTTCATTTACTACTTTCACTTATTCAGTTTTCTTTTCCCAATGTTTTAAATTTTTTCTAATATAAGAAAGAGTTTTATCTTCATGATAGAAAATGTAAATGTAGAAAGCTTGGTCCACACTCCAAAATAGTTTTAACAAAAGTACAAAATTATAGCTAATGTTCACCTCTAAGTTTTTTTCTTCATTTTCTTAAATAAAGCCATTCAAATATTCTACATAACAAAACAGTTCTAGCAAAATAAATATCAAAGAAAGTTAATATCTGCAATATTTCATGTTGGAAAAATTCAGAGTCCATTTCAGATGCACTATCCACTGACAATTATACAGAAATTTTCCATCCTTGAGATCCAATTCATGATTGATTTGGGGAATGAAACACATGCCTAATTTAGAAATTTATGTCAACATGCTTAAAAAACTTAGTACAATTTTACTTTTACTGCCACTTTTAACAAAATATTAGGTCAGAAGCTGGAAGCAAGCCAAAGAATACAAAAAATCACCTGAACAAAATAATAACAGAACAACAGAACCCCTGTCAAATTTGTGTGACTCTTTTATAACTTTCGGTTGTCACTCATCTTCAAACCCATCTCCTTTACCATTCGCCCTTGGTATTAGATTTTGATTGGTTATTACACCCAATTCTGATATTAATTATTCACACTACTAAATGATCACATGGTTTACTTGAGAATTTCCCAGTTTTGAATTGTATATAAAAAAAATCAGACAATTGTAATAAATTTAAATGGATTTTTATAATTTAGAATAATGAGTTTAATTTCACTTAAAATTTTATGACTGAATATATTATTAGATAATTATTTGAAATTAATATGAAATTGTAGTTCTTTCAATTTGCTTTCAAATGATACTTTACATGAGACAAGAAAATTTATAATTGTCCCAATAAATAAAATTTTCTTTATACCACCATGCACCCTTACTCATGCACCAATAGCCGTTCTAGCTAACTATAAGAATTACAGCTAGCAGTCAAGCTATTAAACAATATTAAATTTTACAGATTTAATCATATAAATTGATTACTTAATTGTATATGACTATTAGCAAGCTAAAATTTATGATATAAACTGATATCAATCTCTTTTAATTATCCATATTATTTTACCAAATAAATATTATTTGTTGATCTTAACACTTAGCCCCCCTCTATTTTTCAGGTACTATGCCCAATCTCAATAGTTAAAATGCATTTAAATTTACTATGTGATAGCCTCTAACCTATCTTTACACATTTAAACCCAATTATTTTTTTTAAATACCCTATAGCTACGATTTTTTTATACATTATATGTCGACCACAAGCGTTCCAATCCCTCTGATTAGTCTAAACTACTGTTATTTGTGAATTCTTTAATTTACTAGATTTCGTCTGTGATAATTTTTTTCTTAATTGAAAACTGCATCTGACATGAATTCGGCTAGCTTTAGCCAAAGCCAAAGGTTACAATATATATATATATATTAAAAACAAAAAACTAAACTAATCAATAAATAATCAAAATTTTTCAAATTCACAACTCAATCAGACTAGCAAAGAAAATAAACTCTAAAACACTACCAATAGTTTCCCTGCTATAAGCAGACTTCTCAAGTGTAAAGAACTACAAAATAACAACATATTTAAATTAAACATTACCCACTTTTTGACTTCACATACACCCTTAATATTAAAAAAACTTTAAATAAGTTAATTGCTTCAGAGTCATAAATTTTTAATAATAGATTCTTTAATTCTTTTTATTTCATTTCTCTCAAAGAAGACAATCATAGCTTTATCAAAATTAGTAGTATGGCCTGTATCTTTTTTATGGATATATAAAGCAGAACTAAGATATTTATTTGTATCTCATTCTATGTACCTTTATTCTTTCATTTAAGCTCAAATTACTCTGACCTTTATATATCTTCTTAGAAAAACAACTCAAAGGTGAAGTAAAAAACAAGGATTTTAGGAAAACTAAAATCCTTGTTTTTTAGTTTCCCTAAATAGTCACAGCCTTACTAATAATTATATAAACACTATTCAATGTTTTGATTTATTTTGGTTATTTCACGCTATTTTATGTTTTGTTCATTTTCTTATCATGTATTAATCAATGATACAGTGTGTGTATAATTCTCATGATACTAGCTTATATTAGACATGTTAGTAAACTCATTTAGAGCAGACATGAGAAAAATATATGATATGACCATTGTTTGTACCACAAATGTAATTTTGACTTATTAAATCAGCTCCAGCTCTGTGATAGACATTGGGTGTATACCCTGTTAAAAGTACTCTTGTATTATATCATCAATACATCAAATGCAAGTGGGTTATACATACTTGTGTATTAATACTTGTGTATTAATATAACTGATTTCAGTCCACCCTTCTATGATGAATTGATTCCCTATTTAGCAATACTTGTCATTTATTGACATTAAATGTACACCTTCTGTCAAATGTAATCTTATTATGTTTCCTAAATTCCTACTGAATTTTGGGTTTTATACTCTTTTATTGTAATTCAATAATTTCATGCCTTATTCCTTTTGTCACATATAACCTTGTATTAATTTACCAATGTATCAAATGTAAACATGCATATATTCTGTTAATAAAGTTTTGGAATAATAATAAAAAAAAAAAAACAAGGATTTTACTCCAGGAATAGTTTTCCTATCAAAAATTTCCTTTGTATTATTTAAATAGTTAAGATTTTACTTCATTAATGCTTAAATAAATTAATATATATATGTGCTCTGCGCACAGTTAATGAAGCTATTAATAAATTGTCAAAATTTTTACTGCCAAGCGCTTTCGGGACAGTCTACAGTCCCATATTCATGGCGAGTTATTTTGTTAATAACTGTAAAACTATGCAAATTTTATGCAAATTTATATGCAGATGTTACGTGGAGCATTTACGAGATAGGGAATAGCAGGCCTCTCTTCTGTTGATTGCCGATGGGTCAGCCGCAATGAAGTAAGCTTCTCTAACTTTACGTTTGGTGTTGTTTGTTTTAGAGCAAATGACACTGGCTGTGGTAGGTAGAAAAGCATGTCCAGAGTTTCTCTCGTGTTCGACAAAAATCGAATTACCTTCATACTTTGTTTTGGTTTTATTGTAAAGGTATCGGTGTTGAGCTACTCTGGTGGCAATGTTAGTTTTGGTCTCTCCATAATATGTTGCCATGCAATTTCTTTGGGGGCAGATAATTTTGTACACAACATGAGGGGTGAGTTCAGGTTTGATCCTGTCTTTGGTATTATTTATCAGTCTATTGGTGTTGGGAGGTGAACGGAAAGTGACTTCAAAGTCACATGATAGTTGATTGATAAGGCTTTTAGCTGTAGAGTGAACGTATGGGATTAAGATTCTTGGTTTGTTTTCTTTCTTGTGTTTATGGTTTATTGTATAGAAAAATTTGTTGACTTTTCTGTTGATGGATGAATAAGTGTGTCCAATTTTTCTTAAATCAGTTATATAATTGATGAGATTTTTTCTTTTATCTGCCTCATATTTGCACAAGTTATGGTTCCTAAACATGAATGAAGAGAGGACTGCAAGTTTGTGTGAGTGAGGTGCGTAAGAATCAGGGTTTGTCAAGCCTCTTACTTCAAAAGGTTTGACTACCATTTGGTAACACATATTCAAAGTATTACCCCTTTTCTAAGCAATTTTCGTATTTCCAAACAAATTACTATTTTTAAATACTATTTTATAGGAAGAAAATTTAAATGGCAAAGAACTAAAATCATGTTTTCCTTTATTATTTACATCATTACAAATATTACTATTATTAAATAAAATACTCTTAATAAGTTAATCACAGTAGTCAACACTCAAATAATCTTTATAAAATTGATCTTTGTGAAACAAAGCTATTCAACTAGAATTATTTAATCTCTTATTTTTATGACAATAATTCCTTAATGCAGCTTCTTTATGAGATACAGATTGATAGTTATCATGTTTAATTATAGATCTTAACTCTTTACTCTTAACACAATGACTATATACCAGTGGTCTTCAACCACCGGGCCGTGGACCGGCACCAGGCTGCAGAAGTTTTCAGTCAGCCCACAGCTAGACTAGCATAACAAAATAATATTTTAAACTTTTAATTAATATGAACAATTTTTATTTACTTTTTCATCGCATTTTTTCCCGATTTTAAAAAAAGAAACAGAACAAAAACAAAATCTAATCAATCATACATAAATTAATTTGTTTTTCTATTTATCACAGATGTTTATGGGGGGGGGGTAGAAAAAAGTTTTTTTTATTATACAAACTCTGATTGTCTTTTGATAGCCAATCATGGCTGCTTATCAGTGTTGTTAAAACAATAAAATGGAACGTGACTTTTTTTGATCTCTTAAATTTTTTCTATGGCGATTTTTTTTTTTTGGCTTTAAATCAATTTTTATTATCTTTTTTTAAAAATAAAAACCAAAAAATAAGTTCTGTTTCTAACTTTTACAAAATATTTCTCAATATACCCCCACCACCCCAAAGTAAAGTAAGATCAAAATTTTTGACTTTTTCAAGTTTCGTTTTCTTTTTTTTTTTGTTTAAAAATACGCCCACTTTTTTTTGGCCTATAAGGCAATTTTTTTTTTGGCTTTATTTGTATACCACTAAAATACTAAAACTTTTATTTTTAAAACCAATTTCTGTTACCTTTTTTTTTTTAAAATAAAAACAAACAAAAAATAACTTTGGTGTCTATCTTTTGTCTCAGTATTTCTCACCCCCCCCCCCCAAATAAAATAAGATCAAAACTTTTGACTTTTTCAACATTTAGGTGAATAACATTTTATTCTTAAAAAATTATCAAAAAACATTTTATTCTTGCATGTTTTAACAATGAAATAATAAACTTAAAATGCAAGCACATTAATGAGAACGATTGTTATTGTATGTTTTCTGTAGCAATACGACTGTGCAACTTGAGAAAGAGTATTTAGCATGTGAAGGTAAATAAATCAATTATTTTATATAGTGCAATGTTTGTAAACTGTAATATTTAAACACCATTACAATACACAATAACTAGTGTGCTGTTTTGGTCAGTTAAAACAATTATGCTTATCTAAGGCTAAGCAGGGTACATCTTTAAGAAAATTTATCTAAACTTCTGCCGGTCTGCAAAATCTTATCCTTATTTTTACTGGGACGCAGGTGTGATAAGGTTGAAGACCACTGCTATATACCAAACAATTATTCTTTACATTTCTAATCACAAATAGATCTAAAAATTTTAACTTAACAAAATCTAACCTCCTCCTTCTACTATATAGTTATAGAAGGATCAAAACAATTAAATTCATTTACTAACACTTTCAATTTATCATTCTCATCTACAAACAAACAATCATTCACATATCTAACAAATAACTTTAAATATAAACAATCCTTCTTAATAATAATTCCCTCTTTCAAATAATTAGTATAAACTGAACAAATGAAAGAAGACATAATATAACCTATTATCCACCCCTTCCTTAATCTTATAAAAATTATCATTATAAGTTCTACATAGAAGCCTCCAATAATAAAAACAAATCTTTAATAACTTTAATTTTATTCTTTGACAAAGATCTATGTTAACCAATATAAGCATAAGAGCATAAATATTGCTTAATCTATTAACAGTTTAATACATATTCTTAATATTCAAACTGCCAAATACCAATTACTTTTCAATTTAAAATTGTCAATCTTATTAAAAGCTTCAAAAGAAGAAGAAACTGCATAATGACCAAAATCAACAAATTATTTCAAAAAATTATACAGGCGCCTAAAATAGCCTCCACAATATTACCTGTAAATTCAATACTGTTCTGTGAATCCATAGCATGGAGTGAGAGTGCTTCT
Organism: Epiperipatus broadwayi; assembly: GCA_028023455.1. Classification (NCBI taxonomy): domain Eukaryota; kingdom Metazoa; phylum Onychophora; class Udeonychophora; order Euonychophora; family Peripatidae; genus Epiperipatus; species Epiperipatus broadwayi. The sequence goes on along the minus strand of JAQFVV010000106.1, from coordinate 4,025,322 downwards.
GATGATGAATGTTTTAACTGCATTTGTATGTTCATTTCTTATAGTACTGATATGATGATTGCTCATACTTATGTACTAGTGCATGCAATTTCATAAACTCTATGAGCCTCAAAAGGGATTGAATCTTTAGATTTGGTTATGATGTTATTAATTTTTTGATAAGTAGTATATGTTGTTTTTATATTATAGCATTTTAGTATACATTTAATACTGTCTATAGTTTTTTTTTTAATATAAGGAACACACACCCTAATAGTTCTTTCTTCTTTCTGTTTCTTATTTTGATTATGTTGGACTTGAATAAAGACTTGGTGAATAATTTTATTATTATAACCATTAGCTAGTAAAATATTGTTTATATAATTTATTTCTTCTTTCAGATGTGAATTATTTGAAAAGTTAATTGCTCTAGTGAAAAAAGTTTTGGCTACAGAAAAAAATCTGAGTTGGTTGATGATGTGGTATTCACAAATTTGAGATATTCAAATTAATATGAAAGGTATAAGAAAAACCAAATCTATATTTAATAGCATTAAGCAAGCTTTCAACAGATTTTTTCCAGAATCATAGTGTAAAATAAAACTTTTCAGTTGAGAAACCAAGTATATAGTGGTGGAGAAATATATAAATTTATCCCAGTATGCAAATTATATGTTCCATTTCTTTGTTGATGGGACATAAAAGTTTTTTCTGTTAATTGAATGTGGGTCCCTTGCAATTACCCAGCCTCTTTACATTTTTTTTTATCATCCCTTTCTGTTCACAGTGTTTTAACATTACAGGAGAAAAGATGTTTCCCATAGCCATATCATGTTCAGCAAAGATAGAGACTTTGTTCACAACTTAGTTATGTTTTTTGCATATAAATAGGTGCTGGACATGAAAGTTGTAATTATCTGTCTGCCTGTGTATTATTTTGGTAACTGAAAATGATAGGTTATTTTGTTTCTTGATAATGAATACATCAAGAAAGGTAAGTTTTCCATCAGTCTCTGTCTCCATTGTAAATTTAATATGAAGACTAATATTATTTAAATGTGAGATAAATTCATAAAATTTATTTTTACCACATTGCTATATAATAAATGGGTGATCTATATATCTGAGCCAAATAAGAGGTTTTAAAGTTGCTGGATCTAAAGTAGGAGTTTCTATATTTTCCACAAATCAGCTATTATTCCTGTCATAGGTGAGCCCATAGGATTATCAAAAGTTTGTTTGTAAATTGTTCATTGTATACAAAATACGTATATGAAAGGCAATATTTAACTAAAGCAATAAGGTTCAGCAAATTGCATCGTTAAGAAACTACATTTAAAATTTCATCAATTGGAACATTTGCAAACAAAAAAACAATCGAAGCTGACGAGAATATCATTTATATTAATTTTTAATTTTTTACAAAGAGAAATAATATATATATATATATATTTGCAATTATAGGTATAAGAGAAATAATATTTATAGTGTTTTTAATATAAAATTTAATACTTGGAATTGTAGTTTTATGGAATCAAATAAAATTTAGCTAATACGTGAATGGTAAATTCTAATCCATATACTATTGATCAGAGGGGGGTATATGCTTTATGAATTTTTGGGAGTCCTTAGAATTTTGGACAGACATCAAGATTTTTCATGAGGAATTATTTAATTTTTTATATCTTGTTCAATTGATGATTTATTAATAATTGCTTTAGTTAATTTTTTAAAATAAGTAATATGATCTCTTTTTGATTTTTTTATAAATTTTATTATTTAATAAAACTAGGATTTTATTATTGTACATGAAACTGTCAATAATAACAATAGTAATAGTCACATGTGTAAATATATACACATATATCCTGGCTGTGCAACAAATTCTTAATGCAAGATGCTGTATAATTCTGTATTTGGGAAAGCAATAATATAGTATCATTTCCAGATAGATTAGACGTTTTATTAATTGTTGCTAATATAATTTTGAAAGAAATTTTTAGGAGTTATAAAATTTAATTTTTAGAAAATCTTTTAACATAAAAATATACATTTGCTGTATTTGTTTTCTGGTTATAGAATGCTACATAATTACTATTTAAATCCCAAATTTGTTTATATGATTAAATATAAATAATATTTAAAACTGAAATTGTGGAAAAAACATATGAGTAAAAGAGCGAACAGATATTGCTGACATCATTGAAAGGATTACGCCACTGAAGTGGGATTTGTGGAAATATTTTTAAAAAAGATGATAATAAATGGGCAATTGAAATTTCTAAGAATTCATATCTGAGATAAATAAATGAATGAAATAAAAAGAATTTGTTGTTGTAGTATGGAGAACATAGGCTAGTTAAAGTTGAAGACTTCTTTATACTGCAGTGGATTAATAATAATTAAAAATGATAATGATAATGGTAATATAAAAACATGCAATATAGAAATAAATGAACACATGTAATAACATCCAGACAATCCATTTCTTAATTTTTTCCTTTAAAAATAACAAAGTTTTAGTAAGAATTTTTATCATTGACAAGTCCATAACTTGAAAAATCACAACTTCCACTAGATATTCCAAGATCATTATTTATGGAGTAGTTTTCTGGAACATATTGGTTATTTTAACTCCAAAACTATATTCTTCTGATGATCAATAATAAAGAACAGTTGTTATATGTGATCCATTTCAGAGCCTAGTATCTAGTTTAAGATTGTTTTATAGAATATTCTTATGGACTAATATCCATGTCTCTTACCATCTTTTCAATTACCAATTATCTTTCAGATTTTTGTTAAATACTTTCTAAAATAATAACATTAAAATTATTACCAAATTCTGTAATATCCATGTAATACACTTATTCTATAAATAAATTACCTTTTATAGTTTATTTTAGTTTATCATATAGTTGAAAATTCAGGTACATTTAAAATTAATAAATAAAAACTGGTTGTATTTAATTTGCTATATCTCTTGCTAAGGTTTGAGGATATGATTTTATGATGCTAACAATAGAAAAATGGATCATAATGTCTGTTTTATGTAATTTTAAAAGCCCATAGAATTTAGGACATATGTAAGATAAGATCCGCTTGGGAAAATTCATCATTTTTGACAAGGGTTTTAACCCTTTAACTGTCCAATTGTTCATTCGCTGCTGGTGGTATCACTCAAAGCTTTTAATTAGCCGATGCACAAAATAATGTATCAATTTTTCAAAAGTTATTGACCGTTTTTTTAAATATATTCACTTTAGTTTCGTTTTTAAAAAGTATATTAGTAATTTCTCACACTATAAAAATAAACGAAAGTTTGTTCAAAAATAAATTTTGATTTTTAATTTTAAAAATATTTGTTACGGTTGACATGAAAAGAAACGGCAATCATAATTTCACGTTATGATTTTTTTTTCCCGACTTTGCAATAAATAAATAATTCTTGCTAAAATCGTAACTATTTTTGTAAAATAATATTTATTTTTGACATATTATATGAAAATAATTTGTATTTTATTTGTATTTCATCAAAAAATATTTTTAAAATGCTCTAAAACATTCGTTTATCATTTTCAAAATAAAACAAAAGCGTTCGTAAATTTTTAATTTTTGGCAGCCATATAAAAATTTTAACAGCCAATAATATTCAAGAAAAGATGATGAGAAGGCGGAGCTTTTCCATTTTCTTTTGTTTACAAAATTTCAACAGCCAATAAGATTCAAGAAAAGATGTGAAAAGGCAGTGCTTAGTTTTTGTTTGACATAAATCATCAATTAATTGATTTTTTACTTGTAAAATAATTCAATAGATGGCAGTATATTATAAAACTTTTTGCGTTCTAAAAAATGACGTTAAAACCGTAAACGTAGTCCAAAAACTAAGCAATTTACAGCGATGTCAAATTTACTCGATTAAAACGAATATGTATCAAAAATTGCCTCGATTAAGAACGAGTCAAACAGTTAAAAGGTTAAAGAATCTGTGTGATAAAAGATTTCCTCGAATTTTGTTAATTATTTTAACAACTATAGTCATAACATGTTTGAAGGATAATATTTTGGCACATAATGATTCTTGATGTATGATGCAATGATAACACATAGTATTTGAAAAAGATTCATCTTTTTGCAATGGGAAATGAATCTATTATTGCAGTTCTTCATTGTTGGTGCACTATCAGTAATTATTGCTGATAACATGTGCAAAGGCATATTAATTTTTGTTGAGTAATTTTTAAAGATTTTATAAATATCTTCACCCCATGTTCTCTTTTGCATTGATAGTAACTGGAATAGTTCTTCTTTCACACTAAAATCATTCAATACCTACTTATTATTACTGCCAGTTCCCTGTACCTGATATATCTGTTGATTTATCTAATTGGTATGAGAAATATTCACATTCTTCCAAATCATTTTTCAACTGACTTTGTAAATCTTGAAATCACCTGGATTTTTTTTGTACTTGTATATCGTTTGATAATGATAAATCATATATTACTGAAACAATTTTTCGCTTATTAGAAAATCCTTCAAATAACCAATCGGCTCCAAGGAGAAATGTTTCCTTAATTAATTAGTTCACTTTCTAAAAATGTTTTGTTTTGTTTAGCCAACAAATGAGAAATTTTAAAGGAAGCAGTAGTGGCATTTTTATTTATATGGCTGCTCAAAAATGCTTGCTGGGTAGATAACCCAGATTTTAGTTGATTCAATTTTATTTTTCTTAACTCAGATTTAAACAGATAATTAACCTCAAAAGAACTGTGATTGGTTTTGTAATGACGTTCGACGTTATGTTTTTTTTTTTGCCATTGACACAACACTGTTTTTTTTTCCATATGTCATAGCATCGGCCGGGAGGCGAACCTGCAACAACCGTCTGCAACCAACTGTTTGCTTGCAAGGCAACTGCGCTGACCTCTTGGCTAACAACGCTTGACACAACACTGTTGCATATTAAGCAAATACATTTCTCTTTTAGTTTTGATAACAAAGTAGTCTTCTTCCCAATCTTTGTTAAAATGATATGTTTGTTGTTTTTTACTTAGATTACTCATTTTGAAGTGAAATGTTGATATAAAAAAATGGGTGTGTGTACTTATGTACACGTGTTAGAAGTTATACTTCTTTGGCGTGACTAAAAAAGTATCAGCATTAGTTTTTGCTATCTCCAAGACTAAAATAAAAACAAAATTATATATTAAAAACTTTTAAATTAAGAAACAAAAAAATTAAAAAAGAATAATAAATGACTATGCAAGTAGCAGACGTACAATAATATATTAAATTTTTAAATAAATAAATCAAATAACAATCGATGAATATTAAATTAATTAAAAAAGTTTAGTTGTAGATATTTTTAAAATCTTTATGTGCATATTTATAACTTTTTTTTAATAATAATAATTTAAGTTTTGTTAAAAAATATCAAACTATTGCCGATCGTCTCTTATTTTTAGAATATATAATAATTATAAAATTTATTATTATTATTAAATTAATAATTATTATTTTACTAACAACAAATAATACTTATGGAGAGTTAACTTCAAATCTTGAAACACTTATTGATATTTATGTGCAGGATTTTTGTATACTTATAGTATATATGTGTAGAGATGATAATCTGGACCAACTGATGATTGCTGGTTTAGCATGAAATACGTATATTGGTGATTATTTATCTTTTCAACATATATGTGTTCAAGTATATCAGTGTTATTAGATAGAGTGGAGAGTGGTGGGTCGTGTGAAAGTCTGTGCTCATATATCCTATATATTACATATATAGACACAGGTATATAATAAGCATGTGTTTCAGTTATATCATTAAAGAGTAAATTAATAAGGTTATGTGAACAACAATATTCACAATATAAAATATTAATCATTTCGGTCTCTTACGAGAGAACTTAGCTAAAGTATATACAAAATAAATTCTGTTTAATGGACAACTTCATTATATTTATATTTTTCGTGTGATGGTCTGCACGCGCATAGTAAAATTTCATTCTCATCTTTTCCCCTTAATCGTATAAAAGAATTATAACTTCAAAAAAACACAACACATTGATAGCATGTCACGACAACAGTATGAGTTTACAACAATAGCAGACAGTGACAACTAATACCATACTACTAATACAACATAGACACCGATGGAGGCAATATTATAATAGATGATCAGTGTATCCAATTTAGCGAATTTCTCACTAGCAAGATTTTAAAAAACTAAGGTTACTTTTTATTTATTTTCTTTAATTTAAAATAATAAAAAAATTTTTTTCATTATTTCAACACTTTTCCACAGGCACATGTAAATAGCTCTGAGGGTGCATGTGCATCCACGGGCAAAAGATTGAAAGCACTGGATCTATATACTTAACATTTTTTACTCTTTTAAACTATTCTTTTCATAATATAACAGCATATAACTACATATAACTGTTGAAACAGGCGATCTTCAAATGTAACAATCAAATTTTGATTAATAAATAACAATAAATCTTTAACAAACAAATGCTTAAACTTGCACACTCCTTTATTCATATAAAACTTGATCTATAATATTGCTACACCCTTTGATTTTTATTATTCCATATAATTCGTCAATGTCTAATATTAATAATCTATTCTCATTATCCAAAATAAGCTTATCAATCTTTTAAACCAAATCAAATGAAGATGCAATTGTATAACCACCAAAATCTAATTCATCTTACAAAAACTTTTCAATAGCAACTGCTGCATGATAAAACATTTTTGTTTAAAAGTGATGCTTTGTATAAATTGCAGAATGATAAAATGTTAATGTTGAAATATATGTAAATAACTTGTTGAAAGTGAAATATCTACTCATTTTAATGTTGCATTTAAGGTTGGTTCAAATATTGGAAGATTAATTATTAATGGAAAAGATTATGTTGATAAAATCGGTGAGTGTAATATTATTTACAAAGTAATATGTTATTGTGGATTTAGTTGTATTGGTGCAAGTAAATATGCATTAAAAAGAGAATGTGTGAGCATGAATTATTATATAATAAGTTATCTTATTCCATGGAATAAATCTGATTTTGCTGAGCATACACTGATTTGTAATGGAGATTTCTGCTTTGATACTATTTTTGTTTTACATGTTGAAAATAACTTGGAGAAAAATTAAAGAGTCATATTTTATAAATATTATAGACAATGTGTTGAATAAACAATGTCATTGTGTGTATATTCACATGGAAATTTGGCCATTCATGTTGGAATGTTACTGTCATGTGATTTTAATGAGATTTAAATATTAATAGTTGATTGTTATTCAAGATGGTGTAAAATGCCATAAGCTGGTTATAGTGAAGATTTTATTTGTATTTTATATAGGCATATTAAATTTGTAGTGGTTATTTTAGAGTGTTTTGATTATATATATATAATGCAAGGATTGAGCTCTTAGTTGTTGTTTTTTTTAAGTGTCATAGCATCGGCCAGGATGTGAACCCACAACCCGGGCAACTGCCTGCAAAGCAGTCACGCTGACCTCTCGACCACCAATGCAAGACCTCTTAGTTCAACCCTTATATTATGTAGTTTAGAAGTTAAAAAAGGATAGGGGGAAAAAATTGTTATTTATCTTAGAACTAAAAAAAATACATCATAATTTCCTCATATATTCAGAATAATTACTTTCTTACATATTTATAGTTATATAAATACATTTTTGAAATTATAAATGGAGAGGTATTACCTATTTATAGCTGTACAAATATTTTTATTTTTTATGAAAGAAATTCATTATCACAATTTGGTTTGCATTTGAAATTATTTATATATATATATATTTGTTTTGTGTGTCAATTAAACATTTAAAATTTTTGTAATATTATCTGTTTAAAATCAATGTTTTGTTTACATTTGACATTGGGAATGCAATATAAAATAGCAATAAAAAATAACTAAATTGTAGGTTGAATTATTATTGTTAAACACTTTAATTTTAGTTAAAGCTACTGTATACAGATAGTTTATAAATAAGATGGAAAACTACTTAAATATTTTTTGTGTGCACATACATTTTTATTTAAGATTATTTATTTAAAAAATTATTTATTTTACAAATATTTAATGCTGTAATTAGATGCTGGACGATTCTAAAAGGTTATTATCTGGTGTCTGTTTATATCTCTTTAGATAACAATGAAAATTGAACATTACATGACATGAGAATCTAGGTATTTTAAAAATACTATGCAGATACTGATGCAATAATGGAATTAATGATAAAAACATTTTTCGAAGAGAGGTTATTATTATTATTTCTATTCTTTTGCTTTTCTTATCTTTCTGCTTGGTTAGTAAAACACATTCTACTATTTTTGTTAGCATTACTAAATTATAAATCAAGAAAATGTTTTTAATGTACATGCAAACAGTGAATATGTATGGCTAAAAAACTCAAGTTGTTTGGAGTTTCACCAAGCTTCTTTTAACCATAAGGTACCAGTTCATCCGTCAGAAAGTCATCAACATCAAAATGTGTATTTAAGGAAGAGAAAACAACAGAGAGCAATAACCTATCTAAATCTCTGGAGAAAAGCAACATCAACATAATCAATTAAGGTGTTTCCAAAAACTGTAAATTTGCATCCTATATTTATCATGATTATCTAAAGGAAAAGAAGTTCTTGAATAGTAAACATAATAACTTTATGATTATTTTGTTATCAAAAGTAATAGCTCATTGGCAATATTTTTATTATAGATGTTCTCATTGCAATCTTCAGGAAATAAACTGAAAATGGTGGTGAACTTTAAATTACATAGGACTTTTAATAAGAAAAAATAAAGAGAAAGGTCAAAACACATTATTAATATATATATATTATATATGATTAATTTTTTTTGTTAGTGTTCTCCATCAAAATTTTAAAAATGAACAGATTTTTGATTTAACATTTAAACAATATATTATTATACCACACACACATTTTCATATTTATTTATTAATATGAAAAGATTAATTTAATTATGCATAATTTTCTTACTGGACAAAATCTATCTAATTTATAAGGTCATCATAACTATTAGTTGTATTTAACCCATAATGATTTATTTAATCATTCAAAATATGTCTTCAAATGTGAATGAATTTGTAAGTTGATTTCCTTGTGGTAGAAATAATAATGTAGAATTTTATAGGCATATATAAAGGCATTAGCATATGTATGCTAAAATATAGTGACTCTTTAATAACTGCATTAAAGTATGCATTTACTCAATCCTTTTTAAGATATAGATGTTTCAAGGAGATAACTTATGTTTTAAATATATATATATATATATATAACTTATGTTTTAAATATATATATATATATTAGTCAAACGTTTCATATTATCATTAGATTTAAATAGTTATTTAAGCTTGAGAAGAATTTAATATAACTCAAGAATTAGTATAATCATTCACTGGAGAAAATATATTGTTATTGTTTTGAATCATTCAGTATTTAAATAAATATTATACCATTTATTTACATAATGAGGATTATCTTTATTTTATTTTTTAAAATGAAACAAAATAGAAGAAATGCTAACTAAATATAAGAATTATTGTAATATTATTATTGTCATTCTATTGTGGATATAAATAAATTTATCTATTAATTAAATTGATTTCATATATATATTTTTAAGATCATATCACTTATCAAACATTTTGGGTCACAAGGTTATAGTAATTCATTCTGATATTTTATATTTTACCCTGAGCTACTTGAAACAACATTTTTTAATATTTGAAATTTAATTCTAACATATTTTATGCATTGTTAAGGGAAGATTAATTACATAACACATATTAAAATATTTACTTATTGAATGTAATTTGGATTCAAAAAAATGTCCTCTTGATTCTTAATTACATTTTGTATTCTATTGTTGGGCAGAGATTGTCATTTTGAATATTTTACATAATATTTCATGTGTAATTTGTCTAATATTATATAATAATAAAAGCAAGAATTCTATATATTTTACTTATAATGGTAATTTTTATAAGATTAAGGAAGGGTGATAATAAGTTATATTATGTCTCCTTTCATTTATTCAGTTTATATTAATTATTTGGAAGAGGAAATTATTATTAAGAAAGATTGTTTATATTTAAAGTTATTTATTAGATGTGTGTATGATTGTTTGTTTGTAGTTGAGAATGATAAATTGAAAAAGTTGTTAAATGAGTTTAATTGTTTTGATTCTTTTGTAAAATATGCTGTAGAAAAAAGGGAGTTACATTTTCTTAAATTAAAATTTTTAGATTTATTCCTGATTAGAAATGTAAAAAATAATTGTGTGGTGTGTAGTCATTATGTTAAGAGCAAAAAGTTAAGATCTATAATTAAACCTGATAGCTATCAATCTGTATCTCGTAAAGTAGCTGCTTTAAGAAATTATTGTTATAGAAATAAGAGATATAAAAAATATATAAATTCAACATTTCTTTTCTTTTTAAAAACTTGTTTTATTCCAAACTATAATTGTCTTTCTCTTCCATACAACGTTTCAACTACATTCTGTAGTCATTATCAAGTTTCCTTAAAAAAAATAATAATAATAATAATAATAATAATAATAATAATAAACAAAACTAATAACACAAATAAATAAAATATTAATACATTCCAAATATATAATATTCAAATAAAACCATAATATTATTATAATGTACAAATACAATTATTTACCTCCTTCCCTATCTTTAATTATTTCTTTTTAAAAATCTTTATAATTTAATACGCTTCTTATATAAATTTATTATCTATTCTCTAAATCTTTACCCATTAACATTCTTTTTATACCCTCCCCCCTTTTTTATTTTTATATATTATTCCTATATTATCTTATTTTTTATCTTTATTTATTAACATTCTAGTTAATACTGGTTTATACTGATCTATATATACTTCCTCTTTTTTTATTCTCTCTTTAAAATTTTTAATGCATTCCAATGGCCTTATATCAAAATTTTCATGCTTAAATTCCATTTTATGAATATATATAGCAGATTTTTTATCATATAAATGCTGCCTTAATCTAGTTTTATGGAAGAGAAAGAAAATTATAGTTTGGAATAAAACAAGTTTTAAAAAGAAAAGGAATGTTGAATTTATATATTTATTATCATGGAGCTATAATTTAAAAATAAAAAAAAGCGAAAAGTTGTGTATATAATTGTAGAAATAAGAGATTAAATAATTCTAATGGAGTAGCTTTGTTTCAAAAAAGTCAATTTTATAGATTATTTGAGTGTTGGCTACTCTGATAAAATTGTTAAAAGTGCTTTATTTAATAGTAATAATATTTGTAATGATGTAAAAGATAAAGAAAAATATGATTTTATTTTTTGCCATTTAAATAGTCTTCTTATAAAATTGTATGTAAAAATAGTAATTTGTTTGGAAAAAAGAAAATTGCTTGGAAAGGGGGTATTACTTTGAATAATTTATTAAATAATAAAAAAAAAATTTTTGATAGAAAGACTATTCCTGGAGTAGTGTATATTATCCCTTGTTTTTGTAAGAATGTATATATAGGATAGAGTAGTTTGAGCTTAAACGAAAGAATAAAGATACATAAAAGTAGTGTTAGAAATAAATATGTTAATTCTGCCTTATATATTAATGTAAAAGATACAGACCACACTATTAATTTTGATGAAACTAAGGTTGTCTTCTTTGAGAGAAATGAAATAAAAAGAAGAATTAAATAATCTTTTTATTAAAATTTTATGATTCTGAAGCAATTAACTTATTTAAGTTATTTTAATATTAAAAGTGTATGGGAGGTAAGTGGAATTGTGGATACTGTTTAATTTAAATATGTTATTTTGTAATTCTTTATACTCGAGAAGTCTGCTTCTAGCAGTGAAACCCTGGTTGTGTTTAGAGTTTATTTTTTTTGCTAGTCTGATTGAGTTGTGAATTTGGGGTAATTTTGATTTTATATATATAATATATTAACATATTATAAAACTGTGAATTGAGACATCTTGTAATAAATGTATTTTTATTTTTTATTATGTCTTTTTTTAAGTAAACTCAATTGTTTTTTCTAAATAAAAAGTTCATATTAAACTTTTTATTTATCCAACCTGAAAATAAGGTTAGTTTTAATCTGGTTAAGAATGTCAGTGTAGTTTCATACAAATATTACAACTAATGAGGAAGTAGCAGAATTATATCACTCCAATTAACAAATTTACTCTTGTCACTTAATACTTTCTGTGAATGAATTAATAGAGAATATTGCTTCTATCAGTGAAAATTTCCTAAACTGCTGTCACTCAATTTTGCTAATTATATGTGAATAATAGGTATATAATACAAATGCTTAATGATGTTTAGGAAACAGTTAATAGTAAAGGGGAAAAATCTAAAAGTAGAATAATAAAAGTATCAGGAACATTTTAAATCAAGAATGCATTTTGCACCTCTATTCAGAAAATAGACAGAAATTTCCAAGACATTCCACTAATAGTAACTTCTTTTTTTAATATTTCTGAGGAATGAAACTTTTAACATAATTAAAAATTCTTTTAAAAAGTTATAATAGTGATCTTACCTTTCATTGCCTATCACCAATGTTGACTCAATCCTCTTTAAAAAATGATATTGAAGTCACAGCTAATAAATGCTAGCACTTTATCAATGGATTTAAATTTCAGTATTTCTGATTAACTGTCTAAAAATAACTTAATTTAGAAAGAAATAGAATAGAATTAAAGACAGGAAAAAATTCTTCAGTTATATTTAGGTGACAGGTATCTTATTTTATATATACACATACTTTCAAATCGTTATTCAGTATCTATTTGAAACATATAAAGAAAAGATATCTGAAAATACAAATGATTGTCAAGATGCATTTCTGGATGAATCACAACTCTTTATTTGACTCAAGTCACAATTGTTTACACCTTCATTAATTGTTTAGTATTTTCAATATTAAATTACTGTAATTTGATCTACAAAGTATCAATCTTTTTGCATTTACATATGTAATAACCATCTAGTTTAGATAAATGTTAATAATTACTAGTAATTGTATTTATTAGGCTAAATAGTATAATATTGTTTTTAGCCCGAATATAAACGTTTAACTTAATTAAAAATTAATATAACTATTTTTTATGAAGCACAATTATCTAAAATTGATGATATGAAATGTATGAATATAAGAAATTTAGCCCTTATATATCAAATCGTAATAATCATTATTTATTCAGTAATGTCCATTAAAAAATATTAATATCTAAATCATAATAAATCCAAATATATATATATAAGCAGGCCCGGATTTAAGGCGATTGGAGCGATTGGGCCCAATTGGGCACCGCATCACCACCAAAATTAACAAAAAGGCATTTTTCGAAATTTAAAGTAAATTGCTTTTGACGATAATGGATAAAATAATTAAAAATATATTTATTTTAAGTTCGCATTGATGGATGAGATTTATTATTGTGTTTATTATAATATATATATATATAGAAAACAGATAATCGTAAGTGTCGTTTTTGACTAACTTTTAATTAATCGGATAGTACTATCTTCTCTCTCAATTGGATTTTCAAACTATTTTAGAAGAATTTACAGAACAAAAATTTAGAAATATGTAAATTCATATATTCATATTCAATGATGTAAATTTATATTCAGTAAAATGAAATTGTTTTGTATTTTGTGCATTTTTATTTTTTAATTTATGTAGAAGTTTACCTATCTTATGATCCATGATATTTGATTTATATATATATATTGAATTAGCATTTTATTTAAATATTTTATATATAGAGGGTCCCCGCAAAAAAATCCAATCGGGCCCCGCACTTATTGGATCCGGGCCTGTATACAAGCATAGAAAGAAATGACAAAAGAAAGTAGTGATAACATTAAAAATCAAGCTATTACAAAATCTTATTTAAAAATCAAAAATATTTAAAAGTATTAGATTCTTCTCTATTATTCTTAAAGTTTAATCATTTATATGAAATTGCATTAAGGTAGGTTTTTTTTAAATACTTCTAAGAAAGAAAAAAAAGGTGCTAATATATTGCAAAATCATTTTAAAAATTGTAATAATAATGTAAAATTTTTATTCTCGATTTCTAATTTTGGCACAGACTTCCTAGAACTGTTTACTATAATGTCACCATTAACGCTTCATCTATTAACTTAAATTGTAAAATCATTAGTACGTTGACTAAATAAAAAGTGAATAGAAATTAGATTAAAGATAAGAAAAGTAATAAAATTTATTGAAGACAGGTGATGACAAAGATAATTGATTTCTTTTTCTCCTTCTCTTAACTTATTTAATTAAAAATCTTAATAAAATATATTAAAAAGCCATTATTAGTTTCACTTAATTATAGTAAAGTTTATTTTTGTAAATAAAGTATAAATTCTGATCTCTGATATTGTCTTTTTATTTCTGTCTTGTTTATACAAATAAACCATGCCTAAAATTTCATCAGCTGAATTAATCATTTAATAAAGTATATACAATACATTAAAAATATTTCACAATAGAATATTTTAAACTAAGAATTAATCAATTTCTACAGATGATTGTAAACTATTATGATATTTAGACAATTCTTGTCAGAATTGTTTTGTAAAACTATTTGTCTTAATGATAAATAAGTATGATAATATATTTTCATACAGTCTTTTGTTATTTTTATTGTATTTTTTTTATTCTATATATTAACATATATAGAATGTAAGAGTATGATTTAGAATTAAAGTTAACAATTATATAATGTAACAAGTATTGAGATTTTTTTAAAATATGTAATTTTATTATTCTTTTTAATTTTTTCTTCATTATATTACATGTAGTGTATGTGATGGTAGTGATTTAGGGTACCGGAACCAGGTAGATTTCTTTTCCTTATTGATTATCTTTTTTATCCAATTTTAAAAATCAATATTTTCATCAATTTCCTTATACCATTACGTTTTTATGCAAAAGTTTGATTGTTACTATACAGTTTAATTTTTTCTGAATGACAGTATATACTCTGCCAACATTCATAGTGTATAATGTTAACTCAGAATCCATAGATATATGATAATTTTCTTATTAGTAGAAAAATTCTACTAGTTATTTTCTAGTTATTTACTAATAGCAATAAATGGAATGACTTGACAAAGTTTTTGACTAAATAATCACTTGTGGGGAGAGGATTCACTTTGATCACTTACAATGAAATTGCTACTTTCACTATTATAGTTGGCTTAAGAGTGGAACAATTTCTCTTTCAATTTCTAGTTGATTCAAACAAACAAAAAATCTTAAAATATCTGAGGTTGTTCTTCTTTGCTACAATAAGTACGATGATAATGACAACAGTAATACATCCTAAGCTGGTTGAAACTCATAACCATAATATGTGACTTTTAATAAGTCACATTGAGTGAAAATGAGTAAAAATGAGTGGGGGGCAAAATATTTTTAATGGTTTTTTTTATCATAAAAGTCTAATATATATAATGGTGGCTTCTTAATTGATATATATTATATATTCAAAAAATGTAAGTAATATTCAGTCTTATATTTCAAAATTACAGATTGTCGACATTAAAAGTAACTTGCAACTTGAATAACAATTCCTATAGATTTATTAAAATTTTATTCAATTTAAAGTTCATATCTAAAGTTAAAAAATATATAATAAATTCTAAATTAATGAATAATGATTAACAATAGTTTATGCATTTATTGTAAGATAATTATTGTGAATACGTGCTTGTAAAAAATTAAAACTTGTATAATGTCTGTTATGTATGTGTGAGCTTTTTATATCATTATATATGTATATATGTGTATTAAAACTTTCATTTCATTGTTTCTACTTAAAATATCTGAATAAAGATATCTGAAAAATGCAAATTGCCTCAAGATGCAATTCTGGAAGAATCAGAACTATCCAGTTGATCTGTCATTTCCTTACTATTCATCAATATCAAATTATTACAATTTGATTTACAAATGCCAATTTTTTGTGTTTAAAGTTCTGGGTTAAAAGAAATAAAATAAAATCTAGTTTAATAAATAATTAATAATAATCATTAACGTATTTAAAAAAAATAGTGACAAGTGTGTATACACAAAAACTTGACATTTATAGATCAAATTCATAATAACTATGGGGAATATATGTAAATATTAAAACATCAAACTACAAAAATTCCCAAAGTATTTCTTTCCCCGGTGTAAAATTATATGAAATGCACTTATTTAATTCCAATAGTTTTAAACTTTTCTCAAAATAATGTTATTCAATATAAATAATAAGCACAACATGAATTCTAAGAAAAGCTTGTTTAATACCTTAAAACAAAAATGCAAAATACATCCAACAGAGTGTGCTGAGCATGCTATTAACTAATTAGTAGTCATACTTATATCGATGAATATGACTAATAGTTAGTTGAAAGTATGTACAATGTACTATGTTGACAGATTTAGCATTTTTATTTTAAAGTATTAAACAAACTTTTCTTAGTATACTTATGTATTATTTATATTGAACTTATTTAAATAACTGAGAAAATCATGTGATATAAACTTAATTTCTATTTAAACTATTTTCAAGTTCACTCAAATAATATTTAAATCAATAAATAAAGATTGATTGAATTATACATAATGAATAAGAATGAATAAATAGTTAAAGTCACAATATAAAATATTTTTTTGATAATGATAATCCTATATTTTAAAAATTGTTACTATAAAATTGTAAGAAACAGAATTATGATTTCTATTAAGTTATTTCTATTAGAAGAGTAGTAGAGGTGAGGATTAGAAAAAGTTCTGATGTTGACTGCTGGACAGTTGAAACTGTAGTCAAGAGGAGATAAATAAATTATATGTTAAAATTGCACTGTAGAGTGTAAATTAAGGTATTTGGTATATTATATTACTTTGATTATTATAAATAGAAGTCATAATATTTGGAATATCTATCATGTGCCTTGTACCTCATATCAAATTACTTTTTTATTTAAGATTTATTACTTAACAGTGCACTTATGTGGTCAATAACATATATCTAATGAACACAAATAGAATACTAGATGTAGATTTATTCTGTATAAGACTAATTGACTAATTATTACAATACAATAGCTTGTTATTGTTTGCTGACTATTTCCTAACAAAGAAACCTTTGAATAAATACATCCTAAGTTGAAGGAATGTAACAATAGAATATTTTTTAATTTATTTAATAAACTAATGTTTTAAATAGATAATAAGTCTTTTATATTTATCAAAAAATATAGTACATATACTAAATCAGTTTAATATGCTTAAGTATGATTATATAGTAGATATACAGCAGAGTTTTAAATGATTCAAAAAGGGGGAAAAATGAAAGATCAGAAATATAATTTGAAAATAATGAAAACATTAAAAGAATAAATATCTAGAAATAGTAAAAAGATTTAGTAAGGGAGATTATTTATTTCAAAATATGTAGAAGTGAATGAGAAATTTCTTGTGCAAATGTTTAGGAGAAAAGGGAATATGAAAGGAAAGAAGAGGCCCCCAAAAAATTAATTGTTGATTAAAGAAGATAATCATCATCATCATTATCAACCATTATCAATCCTCTGCAGGATGAAGGTTTCTCCAAGTTTAATCCATCTTCTCTGATCTTCAGCTTCTCTTCTCCACCTCACCCCTGCACACTTTCTTATTTCATCCATCCATCTCACATGTGATCTCTTTCTGGGTCTTTTACAATCTCTTGGAATCCAGTTTAAAATTTCAATTGTCCATCTATTATCATCTCTTCTAACAATATGTCCAGCCCAACTCCACTTCAATCTTTTAATTATTTCAATGAGGTCAATAACACCTGTTTGTTCTCTTACCCATACATTGAGTTTTCGATCTCTTCTTGTTACTCCCAACATACATCTCTCCATACTTCTTTGAGTGGTCTGAAGTCTCTGTATTGCTCTTCTATTAAGTGTCCAAGTCTCAGATCCATAAGTAAGAACTGATAAAACACATTTGTTAAAAACCTTCCTTTTCAAACACATAGGCATATTTCCTTTTAGTATCAAGTTATTTCTACCAAAAGCACTCCAACCAAGTTTAATTCTATGATTAATTTCTTCCATTATGTTTCCATCTGTATTAATAATCTGACCAAGGTATTTGTAACTGCTAACTTCTTCTAATTCATCATAATCAATCTTTATTTTCATATTTTGAGCAAATCGATTAAACATTACTTTAGTCTTTTTAACATTTATCTTTAGTCCTACTTTCCTACTTTCATCTGATAATTCCTGCAACATATCCTGCAGCTCTGAAGCATTATTTGCAAAAACAACTACATCATCTGCAAAATCTAAATGACTTAAATAATCTCCATTTACTTTCACTCCTTTAGTTTCCCATTTTAATCCACAAAATACTTCTTGCAGCACTGCTGTAAAAAGTTTTGGAGATATGGAGTCACCTTGTCTTACACCTTTCTCAATGTTGACTTTCCCAGTATCATTATGTAAGCTAATTGTTGCTGTTGTATTTTTATAAATATTTTTCAAAATATGACAATATCCTGGATCTATACCTTGATGATCCAATGCTTTAATCACTGAAGAAATGTTTATAGAATCAAATGCTTTTTCATAATCTACAAATCCAAAACATAATGACAACTCATATTCATTTGACCTTTCTATAACGTCTCTCAACACCTGGATATGATCTACTGTATTAAAACCACTTTTAAATCCAGCTTGTTCTCTTGGTTGGTGGAAATCCAATGTTCTCTGTAGACGAGTTGTAATTATCTTGGTAAAAATTTTATATAAAACTGATAAAAGGCTGATAGGTCTGTAATTTCTAATATCTTCTTTATCACCTTTTTTAAATATTAATATTATTACTGCATTCTTCCAATCATCCGGTACATCTTTATCATTTAGACATTTGGTATATAACTTTGCTAAAAAAATTTCTATTTCTTCACCTGCTTCTTTTAATATATCAATTACAATTCCATCATTACCTGGAGCTTTTCCCTTCTTCATACATTTAATTGAGTGTCTCACTTCTTCATTTAAAATTCTGGGCAATTCGGAAGATGTAATAGATATAGGAGGTACTTGTTCTTTATTACTATATAATTCTTGATAAAAATCTTCTACCAATTTCATGATGTCATCTCTCTTTTTAGTAACAATTTCATCTTTTTTTCTTATTGCAGATATAAATTTCCTACCAATACCAAAATGTTGTTTTACATTCTTAAGACTTTTATTTTCTTCTACAGCTTTCCTTGCTAGTTCACAATTATACTTTCTTATATCATTTTCAACTCTTTTCTGCACCATTTTACAAAATTCGAGATATTCAATTCTTTTAATGCATCATTTTTGTATATCTTCATATTCCTTCTTTTCTTCATAAATTCTCTAGTCTCAGTAGAAATTTTATTGGTCAATTGCTGCATTTTTCTTCCAGCTATCTTTGTTGCAGTTTTTAAAAGTGTATCAGTAATTTTTATATTAATTTCATTCAAATCTGAATTATGCTCAAAATCTACTAATACTTGAAACCGATTTGTAAGTTCTAATTTAAATTCATTAGAATGTTTCTGAAGCTTAGGAATATCAACTGTAAATATTGTTTTTCTTAATAATTTCTGTCTCTCTAGTTTCACATTAACACGTATCTTACACCTTACTAATTGATGATCACTTCCTGTGTTAAATTTATTAAGAACATTACAATCTTGAAATATGTATTTCCTATTAGTCAAAATATAATCCAATTCTGCTGTACCTTCATTTGGATGCTTCCATGTCCATTTCCTTTTAACATTTTTTTCAAAAAAAAGAATTCATAATATAAAGTTTTTCTTTTTCTGCAAACTCCACAAGTCTATGTCCTCTCTCATTTCTATTACCATAACCAAAATTACCTACAGCACTTTCATCTTTCATTTGTTTACCAATTCTAGCATTAAAGTCTCCCATAACGATTTTAAAATGTTGTTTACTCTGATCAAAAGCCTTTTGTACATCCATATAAAAATCTTCTACTACTTCATCACTATGAGAACTTGTTGGGGCATAAACCTGAATTATCTGCATTTGATATCTGCTATTAAGTTGTATAACTAATCTTGCCACTCTGTCTGATACACCATCAATCTCCACAATATTGTTCTTCCACTTTTTATTTCTAATGTATCCTACTCCACTTGTATTTCCAATATTTGTGCCTTTATAATAGAGTATATGTCCACTTTTTAAATCAATTGTCTCTTCACCTTTTCTTCTAACTTCACAAAGTCCAATAATGTCCCATTTAATATAAGAGAGTTCTTCTTTTAATTCTTGCAATCTTCCTTCACTTGAAAGTGATCTGCAGTTATAAGTACCTAAATAAAAAGTCATCATCAAATGGCAGCCTAGGTCCACAATCAGGGGATTCTTAGCACCCCCAGCCTTCATCCACCATCTGCTGCCTTGGTTGGTGACTTTACAGCCTCCTGGGAATAAGGGCCATGCTTTATTTTCATCTGTCATAATTGTATATATGTATTGGAAAAATATTTATCATTTACACAAACATTCATTCTGCCTTATCAGGCACTGAGAAGAAAGACCATGGTGTTTCTTGATCTTAAACTCAGAGATAAAAAGCCAATAAACTCACCATGCTGGCTAATGCATGTTGGTGAGCAGCCCATCCATGCTCGTATACTATATGAATAATCACATAGTAATAACAGCTGCAACGACAAGAATGTATGGAGTGGACATTAGGAATTTGCCCTGCTCGGTTCCTTTAAGGCCTCCAAGAGGAATCAAAGGGTCTCCTTTCAGTTAATAGCAAACTATTATATATATATATATATATATACATATATGAGTGTTTATAAAGAGAAAAAAATTGATTAATGATCTTAACAAATGTGGTTGAAAGGAAAAGTAAGGATAGGAATTTTTATAAAGCTGTCTGGGTAATGATGTGAAACTATTGTTGATCAGATAATTTCTGATGATTAAAAACTAAGATCCAGATATTTATTTATTTATTTATTTATTATTATTATTATTATTATTATTATTATTATTATTATTATTATTATTATTATTATTATTATTATTATTATTATTATTATTATTATTATTATTATTATTATTATTATTATTATTATTATTATTATTATTATTATTATTATTATTATTATTATTATTAATAATAATAATAATAATAATAATAATAATAATAATAATAATAATAATAATAATTCAATTTATTTATCATACAAAACTACAGCATTAAGCTAATTACAGAATTGCACCGTAACAACTATACAATAATATACATAAATAATATACATAAATGAGTATAAATAACAAATTATTAATATGATTATATGCCATACTTTTTTTATAAGATAAGTACAATTTTTTTAAAGTCTAAAGTAAAAATATTTTCATTAGTAAAATCATGATTATAGGTATTAGGCAAACGAAACAAAGGTGAAAATTTTAATATATTAGAGCAACAAACCTTAATATAAAATAAAGTAAATGTACATGTTTTATGTAAACAATTATTAAAAGTAATATTTGAAATTTTGTTAATTAATATAATTTTTTTGATTCACAAGGTTATATAAAATTTTAAGATCTCTCATTTTTCTTCTACTGGATAGGGATAGATAATGGTGTTTTAACTTAATGTACTTAGAAAATTTGTCATAAACCAATTGAATTTTAATAATATCTCATTTGGAACTGGGATTCCAAACAACAGATCCATATTCTAAAATAGGCAAAAGCAAAGAGAGAAATAATTTATATTTTGTAAAACTACTAAATTGTCTATCATGCCTTAAAATTGCACCCATAATTTTAAAAGTCTTATTTATTACATTTTCAATATGATAATGAAATGATCCATTGCTTGCAAAAATAATTCCAAGGTCCCTCTGAATATCAACAAATTTTATATTATGATCTTCAATATAATAAGGATAAATTATCATTTCAGATTTTTTGGAATAAGAAACTGTTAACATTTATCCATATTAATATCCATTTTATTATCTCTACACCATTTCACAAAATTATTAATATCTTTTTGTAATAGTATGCAATCATTGATTGAGTTGATAATCATAATAATTTTGCAATCCTCTGCATAGCATAAAATATGTGAAAATTCCAAACACTCTTCCCAAATCATCAATATAAATGTTAAACAGTAATGGCACAAGGATATTTCCCTGAGGTACTCCTATATTACAATAATATGGATGAATTATTTTTAAACTTTACATAATCTGTTCTTTTCCTAATAGAAGATTCAAACTATGCAACCAAATTATAGGGAAAATCTAATTTGTAATTTTATAAAGCAATTTGGAATGATCCACTTTATCAAATGCCTTGGATTTCTCAAAATAAATAACATCTAAATGATGTAATGGTCAAATCTGTACATTCACACAACAAAATCCAGAGTTTTAGTAAATCATCCCAAGGCTGACCACCATAGAGTGGTATGAACCACATTGTCTGATATAGCTTCAGTTCCTATACTAACGCTCAAAGATTTACCACCTTGCAGATGACACATATGAGGCCACAGCAGCATTTTTATTCATCACATGCTGGCAGTAGAACATCGGTAAAACATAAGACTATGAGAAATTGACTTTCTAAGTAGTATAGCTATATAGACAAAATGTGTGGCGAAACATAATTATCAAATATGGATTGTGATTTTTAAGTAATGATTAACTAATCAATAATACCTTACCAATGAGCAACATTGAGACATGAAACAAAAGTTAAATTTAAAATTAATTTAATGAAAACCAAATAATAAAATTAATAAATAAAAATAATTAGGGATACAATTTAACATTTGAGATTGGGTTCACATGCAAGTGATAATTGGGGTTAGAATCATTTATGGTTTTCTTAGTTACATGTGGCTTTAATTTACATATACATATGTGACAATTTAAATCACTTGCAGGTGACATTAATTATTCTGTTTAAAATTAGTTACATTATTATATTTATCATATATATATATATATATATATATATATATATATATATCACTCATAGGTGATGATTTTAATATGAACATTTACTGTTTATATATAGCGTTTCCAATCATGCACAGGTGATTGTAGTTTGGATTACAAATATATCTATCTATCACTCACAGGTGATGAAGAAATTATAAGTTTAAAATTACAGTTTCATGAGCTTTAATATTACTTTATAGATCGAAGTTAATTTGCTCATGACTATCTATGCCTAGTTTATGCTATATAACAGGATCTAGATCTGCTCTAGAGCTAGCAGAAGTGATTATAAACATTTATAAAGAATCTAACCATTTATTAAGCACAGATACTTAATATTTTATATATAGCTTATACACCTATGAAATTAGACTCGAATTCAGATCAAAGCTGAAAATACAATTATTATGGCAGGATGAACTGAGGATTGGCAGTCAGACTTCAGATACCAAGGTGTATAGAAAATATAAAGTCTGATATAGCCCCTGCATCTTGAGAGTGCCTTTTTATGGGATTCTTACCAAGTAACAGTTCTCTTTCACTGTACTCATTGCTGTGGAAATAGGAGACCTTTTAGTCCGGTGATTGAACAACTAATTAAACTATGGGAGTCTCATGCTCCATTTCTGAGAATACAGAATGGGATGGGAAGTAGCCAACTGCCATTTTGGAAGAGATAGTTGTCCAAACTAAGAGAGTAATGGTATAGCACTTACACATATGACCATTAAAGAAATATACAGCAACAAATATATATACACCATAGCGTTTGTTAAAGACACATTTGCACCACCGACTACATTATTATATAATAGAAATTAGGATGCTAAACAATAGTTGCCTTCATCAAACTACCATATATCAGTTTATTATATAGCATCTATAATTGTGCTATTAAAAAAAGCTTATGAATCTAATTTCTAAAGCTATCTATATAGGCATTTTATAACTCTAGGGAGGAGTACAGCACATTATGGAGAATTATGATATAAAGTTATAGTTTTATGCTGTATTTCAATCACTCTGGTTAAATATTAGTTAAATATTATCTCTAAAGCAAATCTAACTTAAAATAGCTGTATGCTTTTAATTATCTTTTAAATAAAACATTTTATCCCTTTCAAAACGAAGTTTCTTTTGTGCGTTACTAGACGCGATATTACCATATATGTGAAAATTTAATGGCTCCTCACTAAGCATTTAACTAAGAGTAAAACCCTGTTTTGAATAAATATAGCATAAACCAATACATAATGGAAAAATAATAAAATTTGGCATAGATTTAATTAGGAAGAAATGTAAATTTAAAGAGCAGATTTCATGTAAGTGAAATCTGAAGTTCGGCTTTGTTTTAGCCTGGTTTAAATAGAAAATTGAAACACAATTAGTTTAAACCTGATCGACCCAGCTCAAGACATATTTAAGTTGTGTATGAGAATTAATAAAAGCAAATATTATTTCATTAAAATATGTAAAAGCAAATATCATTAAGTTAAAATATGTAAAATCAAATATTACTAAGTTAAAAGATGTAAAATCAAATATCACTAAGTTAAAATATGTAAAATAACTCAGAAACTTAATAATCATTTTAGAATACAGCATTTAAAATTATACGCAACAAAATTATGAGAAATAATTTAAAATTAATCACTTTAAGCAAATTACAACTAAATAACTTTTACTAATAAGTTTACTAATAAGTTTAACTCAGAATAAGGTAAATACGTTGAACTAGGTCAATCAGAGATAAATCAGCAAACCAACAAATAAATTAATAAATAAATGGAATACGTATCATTTATAAAATCAGATATCAAATCAGGCAAGATTTTAAGATTAAAATAAAGAAAACAAAATTACATTTTAGTAGTGGATTTAAAGTACATTATTGCTATGGCCATAGAGTTTAGATATAGCTAGTTTTTAGAAATTAATGCATTTTAGTTGAATTATTAGTTTTAAGTAGAGGAAGGTTTTACCACTCTTCTTTCTGCTTGTAAGTTGGTCCCATGTTGAAAGGTTCTGTTAATCGGCATTTGTTCCATCATACAGCTTTTCTCTTATGGTTCTCTGCATGGTAGATCTTCTCGGGTTAGGAAGGCAAGAAAATTGCCCTCTACTCAGACTTTATCATCATCAGCAATTTTAAAACATAAGTTGTCAAACGAATTGACTAGAAATAATGTCTGACTGCTTCAAAGATGGCTGCAGAGGCTTATATTATCGGCTTGCCCCCCTCTCCACTGTCATAGTTAAGTTTTTAGATATGCTTTGCTAATTTTCTCATTGTATTCCTAGCATTGTATAATCATGCTGTTTTTTTATTTCTTACAGCTGGGTTTTACAACTGATCATCCGCGATTTTCTTTGACCATTCAGGATAATTTATTCATATCTTTTTTTCACAACTTATTGTTACTTTTTAATTTTGTAATTAGGTCAAAAAACAGTGAGAGAAAGTAAGTTTTATGAGATCATCTTTTTTTAGAAAACAAATTCACAGGTGAAAACATCTGGTTATATATGCAACTCGATTATTTAATTTAGCAATATATGCAGAAATATATAATACTTTCAAATATTATTTTTAGAGTAACTATTCTAAATAAAAAAATTTATGTTTTTAATTCTGTTAACATTATTTTTTTCTGCATATATGTAGTCTCTAGTTACATATAGAACACATTTTTCATTAATTTACTCCTAGAAATATATGTGTGTGTATATATGGATTTTTACATATACAGATACAATTTTTCTACTGTGTGCTAAGATATATGTACACATACATAACTAATACCTTTGTTTAAATTTAGCCTAATTTTAATACAATTTTAACCTGATATACGAGGATTTGGTGATAGTTACATATATAGAAATACTACTATAGTATATAGTAGGTGAAGCAGTATGATTGTCAAAGCTGACTGTCTCAATGACAATGATTCTCAAAGGCATTAGCAATGTGATCAATTATTGTTAAAAGATTAGTTTCAGTTGATTTTCCAGGTAAAAAACCATATTGCACAGGAACCAAAATCTTATTTATGTCATTAACAATTTTCTTATAAACACATCTTTCAAATATGCATGCAACTGTATGAAACATAGAAATTGATCTATAATTATTAACATTATCTTTTGAACCATTTTTAAAAATAGGTCTAACTTTGAAAAAATACAATTTTAATGGAACAATTAAGAATATAACATAAAGGAGCAGCAATATATTCTGCACAACTTTATAAATAAAAGAAGGTATATTGTCATAACCTATACTTAAATGTATTTTGAGTTCTTTAACAGCTGATATAATATCTATATTGTCGAAACAATCGATGGAAATGCTATCATTAAAATGTTCATTAGTCAAATTAAACCCAGACAGTTGAGAATTTGCAAATAATTCAGAAAAGTAAATTGAAAAGTCACCAGTGCTTAAAGATAAATTATAATCCATCTGAGACTTTCTTTTGGTAATGCCAGAACTTTTAATAAAAGACCAAAATTATTTAGGATTATCTGACAAATTGAGCTCCATATTTTTAATATAGTTTTGATAATCAATTTTCTGAATAGTTTTAACCAATCTTCTACAATTAACAAAATTATTGTGAAAAAGTATATTTTGTGCTTTAATATATTGCTTATGATGGCCCAATTTCCTTCTAATAATTTTTTTAAGTTTATCTGAGAACCAGAAAAGAAAATAATAATTGTGATAGTCACATTTTTTTTTTGGTATATAAAAATCAATCAGATCATTAAATACTTGATGAAAAAAGTCCATATTATAATTAACATCTGTTGAGGAATATAACAGGCTCCAATCAAAATTAGAAATTGTCTTACAAACACCCATACAATCCCCTTTTTATAACATCTTTTAATATTTAAAGGAACATGCCACTTAAAATAATTTATTTTAACAAAAACTTTAATAGGTTGTTGATGTAAATCAATAGAAAAATTAAGAGATGAAACACAAAAACATCTAATCTCAGGTAAGTTACTTAAAACATAATCAAGTATTCGATTATAAGAATTTAAATGGGAATTATGTTGTTTTAAATTAAAAAATTAAAGAATTGTAACATCCTATATGCTTTGTGTGATAATGACGAAATATCAAAAGAAGCATTATCAAATAACTCAGGAATGTTAAAATCTTCAATAATGATAATATTCATTTTATAATCAATCAAAAATTTTTCAGAAGTACAAAGTAAGGCATTCAAGTCAGAAAAAGGCAAGGCTGGCCTTATATAAACATTCCCTAATAATATGTTTTTATGATGATCAAGGGAAACCTCACATCAAGTTGATTCACAATATCTAGGAATTCAAAAGCACATATTTATAAACAATTTCTTTGCTAATGACAATAGACTTTCAAATTCCCTTCAGCCATCCACTCTATCTCATACAACTGATACACATGACCACACGCATATGAAAAAGATAAATGATCTCTAATATACATATTTTGCACTTAACTAGAACTCACCAATTGGTCCTGATTATTATCTTTTACACACATATTTAATTCTGTGCTTGGTTTGCATTAAGATAGTAAATCTTTGCACACACAAAAAAAAACATCTAATTAAAATATCATATAATAGAATAGTAAATGATGAAATTGAGACCTAAAAGTTTTTAGTTCAAAAAATAATCCCTATGTAATATAACTTTTCAATTATTTGTACAACAATAATAATAATATTACAAAACCATAGTTGAATGACTTTACTTTAATCTAAGCAGAATTTCATTCTTGTAAAAAAGTGAATAATTTCAGTTATAATATTTATTAACTACAGTATGCCACTTCTCTTCTTTGCATTTATTCAAGCAATTTTATTTGAAGTTGATATTTAATATCTTAAAATATATATGGATCTTTGATAAAGGCTTCATATTCAGCCAAAACAGAAATAAATAAATAAAATGATATTGCTTGAAATTAACTACAAAAAAGCAAAGTGGTGTATAAAGAGATCGTGAAGATATTGATTCATAAAATATTTGTTAAAAAGTATAGAAAGTTATCTCATTTACATTACAGTGTTTTAATAATAAAAATAAGATTGTAAATTATATACTCTGCATGCGGTAAATTAAGTCTACTTAAATGTCATTTATTCATTTTCTATTATAACCTCATTTCAACAGACATTAAAAAACTAAAAACTAATAAGAAAATTTTACATAATAAGACCTCATTTAGTTTTATTATTCGATGGAGCTTAGTGAATATCAAGTTTTATATGAATTTTTTGTCACAGAAGATTAATATAATAATAGACTTAACTATTATAAATATTTTGTATAATTTGTTTATTAAATGTATAGTCCCAACTTTTTAATAATGTTATGTTAAAATGAATAAAGTTTTAAAAATATGCTTTTGTTGTGTTTAATTTGTAACAAATTGTTACGGTTTTGAAATAGAAATAATTAGACTTTGCAAATGTAACAACAAATAAAATGATAATTATTATTTTAATATATGGATTAAAAGTAATTATGAAAAGAATTGTCAGACGATAAAAAATGGTATTTCATCGGAATAGTAATTAGTATTTTTTCTATATTCTTGGATTTTTTAGTTATCATTTTTAATAGATTAAGAAAAGCGTTGGAAATACACGATTAAAAGGTAATTTGTTTTCTTTTTAAATTATTTTTTACAATAAAATTTATTTTTTTATTATTGAAAATTTTTAGTTACTTATTAACAAATAAATAAATAGATTAATTATTGTATATACGTGTGTGTGTCTATATCTAATGGGTTTAATAAGGCAAAAAAATTAGAACGAGATTGACAAAGACATAAAAAAGAAAAAGATTAATTTCTGATTATTTAATTTAGTATTAGAAGCAAAAAAAATCAATGTTTTGACGGGAATATGTAAGTTGTAATTTGGTGGTAAATGTAAAAGATAGACAAATAAGTTTATGAATAGATATGTGGTAACTTTTTTATTGATAAACTAATAGGATTAATTGAGCAATAGAGCCTAAAATAAATAATCATATAGTAACCTGACACACCGCAATTAAGGCCAATGACATCAATAAAAAAAAATCCTGCTTCCCCTCTCTAAAGTGTGCTATGTACACCAACTCATTTACATATAATTTACATAACATTTATATTACACCCTTTTTTAGACTTCCCAGATGCATCACTATGATTATAATATTACAAGGTATTGAAAGCATGTTCAGTAGATTACATTAAGTGTATAAAAAAATCCCTATTCTGAGAGAGTTTGTGTATCTCAATTCCTAGCAAACAATTTTCAAGTATTTCTTAACTTGCACCTTCAAATGCTAATATCTAAACATACAAGTAATAATTTAGCATTATATTTCTATTCAATTCACAAACAGACTAATATTTTTTTTATTCAGCATAGAATAATCCAGCAATGTTTAGCTCTTGAATTTTATTTCTTTATAACTAGTTGAATTACCCTTTAAAGCTGAAAATTACAATCATCTGATAACACGTGATCGTAATCAGTACTTTGCTAGTCATTGCTTGCCATTTCTTAATATATACATTTTTAATATTTCAATATTTTTTATTGAAAAAAAAATAACAAAAATATTAAAAATTAAAAAGAAAAAAAAGAAAAAGACCAACATGAAAATTAATGAATAACTTAATCATTTAAATATAAAAGATACTTTTACAAAGAACTATTCACTGGATTATACATTCTTACCTAATAAATTCAGTACACATTCAAATAGATTCAAATTATTAAACAATAAGTAATACATGCATATATTTATATATGTACAAAGTATTTACTTTGATTAAAAGAAATGTTGCTATTTACATAACATCTGATGGTAATTAGATTGTCATTCTGATATGTAATTTATTTTATATCTTAAATATAGATATCTAATATACTTTAATAATGAATTGCACAGTCAAACTATATTGTAAAAGAATAAAGCTTTTATATCTGTAAATTGCATTATATATGTATTACAAAAAAAAATCAAGTCATATGTCACATGACCTATTTTAATAAATTTGTATTTACAAATGTTATATATAGTGGTCACAAAATAAGCTCTTAACAAGCTTTGAGAATATCCCACCCTCATACCAGTTTCCGCTACTGGTGTTGTCAGTGAAGTGCTTATAAAATTAAGTCATGTGACATCTGACTTGAATTTTTTGTAATTTTATTTTTTTGCTATTAAGGCTTTGGCAATTTTACATTGCTAAAACTATTAATATATGGTGGGTCTGAACTTAGTTCAGTCTCATATGGCTATTTAAGTTAGATAGCTGGATTGGAAGACATATGGATGTCTGAAAATTTCAGATTTTCTACTTAATAGATATACATTAGATAAAATGCTGGGCTTGTCCTGGTATTTTTAATCTAATGCTTAAATATCCTAGCACCTCACTGATGATGACAGTATCAAAAACCAGTCTGGGATTATGGATATTCTCAAAGGTTATTAAGAGTTTATTTTGCATGCTCTATATATAACATTTGTAAATAGAAGCTTATTAAATTAGATTATGTAACATCTGACTTCATTTTTTTTTATTAAGGCTTTGGCAATTTTATATTATGAAATCTATTAGTATATGGTGTATCTGAAATTAATTCAGTCCCATATGGTTATTTAAGTTAAATAGTTGGATTGGAAGACATATGGATGTCTGAAAATTTCAGATTTTTTTACTTAATAGTTGGTTTGTCTACGAACTTTTAGTCTGAGATTGAATGATTGTTTTTGAAAAGATTTTAACTAAGTAATCTATGTAGCCTATCTATACTCAACATTCTAAAGTAAAAATATTATTAAAATGTCCATCTGTGCGGACTTTCTAAAATAATAATTTAAATTTAAAAATAATAAATCTAAATTTATTCCTCAAGTTTATAAACATCGTCAATAAATGTTTTTGTTGTGTGTGTGTTATTACTGGCAGTGGTTTATATTTTTTTAAAAACTATTTGCTTTATTAAAATGTTTTAAATAAGTTCTTATATATGAAATCTCTGTGACTCCTTGAGATAATGGCATGGGCTAATGGTCAATATATAATTATAACAAAAGTTGGATCTTAGCAGTATGTAACTGCCTATTATATAAATTTTCCAGGTTCAAATGGCCTGGTGGCACCCTGTATGACAGATACGGTAAGACTCCAAAAATCGACCCCAACCATTATAATATATATTGAACCGGATTGAAATCCAGTTCAATGGTGTTGTTATTAAACAAAAAAAAAAAAAAGAAATTTATTAAGCTTTTAATTTTAATTAAATGTAGAGTTTAAATTTGCAATATTATTTAAAAAGAATGCGTGTATCCAAGTATACACGCATTTATATGTAAAACGGATTTTTTAAAAATATTTATCAATTTATTTTAAAATAGTTTTCATATACCACCTGTTTTTAAATCCATTTGATTTAAAAACAAGCTGGCTAGCTAATTGCATTCCTGTTGCTTTTATTTTAATTATTGTAAACAATTTTGATAGCGGAGATTTGATTTTTATGTTGTTGTTTTCATTTCAATAAACCCTGGGTAGAATTCTTAGATAGATTGAGCGTGAGATTAATATTTGCCCTGCCTAAGGCATAGAAATTGGACAACAAGTAAAGTGTTTCACGGGGAAAATGGAGCAACGTATAAATAGCCCCAAAAATTTGGAGTGTCAGTTAATTCAGTTTTAAGAGATAGACAAGTGGTTTTCTTACGTGAAAGTTATATCAGAGTGGACATTTAAATTTCTTAGTTAAAGGACATCAGCTGTTATTAAATAATTTCACTTGCAAAAATGGAAAAATTCTATCCTTGTTATCACCACTTGAATGGCTTGCTAACTCCACAAAAGACAGATCCCTGACTTCCAAGTTTGCTCCAGTAATGCCTTAAACACCTAAAAGAAGCCGGAATCTTGTTACATCTACCTTGCTGCCTAAAGAACCTGAAAATGAACTTAAGTAAAAGTGTGCACTCTACGTGAACTTTGTTTTACCGAAAGATAACTATTTTCATTTTTATTTTTCCCAGGGTAAATTAATTCTCATTAAATCTCCGCTCAATCTAATCATAAATATGTCTCCTTAAATCAATATAGCCTCATATCTAATATTTGCTGTGTTTTCCAATATTTTATAGTGTGTCTTGGAATCTTAGTTTTAAGATTCCAATTTGCTTTCAGTTTTGTTTATTGGAGAGTGACGAATAAGTTTTATATTTGTATTTTTATGCCTACCACTTTTTATAAATGCTTTAGCGGTCGTGCATTTTAAATGCTTACCTGTAATTATTTAGTATTCAATAATTAATTTTAAACTCTATGTTTGCCCTATTGCTAAACCTTCAAAAATCTTTTGGCTGGCGACTTTATCGTCTAATTTGCCGCAGGTGGAGATTTCGTTTCTAATATCTCTAAAAAGCAGAAATCAGAATTGTGTTTTCCTTTGTAATTTTATAAGTCATCAGCAAGAAGATAAAATTTATACTTTCTTAAATTACAGGTGAGCGATACTTTCGTTCTGCTAAAGTTCTTACAACTTTTAAGATTTTCGTACTCATGTGCACTCTCCGATAGATTTATTTTTGTATTTATTACGTATGCTTTAAATTTATCAGAGCGTGTACTCAGAATTTGTTTGTAATTCATTTTCTTTTCTTTAATTGCTGGGGCAGACATAACTGTTTTTCTAATTATTTGCTTGTCTCCTATTGAGACCTTTTTGTATTAATTTTAGACTAATTTTCGCCAATCATTTGGCTGGGATTCACCAATTTTAATTGTTTTTACTCCGTTTCCAGCATATTTTTCGGTTGTTCTTGAGGTGGATCAATCACCGTTATTTTAAATGTAGTAATAGGTGCAGCTCATACCGATATAAGGACATTCAAGGTCTGACCAAGTTTTAGATCTTGAACAGCTCATCGGCACTGGATTCTTTGGTCTATTTCAGGGGCATATGGTTTAAATATCTGAAAGTGAAAACCAATGTTTAGGTGAATCCTCTGCTGAATGAAATTTGCTTCCTCCCTTTTAAATTTGTTTATTAGAAGATCAGTCAGTCTGTCATAACTTTGCCTTTAGTATGTCTGGTACACGCCTGAGTTAACCCCCATCTCTTGTGTCATAAACTTATATTTAATAATTTATTTTCTCATAATAAAATTTATGAAATATGTTTAAACTTAATTTGGCTGATGTTTGTCTTTGTGCTTTTGTCTCAATTGTCTAAACCATTTAAGATCTCTTGTTTCTCCCTGAGTCTAGTCGGTGCAAACCATCATCATCATCTATTCTGATTACAGTAAACAAATTTTCCAGACACGTAGTGGTCTGGTGGCGCCCTCTTTATCAGAATAGATTGATAGACGAAATTAAAAGATTTCATCCGGCACAATATATATTAAATTTCAGTTGTAATAATAATTGATTTATTTTTAGTATTTATTATAATTTGTAAAATATAAAATATATCAATAAATGAAATATATAAGAACTTTTAGGAATAGCAATTCAACATTTTAGAAAAAATCTATAAAATAATAATAATAATAATAATAATAATAATAATAATAATAATAATAATAATAATAATAATAATAATAATAATAATAATAATAATAATAATAATAATAATAATAATAATAATAATAATAATAATAATAATAATAATAATAATAATAATAATAATAATAATAATAATAATAATAATAATAATAATAATAAAAAAAACAGTTCACCTACATAGAACACAGTTTTCTAGTTCCATTTTATATAGTCTCAAAGTACTTTAAATACCAATGTGACAAGGTAAAATTCTTATTTATATACATTTCTTATAATTTTTAATTACCCAATTACATTATTTTGCACTTTAGCCAATATTTTTTATTTGAAATTAGATAAAAAATATTAAATTTAATTGGTTAATCAAGCTCTGGTATATGGCATGGAGCTATCACATAACCAGATATTTCCCTAATATTATGAATTCTCCAGATCAAAGTCTGGATTTTAATCAAATATATCAGAATTTTATTAACAACAAAAAATCAACAGTTTCACAGAAAAAAATCCAAATTTCTAAGCAAACATACAGAAAAGTGACTGGCAGTGAGGAACAAATTCTCTATGGTAACCAAAATATAGGTTCAGATGATATTACTTTCTCCAAAGATCAAACTGCAATTTTAAAAATACCAATAGCAACAAGAATATAAGATCAAACCGTATCAACAGCTTAAAAAACCAAAGTACAAATCTTAATTAAACAGATAAAATGAGTGATGCACAAATTTTACAGGTTAATCAAGGTATAGGTTCAAATGATATTATTAACTCCAAAGGTCAAAGTACAAGTTCTAAAAAGATATAAAAATGTCATTAGTAATAATATACAAACATTCCATAGTAATAACAATGCAATATCAAACACTTCATGTTTAATTCTGTTATCACTAAACTACTTTCAATGATATAGATTTGAATTTAAATATACAACAGCTCAATCCATCTCCAATTATTGACTGAACATCAGAAACACTAGCAAATATTAGTGAAAGATTTCTCAATGCTATCCCCTGAGGTCTTTATTCAACATTTAAGAGATTTATTTCACTCTGATTTCTGCTGCTATCAGTCACTGATATTAATGTATCTGTATACAGGTTCCCTTAGCAGCTTCTCTTTGACACCCTTCAATGGATGTGTGATTCAGTCAGTCAATCAGATAGCTGATCATCCAAGTCCTAGGTACTTAGTAATTGAATTTTTCCAGGTTATCCAAAGGGAGTGTTCCAAAGTTAAATCAAAACTCTTGGAAACTCCATGTTGATAATAGTCAATCCAAACCAGAACAACTCCATTACTGGGGTGTTGAAGAATACTTATTTCACATACACCACACAATAATTCCAATGGATGATGCAACCTTTAAACGAAGTTATTTTTTCAATAAAATCTTCTCTTTTCAATCAAATCTTCTCATAGACAACTCTGTCCTTATTCCAGGCAACAATCACAAATTTAAAATTCAACTGCATCCAGAGTTGACTTGAATATGATCCCTACTCAAATTTTCAATCAAGAAGCAACTTCATGTTTATACATTTGTGGTATAAAACCTCAATGCTATGTCTGTGGAGTTAAGGGTCATGTTGCAACTCAATGCTTTACTCTATCAGCCCCACAAAATCAACCACTATCCTAAAAACTAATCTACAAACAATCTGCTACCAATTATAATCTGGTCACTTCTCAATTGGGGCCTGCAATAACAGCCAGCTTGATGCCACAACAACTTCCTGGCTAGACCCCCATCCCAACCCAGATTTACAATTTATGTCAATGGGTTACATACTCACACCAGAACAAATGCCTCAGTATATCCCCATTGTGTATGCATAATCAACATTGAAACCAGAATCTAGCCAACCTTCTAATCCCCACCCCAATGCAAGAAGAATGCTAGGCTATAGCATGAATGCCCAGCCTCCTTTTGAAATGGACCCACATCAAAATGTAGCAAAGAATTAAAACATCATAAGAAATAACACTTCATAAATATTACGGAAACAATTGCACCATGCCTATCACCCACACCACTTCCCCCTTCATGCCTAACTCCTAATGAAAGTAAAAGAAAACCTGGAAGGCCTAAGAAAAATCACCATCAAGAAAAACCAAACTAATGACACAGATCATCTATCACTCATCAATGAGATGACTGACAATATCTACAAGACTATGCAAGCCACTACCTTACTGTATAATTCTGATTACTTATATTGTTCACCCTCCAAACCAAAACCAACACCATACAAACATGACCTCCTCCAACCACACTGATCAATTATCCTCAGTAACAATTGATTATCAAACAATTATATCCACTGATAATCCACATTAGCAAAATCAAATGCCATGTCATGGTATCTTTCTGTCTAAAAAAACCCTTTGGCATCATTAACCTTCAATATGTTCTATTAATTCACCCTCAAAGCAATACCAATTCCAGAGCTCATATCTTCAGATTACTGGATACCAAAATATATAGAGGATCTTGAATTGGGCCTACTGACTATTTCCTGAGACTTGACTTCTATGCTTCCTTCAAAGATATTTTCTTGCCATCAGCAGGCACTGGTGTTCTTATCACCTCTGTTTACCCATTCAAATCATTTAAAATTCAATATATTGATGGTCCCTTACTAATTACAATATCCACCACCATACAGTACCACTAAACATAGTATTTGTCTATATTTACCTCATCCCTACAGTCATCATAAATATAAGCCAATCCATCAATTCAGTTCTTACAACTTGCCAACATTCACCAATACAAATGTGGTGATTTTAATAGGGATTATCCAAATTATATAAATAAATTTCTAACAAATAAATGCCCATGACTTTTTACCATAATCACTTTTCACAAAAACTGCTATGCCACACTCATCGATCTCCATTTTTATTCTTCAAGGTTGCATCATATAATAGAACTTAAACATAACCCCACTCCATTTCTCAGACTATCCTGCCCAAGCAGTCACATTTAACCTAAATATACTTCAGGTAACATACATTAAGTTACATAAAACAATCCATGTGATTTATTCCCCATTTACTACTGAGTTTGTGTTTTCCAAATCCTACATCATGATAAACAAGTTACACCAAATGGATATAGATCCAGTTCAGAAATATCTTGCCTTCATACATATATTATCCTTTAAAAGTATCTTGCCTTCATACATATATTATCCTTTAATATACAAAACATGATGATTGCCATCACCTCTGAAACTCCTAACACTGGCTGATGTGTTGCATAAGCAAATTTCCACAACTAAACCCACCCACCAAAAACACCAGCAGTTAATCAAGCATACTCTAACTTATCATATCTGCAAGCAGTTGAAGGACATCTTTGCAAACAAAAAAATCTGCTTAACCCAGCATCACATGTAGACAAGAGTGTATTTACACTGAGTATTGAGTCACTCATCAGCATCAATAGTTCCTATAGCATATCAAACTGATATAGGTGTATGAACTGGATATAAAATGATTCACCATATATATCTGCACTTTAAAAATAAACTTCAGACCCATGATGTATTCACTCCATCAATACACTGTTTTGGTCCACTGAAAATTACTATACCTTTCCAAACCAGCCAGTTTTTTGCCAAACTTAGCACTATTAAAAACTCTTGTCACCCTAGGCCTCATGATGTTTGTGCATTCATCTTGCATCATCTTATTTATTTCACTACACTGTATATTTGTGACCTGACAAATGTTCAATCCCAGAGAGTATACAGTGTAAAATGTTTGTATCCAGTTGCCATAGTGCATTTAACCAAATAATCTGAGGCCACATCTGATCTAATCAACTCTGGTATATCTCCATGGTCTCACTACCCATATAAATACTTCAAAAAGTAATCAAGAACAAAATTGTCACACATACTTTCATTATATCACATCTACAGTTTACCAAAAAAGTATCTTCTACCAGATAAGTAGCATTCATATTTATGAGAATTCTAAGTTCAGCTCCTATTGCAGTTCAGCTTGACATACAAGCAGTTTTTAATTCCATCTTAATTAACCTAATTATTTAAATGCTCACTGACACCCTCCTGCGTACTCTCTTATACTTAATTACTAACTTACTTCTAAATTATGAGTTGCACATCATTCTCAGAGATAAAAATTTTTAACCCTTCAATCCCATGAAGTCAATCTCACAAGGTCACATCTAAGCTCATTACTTTTAAGTTCTACATAGATCCACTTTTATGACAAATACAGAATTTACTGGAATCCAAATTCCACACACCCAGCAAATACGTTACCTGCATAGCTTACATGGATGACATCACTGACTTGCTGCCTTCTTAGAAACAATTCTTCATATTATAAAGCATTCTTAATGATGACATAGCAGCCTAAAAACTGCATTTCAATCCCAAAAAGACTGCTGCATGGATTGTATTAACAAACAAATCATGTTGCCAAATTGAAAACCCACTTCATTCTTAAAATTTTGCTTTTACAAAAGATCTCTTGGTATAAGATTCACAATTCAAACCAAGTTAGAAGATTCTGTAATGCAATTTACCAATTCACTTTCTAAAATATATCCATCACTCCAAGATGCTCCTGTTCAATACTTTTGCTATGACAAAAATTTATATACTATGCACCTATTATCAAATTTTTGAAGTTATTCCTTTCTGCCATCAACTCTATGTGCAAAAAATTGCTCTGGGGCCATGAGACCATATCAATATTTATAAAATAGCTCAACCACCAACCCTTGTATAGCAGTCTAGGCCTGCACAGTATTTGGGTGTTCTATACATGAAAAGCCATTAACTTAATAGTGGCTATTATCAATTGGTTCCAAAATCTCCAGAACCTGCTGAAATTAATCACTATAGATAAACCTCCTCTTTCAACACTATATCTCACAGATTATTTGCTCAATTGTAGGTACATGAGTATAATTAAATCAGTAATACATGAATATATAGCATTTAGAAAAATATATGCAAAAGAATTGAAATTATATATATATATTGTAACCTTCTGTATTGGCACCAGAAATATTGCTTATAATTATGTAGCACTGTATCAGTAACATCTGATAGCATCTTACTAAAAAAATGAAATAACCTGAAATTTTTAAAATTTTGTATTAATGACCTAAAACTATGCTTGAAAACACTTATAGATATAATTTGAAAGTTTTTAGATGTTTAATATTTTTCTTTAGTGAATAATTAATGGTAGAGAAAGTGTGGCTTGCCACAGAAGTTGTCAGTTTAGTTTAAGTTGATTATAAGTTATTTTATCTGTCAGCAGAACAGTATTGAAATTTGTTTAGATAATTCTCTGGTTTATTTGTTTATAATATTTTAATCAATAATGTAAATAGTGCAATATGTTTGACTCATCATCATTGAAACTTTCATTTCATCATAACAGTTTAGTACCTGTAGTACATTACTTGTAAATATTTATGTATGTCTGTGCCATTGTTCAACTTCATTTTCCATTCATGTACTTCATTAAACCATCAAATATGTCTCATAGCCAAATATTTAATTTTACAACCAATAGTTTGAATAACCAGTTTAATTATATTTTAAATAAATTAATGGATCACTGGACTAGTGAATTATTAAATAACAACAATTATATCATAGAATATTTTATTTGTTAAAATAATTTGTCATTAATTTTATTTTGTTACTTTAGAAATATAGAATATTCTATTCTTAGTTCAATTTAATATTTTTTTTTATTAACAGACGAAATAATTTTTTTTTATTTCTTTCTTTTTCATGATAAAAAGTTTCTTGCATAATATTCTGCTAATTAAAAATCTCAGTGCAAAGGGTGGATCAAGTCTGTATCTAGAGCCCTTTGAATTTTCAAATGACCTTCGATTATTGGAAGAATAGATGCTTGGGTAATGGTTTGGGATCTATAAAAGGAGGGGTACTTCATTTTTAATTGGGCTGACTGAATTTTTTTTCTGCTGCTGACTGAACTCCAATTTGCTTTCTAAACAAAAAGTTTTATTAATACAATTTTGTGTTATAAACTGATTCTTCCAAGACCCAAGTTTGAAAGTGAAAAAGTATTATTAGTTTTCTGGAAATGAGAATGTAAAATGACCATAACAAGGTACATTAGTCTTTGCTTTTAATTGACTATTTAAATTCTCAAACCATTATTTAAAATGTGTATGTGTGTCTACACTATAAATCATTTAAATTTAATTGCTAATATTGAAGAAGGAATGGAAATGCATACTTGTATTTCAAAATTGCTTTATTTAAATCTTAATAATAATTTTAAAGAAATAAGAAAAATGCATGTTTACATTTCAATATTCTTTTCCTTAAAATTTAATTCTAATATTAATGAAGTGGCTGAAATGTATGAACTCTTTTATTATTTTGGAAAATGTGTGAACTCTCATTAGACATATCAGGAACTCTTAGTAATAAATTTTGCTAGCTATGAAAGAAGAAAGTTTAGATGGAAGGATATGCATGCAAATAATTTATTTTCACCTATTTTATTATCATTATTGTTGAAACATTTACTTGACTATTTGTACCTATTTTAAAAAAAGAAAAACAAATGCCTGACATATAATTTAATGGGCTATTGATTAATTTATCTCCAAATACTCTGAGAAATGAACATATAAAATAGCAAAAGACTGAATATGAATATCTTTTATTCATTGTTCTTTGCATTTGCAGTGTGATTTTCTTATTTAAAATATATTATCCAAAAACTTACAGGAGTTTAAGTGTGTTTTATAAACTGACTAGTTTTGTGATTTAATGAATGGCTTTTGAAAATTTATAACAAATGCTTAGATATATCTAATGAATGAAATAATAAATTATTGCTATACCTATGTTGTAAAAAATGTCTATTGCTTAATGAAGAATTCTCAGATATAATATTACCTGTGGTTCATTAGCCCTGCTAAAAACAGTGAATGCTGCTATTCTGGAGCCAAAAAATATTTGTCTTCCTGCAGGAATTTTTTATGTGTTCATCAATATTTATGTTTATACCATTTATTATCATCGTTTGGTACATGACTAAAATGTCATTTACAGACTAAAAAAATAACTTTCATTTTTAAACAAAAAAAAGAACTTTAATGATTATTATTATTTATTAGTGTTTAATAGGTAGATATGTGTAAAATTTTGCCTTATGATTTTATTTTTATGATTATATTATTATTGCTTTTGTCAAGAACATCTCACTAAGTATAATATGGAAAAATATTATGCTAGGTACTTTTATTATTTTAGTATAAATTTTATTGTGTGCTCATATTATTACTATTATATGTGCTTGTTAGAAAAGGAAACATCCATTTAATGTTGAAGGTGTGAACAGTTCACTTTGAAGAAAAAGCTCATGTTATAAATTTTATAGTTTATCTTTGCGTTTTTCAATAGATTATAAAATAATTACTTTCAATAATTATTTAACTCAGAATTTAAAGATTTGTCATTTATCTTAAACCAAACTTTTATTTTAATTTTGTGCTAATGCAAAATGTACTAAAAATTATTTTGTCTTTACTTGCTAGAAATTATTTTTGCCTTGCTTCTCCAACCATAATTAGTATATTTCCAAGTTAAAATTACTATACTTATCAGATATGAAAGATTTATTCATTATTGCCTTTACAGTTATTAATTGATATTTTTAGTTCTTTATCTACTGAGATTTGAAATTGTTTGTGCATTGTGATGCTTATATATGCATGTCTATTATTGAATCCAGCTATAATAATGTTTGAATTGAAAGTAAAAATGATTTAATGTTATCGGTTTCAGACAATGAAAATGTGCCAAGAAGATGAAAGATTAGAAATTTATTTAAGTGTAATTTATTGTTTCTTTATTATGCTTAGATGGAAAAGTATTTAGTGGCTATGTAGAATGAAGTTAGTTATGTTATACAGTATATTATGGGATTGAGAAAAGCTCTCCCCTTGATTTATTTGAGTATTTGACATGGGTCGATTACATAGTATATTGGATGGGATAGAGAAAAACTCTTCCTTAGTTTATTGAAGTATTTGTTAGGAGTAGATTGAATTCTTCAGTTTTGATAGTTGTATTTTAGAAATTAGAGTATGAGAAGCCAAGTAGTGTATCTCCCTAATTTTTGGTGATGAGAATTTGTCACACCAGTTTATTTTAAGCCTCAGAAATTAGACTTGGGAGCTATTGTATATTGTTAATTAGTAGATGATTAGATTTATGAAAGTCTTTTATCTTCATATGTCATATAGAATGTTTTTCATCTTTTACTCATAGCCAAGTATAAGATAATTTGCTGATAAAAAAGGAAAATAAAATATAGTTGATTTTTCTCACAGAACAGCTGCAGTAGAATTAGTATTGAAGCTTGGTTGGGCATTGTCATCATCCGTATTATGATCTTTATGCAATTTCATAAGTAAACTGATCAGATTTAGTAATATGAATTATTTTATGACAGACAGCATAATTCAGACCCATGCATAAATTATTAATTTAGAAAGTATGGAAAAATCCATCATTAATGCGTAACTTTTAATTATTGTTTCAAATCATTTTATATTCATCATTTAAATTTTATACTATCAACTCTCATAATATTCCATCCTCATTTGAATGAGCAAGCAAGAGAAGACAAAATGTAGTCAATTAATAGAATTATTCATTTGTAAAGTCTAGTTTGAGCTTATTCTTAATTTTATTGTTACTCTTTAGATTTAAATCCCTCTCATTTTATTTGATGTGCATTTGAAATAAAATGCCAAGAATTTTAGTTTCATTTTATAATTTAGTATCAGTATTTAATAGTGTTT
Source organism: Epiperipatus broadwayi (assembly GCA_028023455.1). NCBI lineage: Eukaryota > Metazoa > Onychophora > Udeonychophora > Euonychophora > Peripatidae > Epiperipatus > Epiperipatus broadwayi. The sequence goes on along the minus strand of JAQFVV010000106.1, from coordinate 3,982,731 downwards.
CATTTCTCATGCACCTATCAACTCAATTGATAGCTTGAATGTGCTGAAAATAAGGTACCAAATGTAGAATAAATTTTGTATTTTGTTATTTTAGTGTAGGATTATAATGTTTCAGTGTCATATGTTTATCAGAATTGACTGATAACTTAAACAATTTTTGCAAGAAAAATATAAAAAGTTTAGTTTTGTGTATTATTTTAATACTGAAAATATAATGTTTTTGCAAGAAAAATATAAAAAGTTTAGTTTTGTGTATTATTTTAATACTGAAAATATAATGTTTCTTCTAGAAGTCTATCAGAATGCACTGATAGCTGGGATATGTAAAAATAAAATATAAAAAGTTATCTTTATGTTATTTGCTCTTATGTAGACCATTTAACCATTGATGTTAAAAACATCTAGAACATGTATATGTACAAATTATAAAACTAACTGTGTATTTAAGTTATTATTGTAAAGAAATGTTTTATTTATTTAAAGTTGTGTTCAGAATTCTTCTTTGACATGCATTCGTATTCCATATTTCCACACATGCACACACATTTACTTAACTATTACAATATGATTGCACTATTCCATAATTAATGATGAACATGTTCAGATATGATGATTTTGCTTTCCTTGATCCAAACACTGTATGAAATGTTAATTATTTAGTGATTCTCTGAAAATTTTGTTATTTAGTTATTATTTAGATGATGAATTGAAATCAAAATGCACCCAATTTCTTTCATTATTTAATTACCATTATTTTGTTAGGATATTGCTTAATTTGTGTCATTACTTTTATAATAGTAATTAATAGTTGTTGAGAACTATAGTTTTAAAATTAAGCCATGTAATAAATTAATTCCCTGAGATATTCATTTATTAATTTAGATTAGACATAATCAGTTACTTAGTTTAAATTACTGTACAATTAAAAGTTAAGTAATGTTATATTTTATTTTTATATTTAACTCTAACTTACCATGCAGTATAGTTAATCAGCATTACATTTTATTTCTTAATTTAATTTTCTAATATAGATTGTACAATGCATGTGGATGATGGGAGGAGATGAGGTATAGATTATAACTTGTTAATTTGAATGGTAGAAGTTTACCAATTTTAATTCTTACTCATTGTAGAATTTAATAGATGTTTTGTTTCGATTAATTATAATGTTTCCTCCCACATCTAATATACATTTTATACCTGTAGCCCCCGACTGAGTTAAGTTAAAGTAAAACATCATTTAAGAGCCTCAGTAATAATTTTAAGGTAAAATCAGAATGGCATCCCCAGGTATTTGTTGTTAGGAAAGGTAGCAACGGTGTTGGGAGTACAATATATATATATATATATATATATATATAACTTTTTAATAATATTTATTTTATAAAGCACAGATAGTTAGTTGAAATTAAATTGAAAGGCTGCAAACCTCTTGTGATTATTATAATACTTTTCTGATAGCCAATCAGATGTTATGATGGCTGTATGAATAGTGATTAAACTGTAAAGACAAGACAGAAAATTTTATAAGAAAATGGTGGTCACCCTCATCTTTACTTGTCTTTCTATATATCTAAACCAGTCTAGAAAAGGGTGGTCACCCTAAATCTTTACTTGTCTTTCTATATATCTAAGCCAGTCTGAAGCATTTAGGTTTGAAAGCATGAAGCTTTAAATATCTTCACATTTAATTCACTGAGTCTAAATTACAAACATACAGCACAAAATCCTAAGATTTACTACACAGTTGTTTTTAGATGTTATAAATTCTCTTTCTTGCATTTACGGTTTGATAACTATTCATATAGCCATCATAATATCTGATTGGCTGTCAGATAAGTATTATAATGTGTGACAGGTTTACAGCATTCCAATTTAATTTCAACTAACTTTCTGTGCTTTATAAAATAAATATTATTTACATACTATACTGGTTCATCCCTACGCTGATAAGATGAGCATACGCACATATCAAACATGAAAAAAATATGGCAGCATGCCAGGATAAAAAGTAATTTTAAATCTTTTTATGATCATTTTAATGCAGTCATTGAGATGTTTATAAAAGTATTGACTCTCACATACCTTTAAAAGATTACTTTAATTTCAATCCTTCATGCCATTCCCAAAAAGAAAAAGATTAATTTCCTCTCCTGAAAGAATATGTAAGGCCAATAATGATATGAAATATAATGAAACAAACAAAATCTAATAAAAATAAACACCTCAATGACCAAAGATTTAAATCCCAATAAGTGAGTATCCCATATGCCAGCTCATCAGTGTTGTGTTACCTCAGGTAAAAAAATAGAAAACTAAAACTCACGCAATTATCTAAGTGTTTTTTTATTTTTCCATTAAAGAAAGGAATACGAATAGAGTATCAAAGCAGTAAGGCAATTTTATAATTATTAAACAAATGTTTATTGAATCCTGTATCCCTTCACCAATTACAAAGATAAATATAATAATAATAAACCCCAATGCAGAAAAAAATATTTATGATAATATAATAGTTATTTTTATAAAGGAATATAATGTTAAAATATAAAAAGAAAAGAATCCATTAGTGAGAGAAAGTGGTCTGAGAATTATAAACTTGCACATGAATATTACATTAAATAAGATTGATATTTTATGCAAAGAGATATAAATGAAAGATATGTAACACACAATAATATATATGAAATTAATAAAATAGAGTGTACCTTATACACCTGAGTCTCATTTTATGCAGATTATTTTAATGCGATTTTGAAGTTATGTGATTCATGTTTCTTCTTAATATCTTTTATATTTCACTATATTTATTAGATATCAAGAAATTTAAATTAATAATAACTTATTTTGATTTGGAATACTTTTTTTTTCAAAAATATAATGTTATATTAGTAGCTAACATGAATATGGCCTGAAGCTGTATTTAGAATCTTGGCTTCTATATAAATAACCTACTTATACTAATGAGTAAATAATAATAATAAAAATAATAGATTTATGCGTATGCATAAAAATATTGCAATAAATATTCAAAAATTTTTAACTTTTAAAACAGATTTTGTTAGATATCAACAGAAATAAAAAAAATTTTAGATTTTTAAAATAAATAATAACGAAGATTTTATTGATTTTATAAACTAAAAATAATCTTTCTAATGATAATGCATAATATTTTTGTTTTGATTGTGATCTCATTTTTTAATATAGAAACAGAAAACCATTAACACAGCACAAGACTAAAACTGGTACTAGTTTACATCACATCATGTATCTGATTTCTTATCAGTTCACAAACAAACACGTATTGTCAAATAGTGGTAATGATTAAAATATGTATGAAAAAATGTAAAATTTAATACTGTAGTTAATTAAAAAAAAAAGTAAAAAAGTTTGTCTTGTATTAATTTTTTTCAAATATTTGAAATTTTTTATTAGTCATACTTTATTTTCTTATTTTTTTAATGTGAATTTTAGTAATTTTTCCTTGTTGCTTTGCTTTTACACTGACTTTAGAAAATTACAGAACATATCCCCAATTTTTCAAGGTAAGTTAGGTTATTTTTGTGCGATTTTTTTGTTCGCGTTTTCTGAGGAACCTATCTACTGCATAAAAAAAGACCCAGGTGTAAAGTCCTTTTCATACCTCTCTGGCCTCTGAGTAGGCTATTCATATGTTTATCCAGGGTAGTAAGAACTTCGCTTGAACATGGCACTAATCAGCAGCTTTCATAATCACTTGATGGCTGGATTTAGGCGACATTTCTGATGGCATTAATCAGCAGCTTTCATGATCATTTGATGTCTGGGTCTAGGAGACACTTCTGATGTCAGGAGCAGAGCTGGGCAGGCACACTGACTGGGGTTTCCTACCTCATGACTATTTCATGGACAAGAGTACACTTGTGTATGAGGTTTAATCATGAATTTTATCTTTGGTCAATGATTATCCACTACTAGGAGTGTTTTGTTTTTGTTTTCTACAGCACTGGTAATGGTTCTCTTTTACTTTGGGTTTTTTCAAATACCAGCATCTTCCAGTAAACACAGTTCTGTGCCACACTAATAATAATTGGCTAGTTGGAAACAATCTTGAAGTTTACTCTTTGTCTGCATGATATGAAATATATAGAACTTGAACAAATGACTGTCTACTTCTGTATGTTCTGCTCCAACTCTTTAAGTTTCCATAAGTTGAATAAATTCAATAACTTTGCTTCCAACTCTAAGTTTAAACAGGCCAGTTATGATAACTCCAATAAGTCAGCAAGCAAGTTAAAAAAATTAAGTTCAATAAGTTAACATGAGTGAGTGAATGATTGACTGATTCGGTGAATGAATGATTGACTCAGAGAGAGTTAGTGAGAGTCAGTGACTGAGTGCCTGAGTCCCCCAAACACCTGGTGAATAGCTTATATAGCCCAATCATTACAATCCCAATCTAGGTACCCTCTGAAAAACATTTAATTAACTAATTTTGAATTTTGTTAATGGATCCATACAATGCATGAAGCATTCCTATGTAATCTCAATTTTTTTATTTTTAATTAAATTTATTATCTAAACATTTTGATAATCAAATTATACTTAAAATATATTTTTAATTAAACTAGATACCTTTCTCCACCTGCATTAACATAAATTTCAACGAATTCTTTTGTCTAGTTGAAATACTTAAAAATTAAAAAAGAAACAAAATTACTTATCTACTAAAAATATAAATGTCTTTAGGCTTTTCTTAAATCTAGAACAATGTGTTTGTAGAGAACAATATCTAGTAAAACTTTTGATTTTAAAAATTACTTATTTGTTGGAACATTTAATCATTTCTGTATTTTTTTTTCTTTTTACAAATTCTTCACAAAAAAAAATATATAAATACAAATTACACATAAACCTCTTTGTTTCTTAAAAAAAAGGAACATAAAAAAAATAAACATTTATTATAAGCATATAGCTAATATGCTAACACATCGAATTATAAGTCTTAACTATTGGCTTTTCTTGTGTGTGCAAGTATATGATATATTCACAGACATCTCTCACTTATTTTATAACCTGACTTAATTTCAATTTATATAGATGGTACGTATTCTCCCCTTTAATGGCTTTATCACATATTCTCAGCCATTTTCTTGCTTAATTCCATCTTATGCTTTGCCATACGAAGTGTGCCTATTTTAATATGTTACTGCAATTTATAACATCTAAAAACTACTGCATAGTAAATCATAGGATTTTGTGCTGTATGTTTGTAATTTAGACTCAGTGAGTTAATTGGGAAGATATTTAAAGCTTCACACTTTCAAAGCTAAATGCTTCAGACTGGCTTAGATATATAAAAAGATGAGTGAAAAGAGGGAGAACTGCCCTTTTCTTGTAAAATTCTCTGTCTTGTGCTTACAGTTTGATCACTATTCATTCAGCCATCATAACATCTGATTGGCTGTCAGATAAATATTATAATAAGCGTGAGAGATTTGCTGTCTTTCAATTTAATTTCAACTAACTATCTGCACTTTATAAAATAAATATTATTTACATATGTTACTGCAATTTATAACATCTAAAAGCTACTGCACTGCATAGTAAATTGTAGGATTTCACACTGTATGTTTGTAATTTAGACTCAGCGAGTTAAATGTGAAAATATTTAAAGCTTCACACTTTCAAACCTAAATGCTTCAGACTGGCTTAAATATATAGAAAGACAAGTAAAGAAGAGGGGTGGACCACCCTTTTCTTGTAAAATTCTGTCTTGTGTTTACAGTTTGATCTCTATTTATACAGCCATCATTACATCTAATTGTCTGTCAGATAAGTATTATAATAAGCATGAGAAGTTTGCAGTCTTCCAATTTAAATATAACTTGTTGAATAATAAATTAAAAATAAAACAAATAAATAATTTTATATATGCAAAAAATTGAAACTGCAATATATATATATATATATATATATATATATATATATATATTTATATATATATATATATATATATATATATATATAAACAACAAAAACAAATTATACCTCTAAAAGTAATGTCTATAACTTATTAAATAACATAAATTAAAGAACAAAAACAAATGCAAAAGTTTATATATCCATTTTGTGTGTGTGTATATATATATATTATGTGTGTGTGTGTTTATAATTTACATAGGCAATAAAGTTATAATTCTGAGTCCAATTTTAAAATAATTAAATAAATATAAATGCATTATTCATTATTTCATTTTTTTAAAAACAACAGGTATCATATTTATATGTGTCATTATCTTTTAATCACTCAATATTGGAAATATATTTGATAATTTACAAATCATTTACCAAAGAATAAAAGAATGAAACCATTTGGTTGAGTTAAAAAGTTTTTACTTTATCCTTAGATCATTGCCAGAAAAATTATTGATCAAAAACTTAATATATGTATGGGATATGGTAATCTGGACCAACTGATGAGTGCTGGTTTAACACAAAATACCTATATTGGTGATTATTTATCTTTTCTGCATGTGTGTGGTCATGTGTATCAGTAGTATGAGATAGTGTGGATAGTGAAGGGGCTCGAAAGTGTGAATTTAAATCCTCTATATTTATAAAAGATTGTTGAGAAGTTAAAAATAAATAATAATAATAATAATAAAAATAAAAACTTGAAAAAAAAAGTACATATACTCTATAATAAAGTTTGATTAAGCAATATTTTCAAAAACTTGTTTTGTTTAAATAATTTTTATAATTTTTTTATACACTAATTTTAGATTAATTCTTTCATTATTATCTTTAAACAACTTTATCATTTAAAAAGATTGAATGAAACTATATTAAAACTTATCTATATAATAACTGTTATTATAAAATTGATAAATTAAAAAAAATATCTATTTCAAATATATTAGAAATAAAAGATAAAATTAAAAAGTGTCTCTTTGAACTCATCTTTACTACATTGTCTCCAAAAAAATTGTGAATTTCCACTAATATTATCAATGAGATTGTTAAAACAAAATGGATCTGTATTGATCGTAAACACTTTTAAAAAACAATTTTGTATTAAATAGAAACTCAAATTTTTATTATAATCTTTTTTTTATGACATTGTCATCATGTCCATTTAGTTTGATGCTTGAATTAATAAAGTTTACTGGCAAAACTTTAAGGCTTTTTTCTTAAACCATATGTTTTATTAATTGAATGGATATATATATATATATATATATATATATATATATATATATATATATATATATATATATATATATATATATATATATATATTTTCTAACCTGGTGCGTTTGCATCCTAACTTCCAGGCAGTATATTATATAAAATATAACGGGTTCTAGCTCAAGTAACAATTAATAAATAAAATATTCAGCATTAAAATTAAATATTTCACTAGCTCAAATTTAAAATACTGAATAAGGTTCAGTTTATAAAAATAAATTAAATAAATATTTAATATTTTCATGAGACTTGGAAGTGAAAATACAGGTGACAAGATATATTACATCGAGCCAATATCCTACAGGATACTACCTCAATAGCATAAGAACATTATCCCCCCCCCCATTACTATTTTAAATAAATAAACTTATAGTATTATTACGACTTTAATAACTTCTACTCACTAACATTAAACTAATAATTGAATCTTAATCTTTATCTACTATAATTTAACTCAATAAAATCTTAGGTTCATAAAATTTATTCTAAGTTAATAAAATTACATTAGTAAATATATGAGAAGGGATTTTTATATCATAATCTACTACACTTAAACTAATAATAATAATATTCTTCATTGTATGAACTAATTCTGTATATCTTTCTTTCACTATATTTTTATTACCATAATAAAATAATATAATCTTTTATCTCCATGTAATAATATAATAAATACATGGTAGCATTTGATAATCTGACAAACAAAAGTGTGTGGCAATGGGTAGCATCTAATTCAATGTATTATTATGATAACCAATTTATGACCATAAGGTAATGTAAAATTATGATTACTTAATTAAATGAATACCAATAAAATATTCAAATTCTTAAAATAATTCTTTATTTATCTTTTGTGCAAAACTATATGTTTGTTTCTATTATTATAGATATATCGTGATCTCATGCAGTGTAGTGGAAGGAATAAACAATCTAGATACACACATTTTTGAAAAAAGCATATTTTAACAAAGTTTATTATTACATTAACAACATAACAACTTATTTACAATATGTACATTTAAAACATCTTGAATATTTGTACCATTATATATTCTTTATATTCAAACCTCCTTAAGTCTTTACTCTGACTTAAATCAAAATTAAAAATGATAAAATAATACAATATTATTAATCCCTGTTTGATCAATCTTATATAAAAAAAATTACATTTATTTAATGCTTACTCAAAATATATTTTACATCCTTTAGCTATTATTCAAGTATGCTTCTTTTTTTTATTAAAGCATCCATAGAAAACATAGTATGGATAAACATAAAATAGGAGAACATGGATATCTTTTTACTAGACAATTTCACCTTAGCAATATTATTGATATCATATAAAATATCTATTGATAATTTATTTCTAAATTATGGATACTATTGTTCACTACACTGTATTTATTAATATAATACATTCCATTATAACAATATTATAGTACTATATAACTATAACTATGGATACATTCTCTATTATTGAATAAATATAAATTGTACCTAAACTTATTGTGTAGATCATTTTTTACTTTATAGCATTATATTAAAATATGCAGTACTCATTTTTAAAAAGATTGAAATAAATATTTTAATAATATTTAATATTTCAAAAGCTACTTTGCTTTACATATTTTATTCTTAAGATCTTATATTTATTTTCAAAATAAAATAAATCTATAACATATTTTATGATTCTTTCATTTGAAGTCCATTGGATGTTCAATTCCAAGTCATACAAATTCTATTTCTTCATACAAGTAAATGAACTCATCTCATTCCAAACAATTGCATATCTTTAACTCTAAATCGTCTATTATTTTCTTTTAAATATAACATACTGTACGATGTAGCTACTTTTTGGAAATCTAGATAGCGAATAGATTTATAGGATGGGAAGAAAAATTAAAGTATAACACATAACTCATATCGAAAAAATATACCATGGCACAGTGTATTTATAAAACTAGAGGCAAGACCTTTTCCTGTATAATGTCCTCAAATACTATAAATGATGTCAAGCTATTCCTTTAGCTTTATTGAACATCAATCAATACTCCAAGAAAAATAAGCACTGTCCAAAATAAATATTCAATTACAGGGCTTTTATTAACTGCATTGCACATTCACAAATATTATAAAATACTATTCATATTTTCCAAATATCCTAACTTAATAATCGCCTGAACATGTTAATGATATTACTAATACCAGGTCACTATCCTATTCTTATTTCCTAAAGATTTATTAGGTCTTACATCGACAAATTACTAGCTTGCATATTCAAATAATAAATAAAATTCAACTATAATTAGAGCAATCTTACTAATCCATAAGAAAAGTTTGCTTACTTCATTATTCTATATTCTTAACCATATACAAACTAATCAGATAATACTTGAACATCCAATAATATGAAAGTTTTTTACAAAGAATCACATGAATATTTATCATGTTGGGTTATATTATCATTATAAAATCATAGTATGCATATTCCAAATAAATCCTGATCTCACAATGTTTTAAAAGTGTTGTATAATGCATATATCTTAACATTCATACATCATACATTATTACATAGGTAATCTGTAAAAAAGAAAAAAACAAAATATACATTATAAAATTATCAATATTCATTAATTGTTATCAAGTGACATTAGCTCATCATTATCACTTTTTTCAGTCTTCTTTTCTCCAACTAGATATAACATCGCATACATAAAACAATATACATCCATGCTTGTATTTAAAATGTTCTTATTTAAATTATTAAAATTATTATATTGTAGAATTTAAATGTTATCAATAGATTAATGTTCATGTTCCCTAATCTTATAAAACAGAAAATTTACACTTTAACTAAGTTAATAAATAAAATAAAAATCAAGACTATAATTACATATATCTTCAATTAATTCTTCAATTGACTAAGGTTCTTTAAAATTCATAAAATGTTTATTATTTTCTCGAGAGTTTATTTTTTCCTAAAAAAATGTTCACTTCAAGAGAATTTTACAATCTCCCCCATTGCTATGTTTCTTTTGCTTGACAATGAACAATTGTTGGGTGGGTGGCAGTGAGCGATTTTTCAAAAAAAAAAATACATAGTAAAAAATAATATGATGACGTCTTTTTAAATCTTGAAAATTAAACAAAATAATTATCAGTCCATCCTATAAGAGTTTATAGATTAATGGTTTATGGATTCCATAGTCCAGAAAGATAATTATTGAAATTATAATACTATAATAATTCTGTGAAGCTTCTATAATCCTTATCGGCATACTGATGCATCCATTTGGCTTAACTTGATATATCTGGTAAACTTTTTCGCAATATAAATCTATTTCCACAGATCCATCTTTTTATTTACCCATATATTCACTTTCTTATAGGTTTACTTCTTAATAAATTTATTTTCATTTAGTATTTATTTCCATCAGTTTAAAACTCCAAGTTTTTTTTAAAAAATCTTTTCTAAATGCATTTAACCCTTTTAAGACCATAAGTTTTATATATCAAATGCTTTAGCAAATATTTTCCATGATTCACTTTCTTAAATAATTTCTTGCAAAATATTCTTTAAAAATGTTTTCTTCAGAAAGGATATAACATTTTACTCTTTTAACATGATATTTTTATCAATTATCATAAAGTACAATTGTCTTATTATTTCTTAATTTTGGACAAGTTTATCTTCTATATAAAAATAATGCATCTTTACTTTTAGACATCAAATATCTTTTCCATCTAAGCTTCTTGTATAATGTCCATACTGCTATTTTATTCATTATAACAGTGCTCTTGTTTAGCACTAATGAAACTGTATCAATAAGTATTATTATATACATTTTTAAAATATTATAAATTAAATATATTTCATTTCTTGGTATATCCATTCAATTATCGCGAAGTTCTAAATTAGACTTTGATAAAATACTTCTGATAATGGACTTTTAAAAATTTAACAAGGCATATTAAATGAAATTATTATTAATATTTTTATTGTACACCCTCTTTTTGCAAAACACTTTTTAAAATATCAATTAGCTTTTGTGAATAAATTTATAAGAGAGCACTAAAATTGACTAAAATAATAAAATTAAAATTACAATCACCTTGATAGCTTCTGATATGACTCTGCTATCTTTAATACATTTTTTAAATCACCCTTAGACCCGCCCGTTCAATTGGTATTTATGCCCTGTAAGAATACCTTATCCTATTGGTTGATTCTTACTTTTTAATTTGATATCAAATTTGCATATGTTGCAAACTTACACAATTAAATTTTAAAATAAAAAATGTGATGTATTAAAACCTTAAATATTATTTTAAAATATTACTTTTAAATCAACTATTACTTTACTAAATTACTTAAATATTTAAAATGACTTTTTTTAAAACAATATTTAATGAATTGTTCCACTTTTAATATTTAATTTATCTATTTTTTATTTTAACAAAATATTTAACTTTTTTTTAAACTGTACTCATCTTTATTACACTATTTAAAACATTTATAATGTTAGTTAACTTAATATTTATTATTGGCTTTATGCTAGGTAATCATTCTATTCATTTCTATAATGCAATTTTACAATATTTCAAACCTTACTAATAAATTCTAGCAAGCAAGTGTATGTAACTCTATATTATTAGATGAATCGCATGACTAATAATCAAGACAGACTATCCGATTTTTTTTCTGTCTGGGAATAAATAACAATTGCCACACTGTTGTATTAAATAAAATAATACAATTATAAAATTTGGAAAAATATAATTTGGAAAATATAGAATTAAATACAACTTTCACTACCATTTACTTTTAAAATATATGACATTAATTATAATTATTAAATATAGTTTATGAAAGTAAATATAATATTTACTTAACTATCAGTTTAAGACTATTAAAACCGACCTTTTAAATATACTTTTAATATTTGTAGCTGTGTTATTTATTATGTCCAGCTTTTGCAACCATATGTAACAATATTTCTAGCTTTTTTTAATTGTTCTTAAGTGATTCGTTATAATTTTTAAGCATTATGTATTTTCATTTAGCTTTAAATTATACCTTAAGATATTATTAACAAAATATAATCAACACGCCAAGAGAACGTATTCTAAAATTTAACATTTTTAATAATTTACTGTGATGGACTATTTCTGACCTATAGAAAAGGGCACAATATATATATATATATATATATATATATATGTCTGTGTAGTTATGTATGTTTGAAAATATTGAAATTGATCAATAACCCTCCAGTTTAATTAAATAAATTTTCATAGCAGAAAATTTTTTTTGCATGTTTGATATTGTGGAGCACATTTTTCTATTTATCATTTTCTAACGATTTTTATATGTAGACTTTTAAATAAAGATAATCTCTGACTTTCTATAATTTTTATTAAATTAATTTTACAAATTAAAAATTAATAACCAAGTTATTTTACATGAATTTTTTTTTAACAGTCTTACTTTAACTAAACTGATCATTATTTTTTTTCACCAATAATTATTACTTTAACTAAACTGATCATTATTTTTTTTCTTTTATACCTTATTTTCTTCACATACTAGATTAGTATAGGATTGGTTGTTTGTACAAACAATATTTCTATTCTTTAATTACAGAACAAAAATTCTGATTTAAATTTTTTTTTTCTTTATTTGTTGCTTCTAATTTTAAATAATATATTTATATTTTGTTTTATTTACTTTTCTGTTTTATTTGTGTTATAGTAGCCACTGCATCAACTAATTTTTAATTGCAATTAATTAATTCTTATAAAATAGACATTCAAAGAAGAATAATGAAGGATAAAGTATTACAATTCCAAGCGAAAAACTATCAGAATATTGAGACATTTGACATTTTTTCTGATGGAAAATTGCTAGATACTTTTGTTATTGTTTAAAAATTTAATGAATGATTTAAAAAAAAGCTATTCTAATTAACAATAAATGCATTTATTGTAATTTTTAAAATACAAGATCTGTTTTATAAAAGAATTTTCTGATGACATATATGTGCGTTTGTGTTCGGGTGTGTCTGAGACCTAATTTTTTTTAAAGAAAATATCATTTAAAGAAAGATGACATTTTTTTTTTGTATTTGAACAATGTAATTTCTAGAATTTTAAATAATTTTGCTTTCCTTTTTTTTCTTTTCAAAATAGAATTTGTACATATTTACAAATATATAGATATCTTCATTATTAATATTGAAAAATGAATTTATTAATTTGCATAAAATGCTTTTCCTGTTTATATTTTTGTAAATGACAAAGTAATTACATTATTTTTTTTGTCTACATGTATATGTTTGTATATAAATAGATATATAATAAATATAATTGTTATATGCAGTCGGTGATCCACCCATTTAAAATTCTGATTTATAATTTTTATGAAGAAATTGATAACCTTTAACACTTCAATAGTTTTAAGGATGTTTTCGATTTTTATAAATAATAATCTTGATTTTCTTTAATACTTTAAATTTCCCAGTTTAAAATCATTTCCTTTTTTTTAATAAAAAGATTCCTATGTTATACTGAAATGTTAATTACTATAAATAGTAAATAAAATAAAATTTAATGTTTAATTATTATTATTATTGTTGTTGTTTTTTTTGTTTTTTTTTTGGTCGGTCACATTGAGAATGGTAATTTAATTTTTAATCATTGTTTTTAGGACAATAAACTTTATCTGGTGGAGGGGAGGAGGCAAAATGAATATATATACTACTGTTATTTTATATTATAATATAATTATGTCTAGAGCAGATCCAAACTTTTGTTACATCTAACTTCAGATTAGCATATCAAAAGTTTATTCTCATATGTGTCTTAATGATATTAATACTTTATTCTTTTAAATTTGTAGCTCTAAGCACCAGAGTTTCTTGAATATTGCAACATTTAATATTAGATGATAAATGAAATATTAAGAAAATAATAAACAATAAAAAACTAGCACTAATAATTGTTGATTAACATTTATTATTGTGGTACTTTGTTGTCTAGATAACAAAAGCTACCTTTAAATTTAAAAAAATGTAATTCAAACACACACATATATTTATATGTAATATATTATTCTTTAAACAATATTAATTCAATTAATGCAGTCTTTACAAATTTTATGCACTTTTTAAGTGACAATGTTGATGAAAAAATTAGTCTCTGCTGGTCATACATTACTGCCGATATCTGATACCATCAGTAGCCTGGAAACAAGTTAATATGTTATTAAACATAGCAATACAATTTCTTTTTAAATATTATTGACAGAAATATATAAAATCAGCAGTGATTGATTGCTTTTTTTTCATGAAACACTGCTACTTGAAAGTTTGTAAAAATTTTATCAAATGCATAAGTTAAAATAATGTTTAAATTTATTACAGATTTATATGGCTTTTATGTGTGTATAATACAATTAAAAAATTTTAAAATATTTTATTTATTAACATCATTTGGTTGATTGGTCAAAATTGAAAATTACACACACACATACATAAAAGATTTTTCATCATTTCCTTAGATTAAAAGTCTCTTCATAGAAGTGTATGTTATAATTCATAAATGAGTACGACCATAAACTTTTCATGAAGATTAAAAAAATAAAGATAGAATGATAAAAAATAAAATCTAAATATGAGTTTTGAAATGATTATATAAATCAATTTGTTAAACATAAATATGCCTTCATATATCATGTGATCGATACCTTTAATAGGTTCATTTAATATTTTGTGATGTTATTTTTTTTTTAGCAATTGTTAGTTTTTAAAAAAACTTTAATATCTTGCTTAACATTCTATGGTTACAACCAGTATTTGATACTGAAAGAAATTTTCATATCACTTAATTTCACTGAAGTTTTAAAATTGAAAAAGTATCTATTTTAATATGTTTTTAGGTTTGGCTATATTTTTAAAAAAGTCAAATTAGTTTGAATTTTTTTGTGTAGTATAAATTTTATGCTACTTTTTTTGTAGTTTAGCAATATCTTATACTGCTTCTTATATAAATGTAACTAATTTTATTTATTCATTTTTTAATATTTGATTTATACAAGTATAATTTCTATACTTGGAGTTTAGAAGAAGTTTAGTTGAAATCATAGGGACTTGAACACAGATTTTCAAGCTCCCTTCAGCTATCTGCTCTATCTCATACAACTGATACATGTGACCACATATGTGAAAAAGATAAATGATCTCCAATATACATATTTTATGCTGAACCAGCAATTAAGTTGCTCCAAATAATCATATCTCCCACACACACAAATAATCACTACCCAGTTTATATCAACATCATAAATCTTTAAACTTTAAAGCAGTAGTCTTCAACTCTTGATCTGAGGACCAGCACTGGGCCACAGAATTTTTTTGCCAGTCTGCGCTAGACTGTCAGGAAAGTTTGTAATAACAAAATAATAAGATTTTAAACTTTTAATTAATATAAACAATTTTTATTTATTTTTTCATCGCAATTGCTTAAATAATTATAAATCAAAATTTTATTTAAATTATTAGATAATACTATAATTATTAAATAATAATCAAAGGAATTTATCTGAAAATGCAATCTTTTAAAGACAAAATGTCAATCTCATGATAATTGCACAACTCCTTATACGTCAATTTCTATATCTAGTAGGCATTTCTCTATTACATCATCTCATTTATTGGTCACATATAGCAAAAAATTTTATTGCATTTGTATCATCTTTTTATTTTGTGTGTGAAATTTCTTTTTGAAATTGTAAACTTCACAAAATGTAGATAGATCATTGATGATGATTTTCCTTAATTGAGAATGTAAATCTATTATCTTTTTTGTTATAGCAAAATGACATCTTTTTAATGATTGTTTTATTTCTATATGACCCTTTACCAAAACAACTTTTCAGCTCAATTTTCCCAGTGGCTTTACAGGTGGTCCTCAGGTGACTTCAAGAGTAAACAACTAATGCAATCTGTTATTTTAATCTCATTTTTACTCAATTAAAAAAAATGGAACAATAACAAAATCTAATCAATCATACTTAAATTAATTTGTTTTTCTAATTATCACAGATGTTTATGGGGGGGGGGTAGAATTAAATTTTTTATTATTTTTCTAAAAAAATTCAAAATTAAAAAAAAAAAGTTTTTATTTTACAAACTCCATATATATAACTTCACCTTGTGCATTTAACATTAAATACAGATATTACATTTATTATAATCACTGTCATGTAATTACACTAGCTGTGATATTCCCAACATTCAGGTGAATATCATTTTATTCTTGCATGTTTTAACAATGAAATAAAAATATAGCAATGCAGGTACATTAATGAGAATGATTGTTATTGTACTGTTTTTTGTAGCAGTACGACTACACAACTTGAGAAAGAGTGTTCAGCACGTGAAGATAAGCAACACAATAATAGTACACAGTCACTAGTTTGTTGTTTTGGTCAGTTATAACAATTATACTCATCTAAGGCTAAGCACTTTAAATCTTTAAGAAAATTTATCTGTAGACTTCTGCTGGTCCATGAAATTTTATCCTTATTTTTGCCAATCTGCAGGTGTGAAAAGGTTGAAGACCACTGCTTTAAAAGACCAGACTTTAATCCACTCCACCCTTCAACTTTTCGGCCATCCATATCATTGAAAATTGGATAATAGAATGCCCAAATCCCTTGTTGATTCCAATATTATGTTCAACTTCCTTATGATTATCAATTTTTTGCAATCTGTAGTTACATTTTTTTGATTTTTTTATAGAAATATTTTAATATTTGTTCGAGATTCAAACTCAGATGTTCACATGACCCACTACTCTCGGTGTCATCTTATATGGCTGACTCACCTCATCAAACACATGTTGAAAAGATAAATAATCAACAATATATGTATTTTGTGCTAAACCAGCACTCATCAGTTAGTCCAGATAATCATCTCCACACATATATACAATCAATACTCTGAAGAGTTGTGGGTTGGAATAGTTTAAAGCCTGTCCATTAAAGTATGAAGATTGGCTATCTTAATATAAAGTTGAGTACTGATTGTATATATATGTGGAGATGGTAATCTGGACCAACTGATGAGTGCTGGTTTAGCACGAAATACATATATTGGTGATTATTTATCTTTTCAACATGTGTGTGATCAAATGGGTCAGCAATATAATATGGCACTGAGAGTTGTGAGTTATGTGAAAGTCTGAGTTCAAATCCTACATATATTACTTATATAAATGCAGGTGTTAAGCCTGTACAATGTTTTAATTTAATATTTATTGTAAATAAATAAAAAATCAAATATAAATATTATAATAACAGATTATTCCTTTCTCAAAAGAAAGCAATAAACTGATCCCAAGTAGAAACTTCCTTTTTGCGATCTAGATTATATATTTTTTATTTTTTAATACAAATATATTAATACTTATTGTAAATAATGCTTAAAATAATAAAAATCAAATTATTTATTATAATAACAGATTATTCTTTTCTTAAAAAACAAACAATCAAGTGAGTTCCAGTTAGAGACTATTCTAAACAAAAGTACTTTTATGTCTCCACTTTTTGCAATTTTATGGTTATATATTTTTAAGTTTTATACAAACATTATAATAGTTAAATAATGCTTATAATTAGAAAAAATCAAATAGGACCATAATTATAACATAAAATTATAATTTTCTTAGGAACAGTATCAGATACTGATTTCAGTGCTACATTATTAAAGCACATTGTACTCATTGTGTGTTAATTGTAACTCTATTGCATTCTATTTACAATCATGTCATGCCAGTGAATGCATCCCTTATTTCACCTACTTAGACTATCCTTGTGATAAACTTTATAATGTTAATAGAGTCTGCCTGCTGAAATACATTATAAAATATATTTGTAGAAAGTTTGTTGCCATTCATTCATTTTACCTCTCTAATTTTATAAAAATGTGTTTTACAACAATAGATTCAATAGTTTTACATTTAAATATGGATTGAACAATCTTTATATTTCTCTTTTTTTTTTAAAGTCAATAATATAATAACGCATTGGCTAAGTAAAATCATATATATTAAAAGTTACTGATAAAAATGTCTGATTTTTTAGAATTTTATTTTCGTATATCACTGAAAAAAAATATGATAAAAAGTACTCTACAAAAAAACTATTGGTCAATTGGATTTTAACAACACTAAATTGTTAAATGAAAAATTTATTGCTAAAAGAAAAAAAAAATTCTCTATTTCATGGAATCTAGAACTGATGACATATCTGAAATTCTTTGTGATAAATTTAGAATTCAATTGTTTCTTTAAAATTCTAACAAATAAAAATAACAATGCTATTTTTATATATATATGTGGAATTTTTTTAAAAAATAAATATTTTTTTTATATTAAAATTAAGTTTTTTACTTTGCAAGTATATTTTGAAAATATAATGAATGATTTAAAAACTACCACAGTTGTCAAAGAATTTTGGTACTTGAGGTAGATTTTATAAATGGCAATCTATATATCAAATGAAAGGAGACCCTTTGATTCCTTTTGGAGGCCTTAAAGGAACCGAGCAGGGCAATTTCCTAATGTCCACTCCATACATTCTTGTCATTGCAGCTGTTATTACCATGTGATTATTCATATAGTATACGAACATGGATAGGCTGCTCACCAACATGCATTGGCCAGCGTGGTTGAGTTTATTGGCTTTTTACCGCTGAGTTTAAGATTAAGAAACACCATGATCTTTTTTCTCGGTTGCCTGATAAGGCACAGCGAATGTATGTGTAAATGATAAATATTTTCTAATAATTATACAATTATGACAGACAAAAATAAATCATGGCCCTTATTCCCAGGAAGCTGTAAAGTCACCAACCAAGACAGTGGTTGGAAGCTCAAGGTGGAGGGTGCTAATAATCCCCTGATTGTGGACCCAGGCTGCCATTTGTTGACAACTTTTTATTTAGGTACTTACAACTGCAGATCACTTTCAAGTGAAGGAAGATTGCAAGAATTAGAAGAAGAACTGTCTTATATTAAATGGGACATTATTGGACTTTGTGAAGTTAGAAAAAAATGTGAAGAGACAATTGATTTAAAAAGTGGACATGTACTCTATTATAAAGGCACAAATATTGGAAATACAAGTGGAGTAGGATTCATTATAAATAAAAAGTGGAAGAACAACATTGTTGAGATTGATAGTGTATCGGACAGAGTGGCAAGATTAGTTATACAACTTAATAGCAGATACCAAATGCAGATAATTCAGGTTTATGCTCCAACAAGTTTTTATAGTGATGAAGTAGTAGAAGATTTTTATATGGATGTACAAAAGGTTTTTGATCAGAGTAAACAACATTTTAAAATTGTTATGGGAGACTTTAATGCTAAAATTGGTAAACAAATGAAAGATGAAAGTGCTGTAGGTAATTTTGGTTATGGTAATAGAAATGTGAGAGGACATAGACTTGTGGAGTTTGCAGAAAAAGAAAAACTTTATATTATGAATTCTTTTTTTGAGAAAAATGTTAAAAGGAAATGGACATGGAAGCATCCAAATGAAGGTACAGCAGAATTGGATTATATTTTGACTAACAAAAAATACATATTTCAAGATTGTAATGTTCTTAATAAATTTAACACAGGAAGTGATCATCGATTAGTAAGATGTAAGATACATGTTAATGCAAAGCTAGAGAGACAAAAATTATTATGAAAAACAATATTTACAGTTGATATTCCTAATCTTCAGAAACATTCTCATGAATTTAAATTAGAACTTACAAATCGGTTTCAAGCATTAGTAGATTTTGAACATGATTCAGATTTAAATGAAATTAATATGAAAATAACTGATACACTTTTAAAAACTGCAACAAAGATATCTGGTAGAAAAAAGTACCAATTGACCAATAAAATTTCTACTGAAACTAGAGAATTTATTAAGAATAGAAGGAATATAAAGATATGTAAAAATGATGCATTAAAAAGAATTGAATATTTCGAATTTTGTAAAATGGTGTGGAGAAGAGTTGAAAATGATATAATAAAGTGAAATTGTAAAATAGCAAGGAAATCTGTAGAAGAGAATAAAAGTCTCAAGAGTGTAAAACAACATTTTGGTATTGGTAGGAAATTTATATCTGCAATAAGAAAAAAAGATGGAATTATTACTAAAAAGAGAGATGACATCATGAAATGGGTAGAAGACTTTTATCAAGAATTATATAGTAATAAAGAACAAGTACCTCCTATATCTATTACATCTTCTGAATTGCCCAGAATTTTAAATGAAGAAGTGAGACATGCAATTAAATGTATGAAGAAAGAAAAGGCTCCAGGTAATGATGGAATTATAATTGATATATTAAAAGAAGCAGGTGAAGAAATAGAAAAATTTTTAGCAAAGTTATATACCAAATGTCTAAATGATAAAGATGTACCAGATGATTGGAAGAATGCAGTATTAATATTAATATTTAAAAAAGGTGATAAAGAAGATATTAGAAATTACAGACCCATCAGCCTTTTATCAGTTTTATACAAAATTTTTACCAAGATAATTACAACTCGTCTACAGAGAACATTGGATTTCCACCAACCAAGAGAACAAGCTGGATTTAAAAGTGGTTTTAGTACAGTAGATCATATCCAGGTATTGAGAGAAGTTATAGAAAGGACAAATGAATATGAGTTGCCATTATGCTTTGGATTTGTAGATTATGAAAAGGCATTTGATTCTATAAACATTTCTTCAGTGATTAAAGCATTGGATCATCAAGGTATAGATCCAGGATATTGTCATATTTTAAAGAATATTTATAAAAATGCAACAGCAACAATTAGATTACATAATGCTACTGGGAAAGTCAACATTGAGAAGGGTGTAAGACAGGGTGACTCTATATCTCCAAAACTTTTTACAGCAGTGCTGCAAGAAGTATTTTGTGGATTAAAATGGGAAGCTAAAAAAGTGAAAGTAAATGGAGATTATTTAAGTCATTTAGATTTTGCAGATGATGTAGTTGTTTTTGCAAATAATGCTTTAGAGCTGCAGGAAATGTTGCAGGAGTTATCAGATGAAAGTAGGAAAGTAGGACTAAAGATAAATGTTAAAAAGACTAAAGTAATGTTTAATGGATTTTCTCAAAGTATGAAAATTAAGATTGATTATGATGAGTTAGAAGAAGTTAACAGTTACAAATACCTTGGTCAGATTATTAATACAGATGGAAACATAATGGATGAAATTAATCATAGAATTAAACTTAGTTGGAGTGCTTTTGGTAGAAATAACTTGATACTAAAAGGAAATATGCCTATGTGTTTGAAAAGGAAAGTTTTTAATAAATGTGTTTTACCAGTTCTTACTTATGGATCTGAGACTTGGACACTTAATAGAAGAGCAATACAGAGACTTCAGACCACTCAAAGAAGTATGGAGAGATGCATGTTGGGAGTAACAAGAAGAGATCGAAAACGCAATATATGGGTAAGAGAACAAACAGGTGTTACTGACCTCATTGAAAAAATTAAAAGACTGAAGTGGAGTTGGGGTGGACATATTTCTAGAAGAGATGATAATAGATGGACAACTGAAATCTTAAACTGGATTCCAAAAGATTGTAAAAGACCCAGAAAGAGACCACATGTGAGATGGGTGGATGAAATAAAAAAGTGTGGAGGGGTGTTGTGGAGAAGAGAAGCTAAAGATCAGAGGAGATGGATTGAACTTGGAGAGACCTTCATCCTGCAGTGGATTAATAATGGTTGATGATGATGATATATCAAATTTTTGTAAGGAAGAGCTAAAGAAAATTTGCCATTGTAGAAATAATAATAATAATAAATCCAATTTAAGAAAAATTAAAAAAAAAACATTCTAAAACTAGTAACCATTTATTTTTTCTCTTTTCAAATTTCAAAATAATATGTTCTCTTTAATTTTTAATAAAAAATACCTGAAAAAAAAAAAAGAAAAAAAACATTAATCTTTATTTGTATATATAGCAATTGTTATTATAACATACAGTTTTAATGCAAATAATAATAATAATAATAATAATAATAATAATAATAATAATAATAATAATAATAATAATAATAATAATAATAATAATAATAATAATAATAATAATAATAATAATAATAATAATAATAATAATAATAATAATAATAATAATAATAATAATAATAATAATAATAATAATAATAATAATAATAATAATAATAATAATAATAATAATAATAATAATAATAATAATAATAATAATAAATAAATCATTTTTATATAGAGCGATGTTTGTAAACTGTAATATTTAAAACAGCATTATAATAATAATAATCATCATCATCATCATCATCATCATCATAATTACTGAGGTTTCTATTGAACTGTTTTTTGAATCTTTACTGATTGAACTTAATATCCATCTCTGTATCAAAACTATTAGCAGTATGTGTAAAAAAATATGCCTTGAAACCTAATTATTGTAATGCTTGAAATTAATTCATACAAAAACCTGTACATGATTGCACCTGTATCCCTTACAATGAATGTTATGTAAAGCTATGTAGCCTAAAGGATTAGTAAAGATTATTGTTTAAACATAATAATAAAAAGAAGAAAAGGAAGAATAAAAAGTTAATCATAGTCCTGTTATCATGTTCAATCCAACTGTTTCATAAGAATTTGCATATTAGTTTTTTTTAAATAAATTTCAAATCATCTATTATATGTATGTAATGAATAATTTGCAATAAAAATATTTTATTAGTGGCAGTAAACCTTAGTATTGCTAGGCAACAAGGAAAAATTTCTTGGTTTAGACCCCAAAAGAGCAATATTTCAGGTAAATTTAACATATATTGAACTAATTATTAATAATTAATTATGCCACACATTTTTTCTAAGATAATTTTGAATTTACAAAAACTTTTTCTTATAAAAAATTGCATTTTTTTTTATTGTTAAAACCAATCAAAATGTCTGCCATAAAACATGTGATTCAAAAAGTTGTGTGAAAACCTATTTTACCATATTTCCAGCTTTATCTCATGAAAAAAACATACCAGTATCCTCAAAAGCAATTTCTATGTCAACAATAGCAAAGGTATTTCAATTCCTTTAATAAATAAGCCAATTTGAAGTTTCCTGACAACCAATGCAAACATCATTTAAAATCTATACTTAAAATCACAAGATTGTCACTCTACCTTCTATGGTGTAAATGGCTAACATGCTGACAATATATCAAAATTTATTATTATCATGCCACAGGGGATATTTTGCATGATTTAAAACATTTTTTCTTCAAGTCCATTATTATATCAGCCACAGATTCCAACTGCAGTCTATATCCTTCCCACACCACTCTGAAACTTCAACTAGCTCAAGTGCCTACCACATATGAAAGCATAGTTCCAACATCGCACCAGGGTGAACTCTAGAATAAATACTGCACCACTTGAGAGTAACACAGTACACTGAACTCATCAACCCACTGATCCAAAGAAGTTTTCAAGATCACTTCACAACTTACTCTAAATATACTTTAAATGCCCACCATATGAATAATAAGGATTAACTTTGACATCTATAGTGCTCACCAACTAATAATCACAATTTATATACAGTTATATACTACTTGAACACCAAATGTGTTAACAAAATATCACTATGTGCTTTCATGTGTTTATCTCAAAATGCTTTTGTAAAATGTATGCAAGCCTAATTTGAAATATGTATATTGTTATGCAACTATTATTATTCTTCTACCTACTGTAAATCACCTATTTTTATCATAAGCAAAACTGTAATCCCTTATTGCATATGTAATCTCGTGTATCAAATTGTATCTAAAAATTTATGTTTTTTATATGCAAGTTATATAACACATAAATAATAAGGTGATCATGAAAACTATAATCTTTTCCACCAAATAGGTTTTTTATATTAATCCGAGATGTGCTCCCATATATTTTTCTCAAGATCCCATTTAAAAATTCTATGTAAACCTAATTTGATACATGTATCTTGTTATGTAATGATCATTCTTTTTTCAGATACTATAACTCATCTTTTTCCATTAATTGCATACAAGATTGCAAACTTTTATTGCTTATGTAATACCATGTGTGTTAACTTGTATCACAGACCTTATGTTTTCATATGTAACTCACGCAATCTTTTTTGAGTCTTAATTAACGTTTACCTTTGAAACATAATAAAAATAATAATAATGATGATGATGGTGATGATAGTGTAGTGAACACTTGATCCTTCTTAAATACATATATTATTTTTTCCACATCCATCATTTCTCGTCTTTGGCCATAAAATCAATGCCTTATAGATGTTTGTTTTTTATAGATCTATTATTTTTTCCTTCTATCTTTGTTAAATCATGATACCATCTTAATTTTTATTGCATGGACATTGTTATTTTATTAAAAATAATCATAGTATAATTACATCTTTTCTCTTTTTTCTAATTTTTATAATTCAGAGATATAGCAATTGCTTCTTTTACTTTTCTATTTCAATAGAAATGAATTCTAAGTTCATTAAAAAGAAAAAAATAATAATTTGTTGGTAACTTTTTATAAAAAATCTTAACATTTTTGATTATTGAAATAAAAAATAAATATCAATTTATTTATTTTATGTAATACAATTTAATGATTACATATTATTTATTTTAAAAATCTTTACAACTATTAAGTAATCAATATAAATATAATTTTTACATGTATAGATAATTATTGAGATATTACAGTTTTATATATATATATATGATACTGTGATTACATATTTTGCTAAGAGAAAGTTTGGAGTATATTGAATTATGATATCTGAGTTGTATTTAAAGTTACTGATTAAGTTGTAATTTATCTACACAGTATTCCAGTAATTAATATTAAATTCTTGCTTATCTATAAAAATTTTAAAACTTTTATTATATATATATGTTATCTGG
This sequence comes from Epiperipatus broadwayi, assembly GCA_028023455.1. NCBI lineage: Eukaryota > Metazoa > Onychophora > Udeonychophora > Euonychophora > Peripatidae > Epiperipatus > Epiperipatus broadwayi. The sequence goes on along the minus strand of JAQFVV010000106.1, from coordinate 3,957,481 downwards.
ATATAGCCATGTTATTGTAGTCACATTCCTCATCTACTGAGTAATGGATATTATGAAAATATCAGTAGCCAAAAAACCCTTCATTTTAATATATACATGTATATATTGTAATTGGTACGCATCTACTGGAGAGTGAACCTGAAGTGATGGTAAATCAACATCATGAAATTTATTTGCCAATAAATAATAGATAACTAATTGAATTGGCTATGAGCAAACTATTAATAATTCTTGTGGACTACTAAATACCAAGATTTATCTGGCCTGGATATAAATTCTAGATTATTGTCATTATTAGACAATGAATCATAAGTTCCTTTAACTGATTACATTGTCATCTGGTGTCCAATAATTACATAGGTAATGCTAACTAATAATAGACAAATAATTAGCATTTAATGTGAATTTTTATCAGCTAAGATGTCATAATAGTTTTCCAATTATTGTTATCACATATTACATTAGTTTAGAGATTTTATTTTTATCTTAATGTTTCATTGCAGCCTAAGCATATTGTTAAGGCTATAATTTGAAAGGATAAGGAGTTTTTGTTTTAATGTCTTTATTTAAAATGAATTATTTTTATAGGATATTTTTTAAAAATTTATATAAAACATCTAAATGGTTTGTAAAATATTTTAAATGTATTGAAAAATATACAAAAAAAACTAACTTAATTAACAAATATTATGATTACATTAATTATTTGATTAAATTTATATATTATAATATGATTCATTATTAATTATCAATTCTGAAGAATGTAAATTGTTTTGTTTGTGTGTGTGGGTAGAGAGAAAAACAGTTACCTTGTCACAATAAGTTAAGCTCTATTTGATGAGATTTAATTTTATATTTTTTCATGAAAAATCTTTTGTCATAAATTTGTTTAAAATAATATGTGTGTAGATATTGTAAATTTCTATTTTCATTAATGTTATTAGTTAAAAGTATTTTACATTCCTTTCTAAATCATTAAATTATGGCTAGAATGCTTACTTACAATTAACATAAATTTATTGTTGTTTTATTATCTTGGTTCAAATAATAAATGACTTAAGGATAAAATAGTATAGCAATTGAGCAAAAGTTTATATAATTTAAGATTTTACTGATGTTCTGATCATTATAAATCATGCATTATCTCATTTAATTTTCAACAATGGTTGTCTTTTTATATTTGTTTTGACATATTAGCTGCGTTTCTATAAATGTCACTTTTTTCTTAACTTCCAATGCCTCATTAATATATTTAGAACATTTAATAAAAGTTTTAAATATCTTATTGCTAATAATTAATTAGTGAAACTTCATTCTCAATTTCCGTAAAAAAAAAGAAAAGAAAAACAATCTAATAATGCTATATTTTTCTATAAATAAATTAATTTATTGCATCATGATTAGTTTTTGAATTATTATTGTGAAGCTGAATTTTTATTTGCTGATGTGTATTAAAAAATGATACAAAAAAGTCAGCTATTATTAAATAATTATTTTATTAACAGATAATGATAATAATGATTTAATAATAATTAAATAACAGTTTAGATTTGCTATTTATTAATAGATTTTATGTACAACAAACAGTATTTATAAATAATTATACAAACTTATTATAATTGTCTAGCACTTTTCAAAGCTGGAAAATCAATGAAAGATTTGTAGACCTAATAAGTTCTGTTATAATGTTTAATTAAGGAGAGATTTAAGCTATATCCTCTACTTATTGAATTGATTATAATTATTTGGATACTTAGCCCAAGTTATAAACCGTCTGCTGTCATCTTGATTAATAGTTGTTTATAGGTAATTTTCAAACTCCATTGCAAAATTAGATATATCAATTTTAGTTTTGATTGAATGTTTTCTTTAAAAAAATATTTTGAGAAATATTTGTTTGTTAGATTGGTTAATTATTTCAATAATAATAATAATGTCTTATTATTATATAATCTGTGAAAATGTTTAATTTTACATATATAGCTTTCATCGGAAGATTAATATTTATGGTACGTTAGAGATATGATACTTCTACATTCTCATATTTATTAAAATATCTGTTTGTGTTTAAGTTCATATTAGACTTTTGATTAAAAATAAAAGAGGGATATTCATCTCTGTTAAAATATTTCTTTAGTTATTATATGGAATTTCTCCAATCACTGAAAATTGTTTAATTTAACATATATGGTATCAGAGATAGATAAGTTGAAATTTACAGAAAGTTAGAGAAAATATAATCGCTCTAAGTTATAATTCTTATACAAATATATGAACTTAAATTATATAACATTCTGTGTAGATTTAAAAAAAATGCAGAAAAGGATAGACACAATTTAATAATATTTCATTAAAGATTAACAATAATGGTAATAATAATTTAATATTAATTTAAAATTTAAATTTATTTGCTTCAGAAATGACATTTAACAGCTTCTTATCTATGTAATATTGGACAAACACAAATCAATCAATAAATAGTTAATATAATTTATTTAAACATTTATAATGAGGATTATTATAATTTTATGTTGAACTACGTCATGAATCTAGTTGAATTTTTAAATGCTTTTTAGAGAAGTTCCAACTTCTAATAAAATAAACCAGAGATTAGAGTTGTATAGCTTAAATTATAAATTGTACTTAAAGGTTTCTGTAAAATGGACAATTTTTATTTCTAATGACTCTCCAGCCTCTGTAATAAAAAATAAGCTAAAATAGGTCTGGAGATATTTAGATGCATTACTATTTGATAATTGACGTTTATTCAAGTTTACTATACAAAGTAATAGAATAGAGAGCTCCTGTTTTTTTTAATTAATGTTGAAAATAATACCCCCATAATTAAATACTGTCAAATTTTGCATACAAAATTATAAAATTTGATAAATTCATTTGAAAATTTATTTCCAGGCTGGACTTAACGATCTAAAAAAAAATAAAAAAAAAAATAAATAAAAAGAATATTGTTTAAAGATTTACCTAAAACTTTTTTTTATGAAATGTCTTATGATATTAATTTTAATACATCCCTATATATAATAAATCCTAAATAGTATGCTAAGATGCAACTGAAAAGAAATTTATGAATTCAAGAAAACAAAACTAAGGCTAAGCGATTTGGAGAGGTTATTTTACTGTTCTCATGTTCATAGCTGGAGAATGTTATAAGGTAGGGAAAACGTGAGGGTTTGCATATCTATATTTGAGGATATATAAATTTATGTAAATAGAAGCGTGTTGTTAGAATCAGATAATCCATTTTTTGGAGAGGAGGAAGGATAAATCTTTACGGTTGATGTCTGTGGAGTTAGCTAGATATAATAATTATTCCTAATATATATAGTATTTTATTTCTAATTTGAATACATGTTTTGCTTTTGTTTTAATTTATGTGTTATAATAAACATTTCCATGATGTTGGTGGTATTGACAAATAAGTTATATAGTAATGATGCAATATAAAGTTATTAAATATTATTCATTTATTTCATATGAATATTCTCTTTTAATGTTGGTACATATAATGAGTTTTGAATTTAAATTATTATGTAAAACAAAATACCAATGATTCACTCAATCAGAACTCATTAAGATTTATGACGTAATTATGTTAATGTAATGACAAATGAGAGCTAACTGTCAACATTAGTTTGATCATAGTATCCTCTTGTGGAATTGGGCAGAAGCAACTCATCTATCTATTTATCCATTTGTAAATAGCTGCAAAAGAAGTTTATTTTAAAAGTAGTTTTTGATTTTATTTAGAAATATTACATTATTTCATTTGTAAATTTATAAAGAGTGTAAACAATATTAAAGTCCATTTGCATAAATTAGATAATTGTTAGCTGATAATTAAATTTATTATTTTATTGATAGAAAAATTGGAAAATTTAAATTGTAAAAAAATAAATAATAATAATCATTTTATTACCTTTTTTTTTTTGAAAATTGAATAAATTTATTTACTAAGTAATTATTTTAATAATTAAAAAACAAACAGTTTTTTTTTTAAAAATGTTTTTGGAGAAAAAAAATCTCGTAAAATAATTCAAAATAAAACAATAATATATTAAATTAATAATAATAAAAACTTTTTTATGATTGTTTTCTAAGGCTCAATATATTTTAAAAAATATATAATAAAATTAAAATCAATACAAAAGAATTCGTTTTAGTTTTTTGGAGATCATTAAAATGTATTTAATATGATGACACGGACGTTAAATTAAATTTTATTTCACTTTGTAAGTATATTAGTAAATAAAAAAGAATATTTATTTAACTCATGCATACTTTATTTAAAGAAATAAACGTTTTTATTTTAGCAAAAAAAAAGTTTGATTTTATTCTATATTATATAGCTTGTAAACATATGATTTTATTATCTGCATACTTGACATTATTATAGATGTTTGCTGCAAAAATATGAATTGTGCTATAATGATATGATGAATGTCAGTGTTATTTTGAGCAGTATATACCATTTTTAGTTTGGCATAATCATTAGTAAAATACATGTTCTAGTACAGTAATAAAGCCACAGACTGTAGAATTTAAAGTTCATGGATTGTGATTCAGTCTATCATCTCAGTACTTTAACTTCTTATGACTCCAAGCAGTAAAACCATTTAGTTATTTTTTTATTATTTAACTAATAACTACACATGTGTAAACAGTAATTCTCCTTCATACCCATCATTTCTGATCCATGGTTTAATAATTCATGGTTTACTAAAAATATTAGATAAATTAAAATTATTAAATACATGAATTTGAATTATAAATGTTACATGTATATCTAACTGGACATAAGCACTATCATAAATTATTTCTTAGTCAGACAATGCCTATTTGTGTTGCATCACTTAGTTATGTAATCACTTTCTCTTGATTAATCACTGCACTGTTTTTTTTTTCATTATGGCTTTATTCTTTTCATTGTCATTATTAATTACTTTAGTTGATGCATTAATATGTATACTGCAAAATTTTAAATGTATAATAGATTTATTCATATACGGTAATATGATTTACAACTATCAACAGCTTGAAATCACATGCATGATGATAGTCTATAATGACATACTATAATGTTTTCTACTTTCATTAATGTGAGTATTGTGTGTATAAATTATATGCATACTAATATCTATAAAACTTGTTTTTTTTTTAATAAAGGTCCTAATTTTTTTAAAAAGCTGCAACTGTAATTACTATTATTTTATTTTTTATGATATGAAATATAATATAGTAACTATCGTCAATTGTTTTTATAATATTATTAATCATTTGTTTCTGAAGCATTTTTTTATATTCTATTCCAGTCACTTATTATAAAATTGAGTAATCATATGAATACTTACATTCTCAAACTGCATACTATTTATGGCCTGCAATAGTGAGAGTTTGTGGATCTAATGCATTTTACATCAAGTAGCCATATTTTATTTTATTTTATTTTTTACTTTCAAACTAATAGCTTAAATTAAAAAGCATTTGCTTGTATAGTTATATAAATTTGACAAAAATAACTATTTATTGTTGTGATCTCAGTTTTATATAAAGTGTAACCTTAAAGTCATATGTCAAAAATTAATCTGAATATGTGAGTATAGGACCACTGCCATCTGGAATCTATTGATTACTTAAACTTCTGGTGTAAAAAATGGCTCATAAGAGCATGTTGCAATATTGGATAAATTTAAGTTTTTTTATTAAAAAAGCCAACCTAATATATAAAAACAAACTCACATGGCTCTATTGTCTTGGCATTGCTACTGATTATATAGTGATTAAATCACAAGTTATATAATTGTGTGTCTGCAAAAATAGAGGCCACTATTGTTTGAGATAATATTTGTTAGATGTTGTTTTCAGACAAAATCATTGCTTCAAAAATATAATAAAGTTAAAATAACTATAAATTCAATGCCCATAGGAAATAACACTTTTCTCTTCACTACTGAAGGTTGTATTATATATATTTATTTTCATACTCAAATGTGTCATCTAAACAACTCAGTTTAACTTGCAGCTTTTACCTTTTAGCTAAGAATAGCTAGACACTTATTTATAAACTCTTAACTGATGGTAATTTAAGCTAGTTATGGATACAAATATTGTAAATCTATTTGTGATTTGAAAAGAATTCAGAGATTCATCTGACTAGAACCTAAAACCGTGGGCAAGAATCAAAAATAGATACTTTGATTATATAAAATTCTATCCTTAAAGTCAGAATCTAGATTGTTTTTATCATGACTCCAAATTTATATATATATTACATAAATTAATGTTAGTGTTTACAGAAAAGTTTATGAAGAACAACAGTACAACTGTTTATTTTTGTCACACTTATTATATGCGAAACACCTTTTTAATTCTAATTTTAATTATTAGAGAAAAGAAAGATTGGAATTTTATGTTTTGTTCAAAAAGTTCCGGGATATGCTAATTGTGCATTTATGAACATTATTATAAAAACTAGCCATGGTAGATTTTATCAAATTGTTATTGGACAAGAGAAATAATATTTATCTTTACTGCAATATTTGTGTTTGCTTTTCAGAAATTTTTGTTTGCTATAATCTATGTAGTAAATATAAATAATATTCTTTTTTAATATGTTTATAATTTTTTATAATTATTTTACATTTGATTTTTATTTAATAATTTTCTTTAAATAGTAGATTTTTTTGATTTTTTTCTGTTACCATTGTAGAGAATAATAGTGTTTTAAATTAAACCGGGATCTCGCAAATGAAAATAATTGCGAATAGATATTTGTTTTAATTTGTTTGTTTTTCCAAATACTGTAACCGAAATTGTGAATGTTTATATGTGTATATCTCATGCATCTCAAAGAAGAAAGGATTTTATTAATTTTAAAATATAGTTTTAAAGAAGAGAAAGATTGTAAAGTAAATTGTATTAAGAGTATGGATAACAATAAAATATCATTTTGTCACACTAATAAACAATTTTGTATAATTTTCACAATAGAATAGTGATGAAATGACATTACTATTTATTGAATGGTACAATTAAATTTTTTAGAATTCTTTTATCTTCTAGCAAAGAATGTCTAGAAACCCATTTCATGACCATTAATTGAATATTTAGTTGAGTTGGAGTGAGTCTACTTCCCTGAAAAATCTCACAAGTCTGAATGGAAACTAAAAATGTTTTTGTTAAGTTTTACTTAGCCTGAATTCAAGCCCTAATAATATCATATATATTTATATATGTTTACAAACAAAGTTAAATTTTTTTAAAATTTCAAAATATGTTAAACACTAATTTTTTTCTACAGGTTAATAACTTTGAGATTATACTTGCTCAAAAGTGACCAAAAGTGTATATATATATATATATGTGTGTGTGTGTGTGTGTGTGCAATTAGATGAATTTCAAAAAGATTTTCTAATGATTCAAATGACTTTCGAAAATTGTCTGAAATAAATTCGCTCAAAATGTTAATTTAATAACAACGTGTTACTATGTACTTTTATAAGTTTTTTGAAAGAATTGCATTAAAAAGAATTATGCTGATAATTGAGAATAATTACTGTTGTAATAGGATGATTTAAGCCATGATAAAGCTCCTATAAGAAACATATATTTTTAATGACTTATTGAAAACGTTTTTCAAATTAAAAAAAAAATTGGTACTATTTTTATTAATCCAATCTTGTCTTAGAGCCCAGGAAAATTTTTCTTCTAAAAAGCTTTTAAAAGTTATTAAATATACAATTAGATATTAATTTCCAAAATACTTATCATATAAAAAATTCAGTATTTTAAATGATAATCATAGCAAATATAAAACTCTATAGAATAATTTCCCACAAGATTCAGTTATCTCAACTATTTTATTTAATATATTTATGAATATTTTTTCGGGACAATATAAAGGAAATTGATCTATGCTAATAATGTTGTCTTGGATTCATAAAAAATAATTATAAAAATATAAAAATTTTGAATTTTTTTTGCAAAGACTGTATTTTGACCATAATTCTACTAAAATATTATGCTGAACATTTTATCTAAACAACAAAAAATATTTTATAAGTTGAGCATAACTTTCTATAGCAGTAAAATGAACTTTGCCTAATCCTGTATAGGAATAACTATAAACTACAATCTATACTTTTTTTTCATTTGTCAAGGATAATTCCTCAAAGCAATATTATTTAAAAAGTTGGTTGAAACTACATAGTATTGTGATGCAAATACTTTAAGAACATCTTCCTTAGCAATAATATATATGACTGCTATAAAAACAGGCAAAACTCTCCATACAGTATTGCCACTCAATGCAAGCCAAAGTAATCAATGGATACCAGAAAGCTTGTGCATAAAATCTCCATCTAGTGCATTGAGAGGCAATACTGTATGGAGAGTTTTGCCTGTTTTAATAATAGTTATAAGCAAGCATAAGAAATGTTAATCATGTGATGACTACTATATATTATGCGCTCCTGTTTGAAAAAAAATATGTTTAATAAAATACATTTGTGAGAAATTTATTGATGCACTCAAATCTACTATTTTATAGTGACTTCTTTTTTTTATACCTGAAGACAAGTTTCTTTGCAGAAAAGGTAGCTATTAAATAGATTAAATTTATCATTGACTCAAGACATAATGTCACTACTTAAGATATGTTTGAAAAAAAAAATTTCTGAATGTTCAGCCAAAATCTTTCAACCACAAATTAATTATGGCATTAAAAAGAGTACATTCAATAATAAAGTGGATTGGTAATAATTTTATTAGATGTTACTGGAGTATTTTCAGCAATTTCTAGACTAATCATAGTTTGTGTGCCTATATTCTTCAAAAGTCTCTGATTGGTTGTGAACACAATTGAATCATAAACCACAGAATTATTGACCAAATAATGCATACCATGGCAGAATTAAAGAAATTAATAAAATAACCAGAGGATTTCCCTTCATTTTGAAATATTTTCAGTTTCTTTACAATGTTTGTAAATACTTAATATAAAATAGTTCATTAGGTTTCTGAAAGTCTGAAATTCATCATTTGTATTTCTGAATCCTTGTTTAAGGATAAGTTATATATATTCTAACTTGTAATCTCGTGCATCCTCACTTCAGAATAGTATATGATATAAAATAAAATGGGTTCTATCTCAGGTAATAATTAATAACTAAAATATTCAGCATTAAAATTAAAATATTTCATTAGCTCAAATTTAAAATACGAATAAGGTTCAGTTTATAAAAATAAATTAAATAAATATTTAATATTTTCATGAGACTTGAAGTGAAAATACAGGTGACAAGATAGATTACATTGAGCCAATATCCCACAGGATACTACCTCAATGGCATAAGAACACTATCCCCCCTTATTACTATTTCAATTAACAAACTCATAGTATTCTTATGACTTTAATAACTTCTACTCACTAAGATTAAACTAATAATTAAATCTTAATCTTCTATTTAATAATAATCCAGCTCAAATAAAATAATCTCAGGTTCATAAAGTTTATTCTAAGTTAATTTTAAAATATGGTAGTAAAATATGAGAAGGGATTTTATGTCATAATCTACTACACTTAAACTAATAATAATAATAATAATAATAATAATAATAATAATAATAATAATAATAATAATAATAATAATAATAATAATAATAATAATAATAATAATAATAATAATAATAATAATAATAATAATAATAATAATAATAATAATAATAATAATAATAATAATAATATTATTATTATTATTATTATTATTATTATTATTATTATTATTCTTTATTGTTTAATTACTACTGGATATCTTCTCTTTTCGTTATATTTTTATTACCATAATAAAATAATAAAATAATTTTATATAATCTTTTACCTTCATGTAATAATATAATAACTATGTGGTAGCATTTTAATAATCTGACAAACAAAATATGTGTGGCAACTGCTAGCATATAATTTAATATAATATTGTGATAACTGATTTATGACCAATAAAATAATGTAAGATTATGATTATTTAATTATAATGAATACCAATAAAATATTTAAAATTCTTAAAATAATTCTCTATTTATCTTGTGTGCAAAATTATATATTTGTTTCAATTATTATGCATATATCATGATTTCATGCAGCGATGTGGAGAAATAAATAACTCAGACACAAAATTTTTGAAATAACAAAATTTAACAAAGTTTATTACTAACAACAAATAAATAAACAATTTATTTACACTATTTACAGTGGATATCCTTAACTTTTTTACTTTACAGTTTGATCTACCAGGTTATAAAAAAAATAATTTATATTTCAATTATATCTTTATTTAGATTTAGGACAAAATTTTTAAAAAATGTTACTATTTGGTTTCTCATTATAGTTAACTTATTACAAATATATTTATCTACTTTATTAGCAACAGCATTTTATCCTTAATATTATTAAACTATCTTATTTTAAAAATTCATACTTAGAAAACATTCTATAGAAAACAAAATTTTATAATGAGTATGGATTTCTCAAAATATTAAAAAAAATTTCATCTTGCAAAGTCAAAGATGTTACACAAAATATTATCCAAAATTCAGTACTAGATTTTAGTATGTATCACACAATGTTTACTAATCATAATATATTCTTCTTTAAGCCTTATTTTAGTATGATATAAGTGTAATCATTAATATATTTCTGTTAATCAATAAACAAAAAATATACTATGCATATTGTTTACATAATTTACTTTGTACTATTGTATTTTAAAAATATGCAATACTTATTTTTTCTTAAAAATAATAATAAAGCATTTAAAATTATTATCACTTTAAAGAAAATATATTTGTTTAGATACCCGATTTTAAAAAAGTTTATATTTTATTTCCGAAATAAAATTCAAAATATATTCTATGATTCTTTTCTTTCCTTAGGATACTTTGGATCTTCAATTTTAAGTTATAACGTCCTATTCCTTCTAAGCAAATAAACCAATCTTATACAAAATGATAGCATAACCTAAGTTCTAAATTATTTATCATTTCTCTTAAAACATATCTTACTGAATGATGCAGTTACATGAAATAAAGATAGTGAAAACAGATGCATAGGATTAAGGAAGAAAGCTAGAGTATTACTCTTAACATATCTCAAAATCATGGCACAGTATGAAGAGGTATGACATTTACCTGCCTAATATCCTCTAGTACAGGGACAATGTTAAAGCTATTTCTTCAGCTTTATTAGAATATCAACTATTTAAAGAAATATAAACACTGTCCAAATAAAATGTGTATCAGTCATAGGGCTTTGTTAACTATGCTGATATTCACATAAAGACTAAATATTATTTCCATTCCTTATAACATCCTATTTCTTAAAACCTCATCTTGGTTTCCTGTTCACTAAATACTTCCAAGCCACTATCTCAACATTATTTCTCAAGATTTTCCACATCTTACATCGATAAATAACTGTCTGCATTTACAAAACAATAAATAAAATTCATTAATAGTTAAACAATCTAGCTGTTCCACAAGAAAAGTCTGCTTACTTCATTATTCTATATGTCTAATCATATACAATCTACTTAGACAATATTTGAATATCCAATAACATGAAAATTTTAAAAGAATCACATAATTATTTATGTTGGATTATATCACTGATAAAAAAAAAATCGTCGTATGCATATTTTCAAATCAATCCTATCTCATAATGTTTTTTAAAATGTTGTATGAAATGCGGTACATATAAGTAAAAAAACTTTTACACTTCATTCTTCCAATTTATGGATGATCTAAAGAAAACAAAAAAAATATATACACTATAAATTATCAATAGTTATTATTATTACCAATAACCTTTATCTAGTCATCGTGTTCAGTAGGCTTCCTTTATCCACTTGAGCATTGCAGATATAAAAAAATTCACACCCATACACTTTATATTAAAATATTTTTAGCTAAATTATTAGATTGTTATATTATAAAATTTTAATATTAATAAATTAATGTTTTTATGTTTTTCCTAATCTTATATAAAAATTTAGATTTAAACTAGGTTAACAAAATAAAAGGAATCAAAACTATAATTACATATTTTCTTGATGATAGTTCCTGATAAGTCCAAAATGTTTATTATTTTCTCTAGAGTTTTTAAAAATGTTCTCCTCCAAGCATGTTAAAGTTTAAAATAAAAATAATTATTAATCCATTTAGTAAAATTTATAAAAAATAATCCTTGGTTTTAGTATTTAGGTTATTAAATCATAATATTAATTAATCCCATGAAGCTTCTTAATCTTCTCTACCAATATTCTCTGCATATCCGATGCATCAATCCATCTAATTTAACTTTAAAAATATTTGATAAACTTTTAAGTACTATTTGTATTTCCATGGATCCATCTTTTATTCAACTATATGTTCACTTTTTTATATAAGTTTCCTTCTTAATACATTTAAATTTTCGTTTGATATTTTTATAAATCTCTTTTAAAATAAAAAAAACTTCAAGTACTTTTGAACAAATCTTTTCTAAATACATTTTAAATAATTCTAAGACTGGATGTTTTAATATCAAAAACACTTCTATAACATATTCTCCTGAGTTCTTTCTTAAATTCTTGAAAATATTTTTTTTAAAAAATGTTACCTTCAGAAAGTATATAACATTTTACTCCTTTGAATATAATATTCTATAAAATGATTCATGAAATATAATTGTCTTATTACTATTTAAAAATAAATCTTGGATCAGCTTATAAATAATACGTTTCAATACATTTTTTTTTTTTTTAGACTCCGTATAATGTCCGAGCTGTGGTTTTTTATGTACCAAAACAGTTCTCCGGTGAAATATTAATAAAGCTGTATCAATAAATATTCCAAACATTTTTACAGTATTACAATTTCTATCCATTTTATTCCACAGTATATCCATTTTTTATTGCGAAGTTTAGGTTAAATTTTTTAGATAAAATATGACTGGTAAGTACTTTAAAAATTAGAAAATCATTTCCATGAAGTTTCTAAATTATTATATTTTAACACCCTCTTTTGCAAAAATACTTTTAAAAATTATCAATTAGTTTTTTGCAAATAAAACAATAAAAAAGTACTAAAAAAAAAATTGACTAAAATAAAAAATTTTAAAATACTATCTTTTTGATAGTTATAATTTATCTTTCTCCGGTTTCAATACATTATTAATCTCCCCTGATAACTTAGTTACTATGATATTTATAGTCTGTAAGAATACCTATTCCTATTGATTAATTCTTACTTTAGCTTGAGAACAAATTTACATATTTTTAGTTTATAGTAGAATTGAATTTCAAAATTAGAAATTATGACATAATGAACTTAAAATATTATTTAAAATACCACTTTTAATTCAATTATAACTTTATTTAAATTATTTAATCTTTTAAAATAACTTTTAAAATAACATTTAATAACTTATTCCATTTATCTATTTTTATTTAAACAAAATATTTAATTTTTTTATTAACTGTATTCATCTTTATTACATTATTTAAAACATTACATGTGATAGTTAACTTAAATATTTATTATTATTTGCTTTTATGATAGGCAATAATTCTATCCAATTCTATAATATAACTTTTAAAATATTTTAAACTTTGTTATTAATTCAAACAAGCATGCATGTGAAAGTATATAGTATACAAGTCACATGATTAATAACTTTGACAGACGATTTTCAATCTATTTCTCTGCCTAGACTAATAAAATTGATACACTTATTATATTATATAAAATAATTATAAAAAATTTGGAAGAACAATTTAGAAAATATAGAACTAGATATAATTTTCACCATCATAAAGTTTATTTTTAAAATATACTATATTAATTTTGACTATTTAAATATGATTACAAATTTAAATATAGCATTTATTAAATTATACATTTTAAACTATTAAAATCAAATTTTTAAATATACTTTTAATATTTATAGCTGTGTTATTTAATATGGCCAGCTTTTACAACCATATGAAACAATATTTTAAGCTTTACATAACTATTTTTAAATGATTTTATATACTACACATTCTCTTTAGCTTCAAATTGTACTTTAAAGATATAATTGACTTAATACAATTACCATATTAAAAGGACATATTCTAAAATTTAAAATTTTTAGTAATCGACTGTTATGAACTATTACTGACCTGTAGAAAAGGGCACAATATATATATATATAACTTTTCTTTATATGTTGATACTAATTTTTATCACACCAACATATTTCTGCCTTTTTATTTTAAATTGTATAGTATGAAAAAACTGTTATACAAAATTAAGGTTAATTAACAGTATGATTCTTTGTATTTATTTAAAAAAAAAAAAATAGATACACTTGCAATGAGAAATAATCTTTGTCTTACTGTTTCATTCTGCAAGTAAGCCTATTTTATTTAAATAAACAAATCAAATTCTTAACTCACCTTATTTGGTAAAATAGTTGTCTTTTAAAATACCTGTATATAATACTGGAAAAATATTAAAATTATATATACACTAGGAAGTCTTCTTCTGTATTTTTAATTGTTGTAAGATTTATTTAGTTTTAAAATAATTAATTAATATGATGATAAAAATAATGTTTTGCATTTAAAATAACAAAACTTTAATAAATGTAGAATATTAAAAAAAATTTATGATAAATAACTAATGTTAGTATCAAATCATTAAAATTTATTATTTTTTCCCTACAGTCTTGTTTTGTAAGTCAGTTTCTAACAAATAAACATCACATGATCACAATTTCTTATACTTGCTTATAACTGTTATTAAACTAGCAAAACTCTCCATACAGTATTGCCACTCAGTGCAAGCTGGAGTAATCAATGGATTCCAGAAAGCTTGTGCATAAAATCCCAATCTAGTGTCTATTTATACAGTATCCCCAGACTAGTTTCTGGCTTGTGGCCTTCATCAGTGAGGAGCCTTGGATCTGAGAGCACTGCACCTAGATCTTAGGATCTAATGCAACCCTGCAGCAGCCACCTTTTATCTTTACTTATATAATGGTTGGTGTACTGGTGATCCTCCCGTATTTGCCATACAGGGCACTGTCAGGCCATTCAAACCTGGAAAATTTATATAGTAGGCAGATACGTAGTGTTAAGATCTAATTTTATATTATTTTATTTTATTACAATCATTAGCCCATGCCACTAGCTCATGGAGATGCAGAGATATATTTTTAATACAAATATATATATATATATATATATATATATATATATATATAAAAATATATATATATATATATATCTATCTCTATATATATATATATATATATATATATATTAAATTAAAATAAGCTACTGCCAGTAATAGCACACAAAAAACATTTATTAATGCACATATATAAATATTTAAAATTGAGAAATAAAATTTATCTTGTTTAGATTTTAATATTAATTTTAAGTTGGTTATTTTTTTTTAATTTAAATTATTAAGAAAGTCTGCACAGATGAATTAATTAATATTTTATTAGAGTGTTGAGTATGAATAGACTACATAGATTGCACTTGAAAAAGAAAATATTCTATATCCCTTATTTAACCCTAGGCCAAAAGTTCACAATCAAACTAATGCCAATCTGTCTGATATATTGATGTATTCAATGCAACATAAATAAGACAGCACAATACCATTCTGTCAGAAATATATATCTGAACAGCATAGTTATAGAGGAAATTGTCTTTTGTCCAGTACAGGAATGCTATGTCTGTCTGGCAAAAAGAACAATAAAATGAAAACTCCATAGGAAGGGATTGTGGTCCTTTCTGCCATCTTACTATCCCATTCCATAGGCTAAAGGGGTGATCCAAGGAGCAGGGAATACCATCTGACTCCAATGGTCAATAAGAAATAGGCTTATTTTGCCCAAGTGTGGTGTATAACATGATACTGCACATAGTGAATCTTCTTGCTACATTTACTAATTACACCGATACATCCAACCCATTAACCCAATCCAACTGCAAAAAAAATACCCTAAGATTAACCCTCCATTTAATTAAACTAACATAACTTTACAATCTATGTAGCCATCCCCACCCAACTTAAATTTAACATGATTTAATTAAAAGTTTTAGCTAAATGGGAAAAAAATCATAATAAACCATTAAAAGAACAAAAAAAATAAATTAATGGAAATGATTTTAAAAAAACTACATTCAATAAAAATCATTATTAATAAATGATTTAGTTTGGACAGATAGAAATTTCTATTTATATTTAAATACTGGGAAAAGTTTTATAGTTAAAGTTCATTAGAGTTCATAAAGTTCTTATGGTTTTAAAAAGTCCATACTTTCTAGTTGTTTGTCATTTGGATCCTGTATTAATTCCCATGACATCCTTTGCTGCAGCTGGTATAGTTCTTTGCAGGCTTTTATTGCAGGACCCTGATGTCCTGGGGTTCGCAATCTAGGAAAATGATATTACATTTCTTCTTTTAGGAAAACTGAAAGGATTGAAAGTGCATCTTTTCAACCCCTTCTCCTTCAACTCTCCCCAACTTAACACATATAGCACATATAATAAAAAATTTCCAATATTTTCCTTTTTATATTAAAATTGTGGATTGACTGGATGTGACATTATGATGATGATGATTATTTCGCTGTGGTCCATTTCCTGAGGGATTTTTTATTGGATATTCTGTTCTTATTGTTTTTCTCTCCTATCTGACCTTTAATTATAAATTTTGAGATGCCCAAGGGCTAGTTTACTTAAGACTTATTAAAAATAATCATTTCCATTTTTTTAGCCTTTTACACAATAGTATTAATTAAATTTGTACATTCTTATAGATATATTTTTATCTTTAAATCTTTTAAGTTTTTGTTGAAAATTTAGTTTTAAAATACTTTTTTTTTTAAAATAAAGTTTTCTTTTAATAATTTTGCATCTGTGCGATTTTATATATATACGAGTTTAGATGACTTTTAATTTTCAATTTTTAATTTTTAAAAACAAATTTTTATTTGCGAACTCTTTATTTTTGATTTCTAATTTTATTTATTAGAATGTAACAGCATGTGTGCCTGTTACACTTAGCTACAAAACTATGAGTCATAAATTAAAAACACAATAATATTTTCAATC
Organism: Epiperipatus broadwayi; assembly: GCA_028023455.1. Taxonomy (NCBI): domain Eukaryota; kingdom Metazoa; phylum Onychophora; class Udeonychophora; order Euonychophora; family Peripatidae; genus Epiperipatus; species Epiperipatus broadwayi. The sequence continues at coordinate 3,940,315 of JAQFVV010000106.1, read as the reverse complement.
CAAGCTCATTAACTTATATAGTCATGTAAGTCTGAACTCACTTCAGTACCTATACATTTTGGTATATTTGGTTCTTTAATAACCATAGCCTCCACTATTCTATTAGGCAGGATTGGTTTTAAGGTAATGAGCTTGGATTGAAAATATTATTGTGTTTTCAATTTAAGACTCATAGTTTTGTAATTAAATAAAGGTACATGGTGATTGTTGGAGGGTTGCATTAGATCCTAAGATCTAGCTGCAGTGCTCTCAGATCCAAGACTTTTCACTGATGAAGGCCACAAGCCAGAAACTAGTCTGGGGATATTGGATGAGTAGGCACTAGATGGGGATTTTATGCACAAGACTTCTGGCATCCATTGATTACTCTGGCTTCCACTGAATGGCAATACTGTATGGAGAGTTTTGCCTGTTTTAAGTCAGTTTTTTTTATTCAGTTTTAAAAGGTTTAGGATTTAATATTTACAAAAAGAAAAAGAATGTTTTTAATTTAAAATTAACTTTTTATTATTAGCATAGCATAGACTATCTATATAAAAGCATTTTCATAACGAGAAATTGAGTATTAACTTGGCATTTGTATGTCAGTAATATTTGCATCTATATTCCAGTTTTTCATTATTTAAATAAAGTTTTGAAGTAATGCATGATACAATCAAATTATTTTCATAGTCTCTGTTTTGCAAATTATGAAATTTAACAAGTCACAGAAGTCAATGTATGCTACCTTTTAAATTTCTTAAGATTTTAAACAGCTTTAAAATTAATTTCAGAACATGCTTAGAGTTGATATTTCAAAGTGCATATTTAAAAATTGAGATGGATGAAACACTATTAAAATATAATATAGATGAGAGAAAAGAATTTTTTAAATTTAATATAAAAATATAATGTGAAATTGATAAAAAAAATTCTGATAAATATGTAGCATCAAATCACCAAAATTCACTAAAATAAATTTGATAAAAAAATTTTTGAGAAACATCAAACTGCTAAAATTCATGATTTTTTTTTGTATTATTGCTCTCTAAGAGCCCATTTGTATTATTTTTAATTATTGTAGACTTTACTCAGCTTTATAAAATTTAATGCTTATGAGAAGAAAAGAAATGTTTTAAATTTAATTTCAAATTCTAAAAATTTGATAATAAAAAATTGATAGAAAATTTTTGATAAATAATATTACTATCAAACCACTAAAACTCACTATTTTTTTGTATTATTGTTACTTAGGGGCCTCATATTCAATATTTTTAATTGTTGTATGGTTTACTTAACTTTAAAAAAATATTTATGAGAGAAAAATATGTTTAAAATTATAAAAAAAATTTAAAATTGATAATAATACAAAAAAATCTTCTAATAAATAATGTTAGTATCAAATCATTAAAATTCACTTTTTTTCTGTAGGTTTGTTCTCTAGAAGCCTTTAGACAGTTTTTACTCAAACTAAAAAATTTAATACTTAATATTTATGAGAGGTAAAGGTACATGTTATATTTGGATTAATAGTCCTGACCATCTTTACAAGAGTATTTTCATGAACTTCAGTTGAGTATTCCACCTGGTATTTGTAGTAGATAAATAGTGTTAGTATCTATAATCTAGTTTTTTTTTGTTAAATAAATAAAGTTTTGAATTAAAGAACAATACAATCTTTTGAAATTATTTGCATTGTCTATAATTTCTAAATAAGGAAACACTAACAATTCACAAAAGTCAAAATATGTGACTTCTTGAATTTTTGGAGATTTTAAACATCATATTTATTGTTCTGAGCATATGCATAGAATGAGAATTTCTTCATGGATAAAGATTAAAATAATATTTTATTATGTTTATAATTTGAAGTGTTCATATTTAATTAACTTAATTTTTTTAATGTTGTCACACTTATAGATAATTTAATATTCGATTATTGATCAGTAAATGGAAATCTAGCTGTAATTATCTAAAGCATAAAGCAAGGCAAAAAAGTTTTAATGAGCTAGTCACTATACAATATTTGACTCACATAATGAATATTGTTTGTCTTAGTCACTGTTTTTCTTTGAAGAAATACAATCTTTCATTTCTTTTAGTTATTTTTTAGTAAATTATATATGTAACAAACAAAAAATAATCATTTTTATTCATTACATGTATGGCTTACATTGAATTTTGTTTAATTTAATATTTACATATTAAATATTTAATTATTATAATCAAAGTGTTAAAAGAAAGATTCTGTTCCCAGCCTAGTATAATTTATTATTAGTTTGACAACTATTAAGTGTCTTATTCCATCTGGATGATATATTAATTCCATTCTGAATTACCAACAGTGTTGACAAAAATATGTTTATAAAAATCAGACCTCCAAGAATAGATGGATTTATCTATTCTTGATCCCTTGTTCAACATTTAGAGTTCTTTTTTTCTAGTGTGTCATAGCATCAACCGGGAAGTGAACCTGCTAACCTGGGATAACTGCTTGTAAAGCGCCTGTCACTGACCTCTCGACCACCAATGCTTGACTAACATTTAGAATTCTTTTAATTAATATCCAGTGATTTACCCCTTTGTTTACATATACACTGAGATATATATATACATACACATACTGCAGTTAGTAAAATTACATATTTAATATTTCTAGTAATTGCCAGTTTATATAAGATATGAAATAATACTATAATTTACTCTTAGTGATTGTTTGATATACACAATAAGTTTGGACTCAGTCAATAATAGTATGGCTAAGTAATAATATATTAATTCTTAATCTTTTGAGATATTGATGCACCAAACATAAGGTAAAAAGTGTAAAATTAAGGAATCTTATATAATCAAAAATACTTCTTTAGCCCTAAATTCTAAATTGACTAGTTTTTCTATTAGTTCATCTTGGTCTACATAATAGCCATTTTGGTATTTATTGATTAGTTTTTCTATACAGTTTATTGCCTTGATAAAGACCTAGATCGATTTTATGTATTAATTTGTTTAATATTATATAAAATATTACTCTGTCAGTAACAACAGCAGTGTTGTTTTTATTGTTATTTTTTTAAAAATAAAATATTACAGGAATCTATTTATATAAGAAACTGTAGCCACTATATGATTGATAAATGTTTAGATCTCTAATATAACTGACTAAACCAGATTATAGCTAAAACATATAAGGTGAAGGATCATTCTGTTTATTTTTATTTAATGACATTAAAAGTTCAAATCTACATCAGAATACTAAAATTTGCTCTTTATTTATTATAATTTTTTTCAAAGCTATATTTTCTTTTTCACAGGGTGTTCTAAATCTTGGAGTTGAAATAATTATACTTGTTTAGTGGCAATTGCTAATTATGGTAGTTGATTATGGTTCTTTGTGATTAATTCATTAGAATTGTAACAAAATCATGCATTATTTGTTTATCTAATACGGTCATATTTGTAAATATGCTTGCTAATAAAATTTTATTTTCATATTTTATATTTGTTAATACCCCACATTTGGTATATTTATTAATATATTATAAGTCCATGCTTTATTGTTTATGAGTATATAAAAAGTAAATATTATATCATTATGTGTACGCATGTATTTGTATGGTAATAATTTTCTTTTTCGTATTTTATATTTGTTTTTATGACCCCATTTGGAATACTTTTTAAACTTTTGTATATATACGTTATTTGTCTCAAGATAATTAAAGGATAATGCGCTAACTCATCATTTTCATTGATTTCAATAATAATTCGCTATTGCTTTACCATCATTCTCTTAATTTTAGTACTAGAATTACAACTTATATTTTTAATTATCTCTATCTCATTAAGATATCTTAGATTATTAATTAAGAAAAATAGACTGGATGAGGAAATAATGTTTTATCCAGACCCTATCTCACTTTCAATTGGATCTGTGTGTCACCATAATTATACTACATGATGTTTATGTATTTGAGAAAGAGAATTTATGTAATACATATCATGTGTATTTAATACATAATTAAAATACCGTCTATGTAATATATACAAACATACATTATATTTTTAATATAAAATGATTTTTATCTGAAGATATTTAGAAAAAAAAACTTTCTTGACTGCGACTAACTGGTGCCAGGAAGGGCTAACATTAAACATTCTAATTAATTAGATATTTAAGTTCAGTATTAAATAAAATTATCGAATTGATTTCAGTATTTCTGTTAAACTGATAGAAAAGATCAAAGACTAATAAACAGGTTTTTTTTTTTTTTCGTTATTTTTGTTCCTGTGAACAAAGATTAGATTTCCTGTTTTTTACTGATGCTAATAAGATGATTGTAAAATGCATGTATTGTAGAGTTAGCATCTCTAGAAACAAAATATGATGAGATCTTCAGAAAGGTAAAAATGTTTTTAGTAACTTATATTTTAAATTCTGACAAAATCTAGAGTGCTTTTTAATTATTTCAATAATTATTTAACTTTTAATCTAAGATATATATTTTCGATTTCAATATAAATATTTAATTTATTGAGGAAGTCATTATCTAATTGAAAGCAATATTTATAAAATGTGTTTAAATTTAATGTTCTTATTAGATAAACAAAATAAAAGTCTTCAATCTAACAAGCAATTAATTTCGCCGGTTTTAATTAGATTTGAAAGTACCGATTTTGTTTAAATATAATACCCGCATATAAATTATTTTAAAGAGTAAAACTTTTAAATTAGAATATTATATGAAATTATTTGTAAAGTTACTATGAGCGTTAGTATGTGAATTTAATAACTAAATAACGTGCCAACCATGGCCACCCCTGATATTTTTGCCATCAAGATACAAATATTAAACTGATGCTTCTCCCCCCCCCCCAAAAAAAAAAAAAAAAACAGCGAAAAAGTTTGAACTAAAAATAAAATGTTAATTGAAATTTTTAAATAAATGTATTATTATTATTTTTTTAAATAAATGTGTGGATAATTGCTTAGTAGGTTATGGGATGTTCGATTATCTTAGTGACAGTGATATGTTTAATTTATGCTAGATTACTTGAACAAAAATAAATTTAATTAAAGAATAAATGTAATAATATCACATCACATTTACTCTATATTATAAATTAATAATTCAAATAAACTTAGTTAACCAAAAAATATTTTTTCACCTTTTTTGTAATCCTTTTATAATTAATACATTAATAGAATGGCAAACTCAAATCTGAAAAATTGTATTGGTTCTCATCTAAATAAAATGCTACCTCTTTATGTAATCCAATGGAACTTTTGTGCTCGAACATCGTTAGACTATATTAGTAATGATTTGTTTTTATTTAATGCCTTTCAAAGAGAGTACATTCTCTAAAAATGATTTTTAGCAACAAGTTCTATAGTCTTAAAGCATAGTTATATATTCTTTACTGTTTTCTAATTACTAAAATGATTTTTTTGTTAGGGCACTTTTTTTATATAATTTTGGAAAATCTCACATGTTCTGACTATAATCATAAAGATTCATTTATCCACGAAAATGCCTTTTGAAGTAAAAATAAAATTCCATTAATACCCAAATTTTGTTTATTGGTGGCATGCCTCGCAGATTTAAATTTGATATTTAATACAAATTTTATAAATAATAAAATTAAAATAAATTTAATTATTTTATTTACATAAGTACTTTAAACATTTTAAATTTTATAGTAATTTATATTACACCACTATGAGAATGTCTGTGTTAGTTTTGCTTTATTATCTTATATAAATTTCTTTTTGCTATATGATAGTAGTCATAATACAGTATCTGTGTATATTCACAATGAACTTATAATTAAATTGTTGGATCTTGGTAAGATTTAAATTAATCATTTACATACATTTTACTTCCAAACATGATGAGTAATATTTTTATATAAATTACACTAACACCAAAATCTTGTCCAAATGTGACATTCATTATCAAAGGATAATTAGAAAGACCATAGCAATTCTTAAATGACTAGACTACATCAATAAATTTGATGATATAATTACATTAGTTTTTATTTAGAAAAATTTCATATAACATGTTGATCAAAAAATTATCTTCAAATCCAGTTAATTATTTATTATTACTCTGATTTTTGATATGTTTTTGGATACTGAAGAAAGATTTTATCTTGATAGCATGTCTAAAAAATTTGAATTCATCTATTTGAAACAAATTTTATGAATTAAATTGATCAGTTTTGTGATCTTAATTGTATTTATTATAACCTACTCTCCCAACACCGCTCATATACGTTACATGAGCAAAATGCCCAGGCGCCAGTTCTATTAATGAATAGAACAATATAACAAAATATATAATACAAAATTATTACTGAGACTCTATATTTAAGTTTATGTTCAGCTCAGCTCAGTCGGAGGCTATAGGCAGTTCATAAGATATATGATAATAAATGAATAAAAGAAGAAATATTTTAAAACATTTAATATAATGTAAATTCCTTTGTTAATTAATTGTATGATAAAGAATCATAATGTTTATTTGGTACAGTCTATTAAAATATATTTTAAACTTAATTTCTTCCTTCATCCAAGTATAACACATATCAGCTTGCTATAATTATATTCTTAAACAATTTTATGACTTGGCATATCATAATCTAAACATCTACTTTAATGCCAATCAAGAAATAAACAATAAGATCTCAGGAAATTTTAACAAACACAGTTGAATTAAATAAAATACATTGGGCCATAAATTATAATTCTAAAGTGTGATAAAAATGTGATGAAATAAATTGACTAAAATATTTTACTGTGTTTTAATAATAAGATAATGACAGAGTTAGGATATTTTAATCTCATATCATCATCTAACAAATATACTGACTTGGCAACCCTTCTAATACGTTTATCAAGTGGCAAATGTTCTGTATAGTGTTTGGATTAAGAAATACAATATTGTCAGACACTAGCAAATTTAATATTATAACTCTAAAAAAAATACATCTATTTTGTAATAGATTTATGAAATGTGGAGATGTGGAAATGGAAAAAACATGAATGTACACAAGAATAACTCACGACACAGTTCTTAGATTTTAAATAATTAAAACAAATCATTTATTACAATAAAATAAGCTTGGTTTAACATAATATTTACAAATGGACTATTTGTTTTACAGACTCTTAAATTATCAAATAAATTTTTAGCATCAGTTTGGGATTATCCCTACTATCAAAGCAAATTAATAACAAAACTTAAATATCCTGACTTCAAACACATACTTTGCCTACATGTTTCATCTATATGACAATAAATAAGTAACATGTTCATATTATTAGCACAAAAAAAACTTTTGAGAGGATATTACTCTTGATTAACAAAATAAATCAAATTACTTATATTTGGCTTTCAGCAAAGCAATTTTCTCTAATTGACTAATAATCACTTTCAATTTCCTATACCTTTCATTTATAGCAACAAAATCATGTTTATTCTGATGATTTGATGATTTATAACCTTTATTTAAATAAATACACTGTATTTTAAAATATTTATTTCCCGTTTTAATCTTAATACTTTATACTTCTATTAAATGAATGTAATGTATTTCAAAGAAACATTTATTCCTCATTTTAATTTCAATATCTCTATACTTTATATACGCGATATTATTTATATTATGCATGCACGTTCAAGCAGCAATAATGTAAAACAATCTTTTCTATAAACTCTCTATTCATTAAGAAAATATCATACAATTATTTTATTTCGAACAATGTCATAATTCATCAATAAAATATGACACTAATACTAAATCAAGAGTTAATCTAACAATTTATCTAGCCACATATTAATTAACACAAAGCTATATTTTCATGATTATATATACTATACATTATAAGGGGAGTCTACATGAGGAGCAGATAAATTCTTACTGAACACTTTTACAATTCCTCATTACCAAGAATCTAAGAAAAACGTCACATAACTTCCTAAACATCATTTAATCATATTTCAACAATAACTCATCTACTTCTAAATACACTATTGGTGGGGATTTATTTCCTCATCATCAGGGCCCTAAGAACATCACTTCAAAAAATATCATTAATCATACGCATATAAAATAAACTAGGCTCTACTCATGGAAAATTATTAACATATACTAAATAAGCAAGATCTTTTATCCCTACAGACATTATAACGCAATCAGATTTCTTTCTATTCTCATAGCTTCTCTAAATATCGAACATTATAAATACACGCTGGCAGATAAATACATATAGATAATATACCAATCTGTTCAACTCAGTAGAATACGACAGTGCACAAAATTTATGCATAAAATATTCACAAACTGAACTTTGTCAAACAAATATCATAATTGTGCAAAACAAACACACACCCGTGAATAAAAAGTATATATAATATTAACTCTAAATTACACACTAAGCAGGTAACATGATAATTAAATATTGCATTAAGGTATAACTTTAAATTTAATAAACTTTAGGCTACCTTTTAAAATTTAATGGTTCTAATTATTACGAACGAACTTTCTTTCATATCTAACAAACTATTTCTATTATATGTTCGTTGAGTCAAAAAAAATAATAATAATAATTCTCACTTTGAGATAGTAAAGTATGCAAAATAAATATAAACCTCTCTAATAATATATTTTTAAAAAAAATACTTGTTTCTTTTACCTTTGTAAAAGAACAATAAAACTTATTTGAATACAATCAATTTTTACCAGTGTACTCCTTATTCAGATACGCTTCAGAGATGGTCTCGAAGATCAAAATAACACAGATTATAAATGAACATAATAATAAAGAAGCCTATCTACCTATCATATACATTAATTATGACAAGCAATAAAAAAAAATAAAGACACAAAGGTTATTAGTTTTGTAACTTAAAATAAAAGTTCACTAGCAAAGCTCGGTTCCAGGTTTATGAAACAATATGGGACATATTCCAAACTGAATTTTAAACTAAAATAAACTGCTGTAGGATAACCAAACAAATATAGTCATGCTTAAATAGGACTCAGCATCTTCAATGTTCATAACAAAGTTATTTAAGTTACGGTATCATACATAAGCACTCAATTTATCTTCTATTATGACGAGAATATAATAAATTCTTAACTACTGTTGGACAGGAATTATCTCACTTATTTCGTTGTAGTTCTAAATTGAATACGTAATTATTTTTAGTAGTTTATTGAATAGCATTTAATAATACTTTGTTTTATTTTCCATCTTTATCGAAGAGAACAAAAATTACCCTCATTTTTATCCTTCTATTCGATTTAAACAGATACTTAATTTAAAGTAGCTCATATTTATTTCCTTCATTTAACATACATATTATTTCCAGAAATATCAGACAAACAAATACTGTCATCTTTTTATGATGAATTTAAACATGGCATGATTTATCAAAATATGCATGTCCTTAAGTCTATGTTTAATTCTCACAAAAACATAACACGGAAAATAGTGGAGAATCAAAATATATTTCGTAAAATAGTTCTGCATGCGTTTTCCAGATATATTAAAGAACACACGTTGGTTAATGACACAACAATAATATTCATGCAATTTATTCCTATTTGAAATGATAATTAAGTGAAGTAATGTAGACTGGACATTATTAACATACATTTTTAAAAGAGCAATAATCATGAAGAGGTTAAATTCAAAATGTTTAAATTAAGGAGAATAAGTAAACTGAGTACCTTTTTAAAATTTAAACCTGCATTCTGAAATTAACTTGTCCCATAATAAATTTCTTGGAATCCTTTAGAAATTTTACTCCAAAGTTTTTTTAAAATCAATTTGACTTCAGCAACTGGTTTTATTTTCACAATAAATGTGCCACTGTTTACTGATTACAGTTACATTACATAAAACAAATTTTCCACTGGAGATCTTTGTTAAATAGCCCTCTCTAGCAAAGTTTATTTCCTTTCACAAGGTTACTCCCATATGCAAAAAAGAATCTTTTCAAAAAAAAATCACTTTGATTTTCAGAACTAAATGACAAATAATAATAATAATAAAATAAATAGCTTTCGCATACCTGAAAGAAAAATGAATATTAATTAACTATCAAATAAAAATGATTAATAATTTATTTAATTTATAAAATAATCCATTGATTTAACTATCTATTAATCATTGGAAAGAAATATATATTTGTTAATTATTTAATATAATTACTGTTATTTAAATGTTTTTATTGTGAATGTACTATTATTTGCTGTTATTAAAGATGAAAATGAAATGAAACATAATGCAGAGTCATACATGCATGCACATGTACTACAACCTAAATATTAAACTATCTTAACTAAATATGATTGAAATGGCTATTAATTGTTGACAAAAAGATAAGTATCAATGAATAAATGATTTTGAAACTATTCAACCAATATTACAATAATATAAAATAACTTTGCATCTTTCTGACAAAATGTATCAATTCCATTAATAAACAACCCTTCTTCCTTACACTAAATACCTCATTAACCACACTAATAATAATGAATACCTATCAAGTGGTCAATAAACTGCATAAGCAATCCATATTTAAGCTTTAAGCAATCTCCAGCAAAAAAATTTAAAAATTCTAAGGCTATTTCATTTTTTTAATATAATATAACTATTTAATTAAGATACAAAGTATCTTAAACCCTTGTGCCCATTCAGATGGTCACATTATATATTGGAGTATTTTCATCATCTACTATCAAGTATTGAATGTCTTTAGCAAAATTAAACTTTATTTAATTTTTTCAATTACATTCAACTGTTAGTAATAGCTCAGGTTAGTATATGCACACCATTTTGAGATGTATTATTATCTTCTCTTCTTCAGGTGTTTCTAGCCTGACCAATGACATTACTAACATGGGAATAAAACTTCAACCCTTAGATTCTTGAATATTGAATTTTAAGGTAATGCTCTAATCAACTAAGCCATCCTGCCAAAGGCATTAATCAGTAGAAATTTTATATACTTATCTATGAGTTTCTTCCTCTACTTTTTCTGTTTTAAAAAAGTTGATTAATGGTTTCCATATATTATGTAGTCAAATTGGTTGACTTACAGAGTTATTTGCCATTATAGTGTGAGCAGATTTTTAAAATTTTCTTTTTTGTATCTTTTCCTTTCTATCCATAATTTTTGTATTTTTGCAATTGAACATATGTTCATTGGTGTATACAGGCTGCTATTTTAGATCATCTGTTTTCTCTCTTCTAATCATCAGTTTGTGCTCTTGCAATCAATTTTCAATAAAGCAAGTTATATCCCCAATATAAATTGTTCCACATTTATATGGTATGTCATAGATGCAGTTTTTGCTTTTCAGCATTTCAAGTTTAGGCTTTGTTCATATTTACTCTGGTAAAGCTATTCTGATGTTATACTACTGATTGAAAATTTTTTGTCTGCTATTTTTGGTATATATGGATATACTACAATACCAATAATTGTTTGTTTTAATGGTTCTTTTGTTTAATGGTTCTGTTTTGTTGTCTATTTAAGGCTTTCTTAATAACATACTGATGGATAAGCATTTTTCATAAGAATTTGTTCTATATCGATTTTTTTCTCTTTTCAAATGACTGATTTCTGAACAAAGTCCTCTTGCTCTGTTTCATAATGGTAGTATAACTCCATGTTTTGTGTTTCTGGTATGATTGGATGTATATGCCAAGTATGTTCTTGTATGGATGGGTTTTCTGTAAACTGTAGTTTTGATTTTGCCATGAGATAGTCTTGTCACAATAACATTTAAAAATGCCCATTTTTGTTCTTCTTTTGACTCTATTGTGAATTTAATTTAAGGGGATATGTTGTTGTGTTTCCTGGAAGTTTTTAGTAATGCTCCTCCATGTGGCCATACAAAAAATGTATCATCAACATAGCAAAAGCCAAACTTTAGATGGATATGGAGTAGCTTTTATGTGTGTGATTTTAAATTTCTCCATGTAAATATTTCTAATCAGAGATGATAATGATAAGAACATAGTGATCACTTGATTTTATTGGAAAAATTCAGTGTTGTATTGAAAATAGCTTGTTGTTATGCAGAATGTTAATAGTTTTATTATACTATCAATAGGAAAAGTTGTTTTGATTTGTAAGCTATTATCATCTTAATTTTTTTTTTTACAATAGACAATGCTTCTCCACATTATACATTTGTGAATAAACTTTCCACACCAAATCTGACTAGTATGTCAGTTCTTTCAATTTTCATGTCCTTGATTAATTCTACAAAATGTTTAATATCTTTCACAAAGGACTATGTCTTGTATGCCAAAACACTAAACATTTTGAGAAGAAATCTTGACAAATTTTGACAAGATGAATTTCTAGAACTAACAAGAAGTCTTTATGGAACATGATCCTTATGGATTTTAGGTAGACCATAAAGATGACAAATTTTGCTGAAATATGTTAGTTTACTATTTTCTGAAAATTTAATTTTTCTAAAGACATTCAATACTTAATATTAGATGATGGAAATAGTCCAATATATAAATACAGCTAAAATACCAAATCATCACAAATCTTTAAGAAAACATTGTGGTTTTAATGTTTTGTCTTTGTATTAATTCTGCTATGCAGATGTTAATAGTCATAATTTATCAAAAATGTTGGTGCACAATTAATATAACAATAAGCTACTATATACATAGATAAACTCACTATATATTTTTTATCCAATAAACCTCTACTTTAATATATATTATGAATGAATGTTTGCATGATAGGTGGATGGATAGACTGACAAATAAATAAATAGAAATTAAATAATTTTTAATATCCATGGAAGTGGGAAAGAATAATACTAATACCTTTTTCTGGAGGATGAGAATTTAAATATTTTTTCATTTAACTTTTATTCTTTATCTACAAATAGATACATAATCTTTTTAAATCCAATATTGGATGGTTAGTTGGATTGGCCAATTTAAGACTGATTAAACTTATAATTTTGACTAGCCATGTTATATACATACATATTTATTATCTATTAACTTAAGTTAAATAAAATTTATTTGCATTACCCAGATAGTTTTTGTTTTGTAGTAAAAAAAATTCAAAATATCTTATTATAATAATTATATGTCATAAATTGCTCTATAGCTTTGAATATGTATTATAAAAATATAGTTTATATAGAGTTAACTTTGTACAACGTAAAATAAAAAATAATAAGTTTGTATTTAATTATTAATTTATATATTTTATTTTTAGTGGATTATATTTTTAATAAAGACCATTAGATGGAATTGTTATAGAATAATTTATATCATTTTATAATTAGAAAATCTTGAAAATTAATTTGGTGATGCTTATAAATTTTCTTTAAACTTAAGTTGTTTTGTCTACATTTTAATAATAAAAACTTAAGTTGTTTTATGCAAAGTTGATCAATTTTACAAATTTTATAAAAAAAATAAAACAAAACAATATTATGGACAATTTGAAGCTTGAAAATTAATTACCTGAAATCATATATATAAATTCCTATGATAAATAAACAAAAATATTGTATATTATTTTTGTAGATTTTTCAGTTGTCAAGCGTTGTTAGCCGAGAGGTCATCGCAGCCGCCTTGCAAGCAAGTAGTTATTTGCAGACGTTTGTGGGTTCGCCTCCCGGACGATGCTATGACATGAAAAAAAATTATAAATTGTATGTATATATTGGACTATTTCCATCTTCTAATATAACTATTTAATGTCTTTAGAAAATTTTGACTTTACTTAAATATTGCAAATACATTCAACTGTTAGTAATAACACACAAGTTAATACATGCTACTGGTCAGGCCAGCAACATCTGAAGAAGAGGGGAGAATAATACCTCTCAAAATGTGGTGCATATACTAACCTGTGTGCTATTACTAATAGTTGAATGTAATTGGAATATTTAAATAAATTTAAATCTATCTAAAGACATTCAATACTTATATTAGATGACAGAAATAGTCCAGTATATAAATACAACTAAAATACTATCATTACAAACCTCCAGGGAAATGTTATAAACTTGCAAAAATTATTTGGCACTTTTTTTTTATCAATGATCACAATTTTTGACTTACAAATATATTTCCAAATTATTATTAAAACAATCTGTAAAATATTTATCTATAAAGTGAAATATAAAAGAGAAGAAATGAACAACATATCATAGAAAATACCGATTCAGAATATCACTTTGATAAGCCTGGATTTCAATGCAGAGCAAATAATGAAGTCCAACTAATCAACATGATGGCCGAAATAAAGTTATATTGAAGGAGTAAAATACTATAAAATTTATCTGGTTTATTTAATTAACAGATAAGTTGTAAATTCTTAAAGACAGATATAATAGATATGTATTAAAATAAATGTAAAATTAAAATAATCTTATCTAGTATAAAAGTAGTATAATGTTGACTTATAATTCAAGTGATATAATAAAATCAGTACACACACATTTTAAATTCGAAATAAATTTTGCCATAATATGTGTTTCACAGTATAGTGATTGTGCTTTCACTTTCATCATCATGCTATTAATTTAAATCTGGACAAGTGGCCTTGAAATTTTTTTTAGTTTTCAATCAGGCTTGGTATATCTTTTTTAGATAGTAAGCATAAAATTAAGCCAACTAAATATCCAATATACTTTGGGAAATTTAAAGGTACATTTTTAATTAACAAAAATAAAAAAGTATCCAAACCCTTATCATTTGACATGGACATGCCTTATAATACTTTCTTCTCACTATTGCTCAATGGGAAAATGTTAAAGGAACTTTTTACTTATGCAGTGGGCTATTAAAAGGCTGCTCTATTAATGTTTGATATATATATATAGCGTATATATATATATATATATATTTATTATATATATTATAGAATATATATATATATATATATATTGAGGTTCTATAATAAATTGTTGAAGATGCAGCAATGATACATTTCTAATGGTACTTATCACAAGATTAAACTTTATTATAAATTATATAAAAAGTAATTATCCACTTTATTACTCTATAATAAAGCCATCTATCATAGATATAAATAATTAATAGATACTAAATGGTTATTGCAAGAGGTAATTCCTAATAAAGATTTTAAATGTATCTGCTTGAGAAAAAGATTTTTCTGAATCTGTTTTGTAATATATACAATATATTTATGCACTGTGGTTTATAAAACTCATAATGTAGATCATGGACATTCTTTTATTTTTTATATTTTTAAAATTATTGTATAATCAAAAGTGTTTGATTTTTTTACACAAAAATTTATTAATTATGTAATCATAAGATATAAGAGACATATGCACATAAAAAGAAATAGTAGTTGATAACAAGTCATTGTGGTGCTAAATGTGTTTAAAAATTAGTTCAATGTGAAAAAATTATTATAAAACTTAGAGCCTGTAATTGAAATTGCATGGATAACTGCCAAAATTTTTGATGAATTCTATGACAATAAATATTAAAATTTCCAGAATTCAAAAAGTGTTATATAGTATTCAATTAGAGCTCTAATTTGATTAATGATTCAAGTCTGATGAATTCAAGAATGATAACTAAGTTTCCTAGGATGGAAAAATAAAAATTATATTAGGAAATCAATTGTAACAGAGAAAGGCTTTTGTTATAAAAAACACAATATACAGAGTCTCTGAAAAAATCATCATAAATCTAAACATCCCAGTTGTTTTTCGGATGAATACATCATGAAATTTAAAAGCAAAATAATTGTTATCAAGCTTCAAATTCTAAAATTAATAATAGTTTTTTTTTTTCCATGTGTCATAGCATCGGCCGGAACTCAAACCCACAACCGTCTGCAACCAACTACTTGCTTGCAAGGTGGCTGCGATACCTCTTGGCTAACAACGCAAGACAAATTAATAATAGTTTTTCATGTAAATGCTACAATGTGCAAATGATTCAATTTCAGCCATGAAAACTGGGCAGTAGATTTTTATTGGCTCATTAATGAATCATTATTTAACACATAACTAACTACATCTTTTTGGAGTAGCTTAAGAAGATTTTTCCTAACTGAAATACCTGGGAAGAGATCTACCACAATTTGGGTAATCATATTATTACATTTTCTGTGCCTAATAATAACTTTGTCTCATTGTATTACCATTGCAGTCTATTTGCACATTTTAAAAAGTAGATTAATTAAAAATAATAAGTTTTAAATTCATACAGTGCATGTTGTAAGATATTGATTTGAGAAATATGAGGATGATGTTTCATATCTTCAATGTTTTTTCCAATCACTTGATTTAAATAATTTTTAAATAATTCCTACAAATTATGTTTGAAAAATAAATAAAAAGTTGATATTTGTTTTACTAATATCTGTTAAAAATTTTTGAGGTTTTTTCTAATATTCCTTTGGTTTCTGATCAGATGTTATATAATTTCATGGTATATATAATGCAAGTAGTTTCTAGAATACAAGTAGTTGTAGTACAAGTAGTAGACCTAACAATATAGAAATATGTTCATTATTTGTCATATATATTCTAACCTCCCCCACCGCTTGTCCTCCAAAATTTATATATACTGTTTAAAATTCCGGGTTCTAGCTCAGTTAACAACTAAATAAATGAAATATCCAGCATTAATTAAAATGATTACTAGCTCTAATTTTTTTAAAATACAAATACGGTTATATTTTTAAAATGAATTGACAAATATTTACTATTTTCATGAGACATGGAGTGACGATACGGGGAACGAGATAGACTACATTGAGATATTATCCACACGATACTATCTCAATGGCATAAGAACACTATACTCCCTTTTTACTATACCAAATAACTAACTTATAGTATTCTTATGACTTTCTAAGCTCTATTCACTACGATTAAAATAATAATCATATCTTAATATTCTTTATAATAAGAATCTAGCTCAATTAATTAAAATAAAATAAAATAAATAAAATAAAATAAAATCTCAGGTTCATAAATTGTATTCTAATTGATTTAAAATTACGGTAGTAAACTATGAAAAGGGAATTTTATGTCATAATTCACTACACAGTAACTAACAATAATAAATAATAATAATAACAACAATAGTATAATATAATCTTATTTCTTCATAAATGAAATAAATAAATACGTACGTGGTAGTATTTTAATAATCTGACAACAGAATACGTGTGGCAACATTAGCATATATTTTAATGTAATATTGTGGCAACCGACTTATGACCAAGAAATAATATATAAAATTATGATCTTTTAATTTTTAACATACCAATAAATTCTCAAAATTATTATAACACTTTTATGTTTATCTTTTTGTGCAAAAAAACTATATGTCTGTTTCAATTATAAATGTATTGTGATATCATGCATCCATGTGGAGAAATAACAACGAAGACACAAAACTTTAAAATAAATTTACAACAAAGTTTATTAATAACATCAATAAATAACAATATTTTACATTATGTACATTGGATATCCTTATTCTCCTATCACAACTTAGTTTTCCTAGTTTATAAAAATGAAAATCAAACTTCTATTTATTTTTCCTAGTTAACTCTTAACTTTTAAATGCTTAAGAAAATACAGTATTATTATTATTGGATTTCTTATTATGGTTAGCTTGTTACAAAATGAATTTCTTATCGGATTATCATTAACACTTTGTATCCCTACTATTATTTAAATTATATTTTTACAAAATTACATTCGTAGTAAACATTCTACAAAACAATAAAATTCTAGTTTTATATTGGTTGTATGGAATCCTACAAATTTAAAAAACATTCTTATACATTCGGTATTAAGTTTTATTGTTCATTATCCGATGTTTATTATTCCTAATATTCTCCTTCAAGCCTTACTTCGGATGATATGATTACAACTATTAATATACCATGCATAAATATATGTTTATTACACATTATTGAATTATTTTCTTAATAAATATGCAATCTTTATTTTCTAAAATATTATTTAAAACATTCAAATTTTATTATCACCTTTTAAAAAAAAAAACTTTGTTGAGATTTCTCTTTTTTTTTAAAATCTTATATTCATTTCCGAATTAATTTTAAACTGTATTATATGATTCTTTCTCTCTTTATGATATTTTGGACTTTCAATTTCAAAGTTACACAGTTCTATACATTCCAGTAAATAAACTATTCTTACATAAATGATAACATATCTTCAATTCTATTTTATTCATTATTTCTTTGAAAATATCTTTCTGACGATGCAGATTCACGAAATAAGGATAGCGAAGATAGATGCATAGGATCAAAATATAACTAGAATATTACTCATCATAAACCTTGACAATCATGGCACAGTGAATTAAAAGACAATATAGAGGAGTGACCTTTACCTGTCTACCAACCTCTATTATAGGAGTGATGCTAAAGCTATTTCTTCAGCTTTATTATAACATCAAGAAGTTTAAAGATATGAAAAAACACTGTCCAAACTATATGTGTTCAGTCATAGGACTTAGTTAACTATACTGAAATCACACAAACTAAATATGATCCAAATACTTTATTTTTCCTATTTCTTAACAAAAAACATCATCTTGGTTTCCTATCCACTAGTACTACCAAGTCACTATCCGATCTTATTTCTCAAAGATTTTTCTATACAGTACATCGACAAATATCTATCTGCATTTCTAACAATAATAAAATTCATTTATTTCAAAACTATTCCGCTGTTCTTTAAGAAAATCTTTTTACTACTTTCCTCGTATATTTTATCATATACAAACTATTTTAAAATATCTGAATACTTTATCACATGAAAGTTCAAAAGAATCACACAATTGTTCTGTCGAATTATATTATTAATATGTGTTTCCTTTTTACCACTATACACCCCAAATGTATATTTGAGCGTGAGTTGATCAAGCTGTATCAAGGAAAAAAAAAGAAAGTTGTATTTCTATTCTTAACACAGCTATTTTTCCTGATCAACTCCAGCCTATTAATTGTTACGAATTTGTGCTATTGACAAAAATCAACTTTTAATTTTATTTACTATGGGCGCCAGGACTCCTAAGAATCCGCTGAAATATGTCGCCAGCACCTCTCGCAAGTTGTAAGACAAAGAAAAATAAAAGATTCTTTTATAATATTTTTTTTCAAGGACGTAATTCTACCGTAATGAGAATTAATGATTTTTTTACGATTATTACCCTGGTATTGAAGCATATTGCAAAGGTAACTTACGTTTAAATCTTATTTCACTAAAAACAAATTTAATAATAAAAAATAATAACTACTATTAATAACGCACAATAAAAAAAAGGTTGATAAAAGTATAATCTCTTTTATTCTAACAAACTAAAATATTTATCAGTTAAATAGCTATTTAATACTTTGGAGAGAACACATTTAATTCAGGTGGGAAATACCCGGAAAATATAAATATCGGTTAAAATAAACAAAAAAGTTCTTGGTTAAATAAGAGTCTCTCATATAGAAAAATTAAAGTCACTATCAGGATTCTTTATACGTATATTTTTACGAGTAGTTTTTTAACTAGTTAACTTTGTCACAATCAGGATAATTATTCTTACCGGTAAGTTTCATGAATTCATTAGTAGATAACTATGCATAGTTTTTGGTAATAATGAGCTCGCCTTTTGGTTCTTGCTTGTTCTTGTGGTCCATTTCCCCATCGGTCATGAAGCTTTTCCTGGTGTACATCATTAGTCCGATGTTTTCAGGAGTCCGTTCACTCGACATGCCGAATTCCTTCAGCGACTAGCGATCTTGGATATATTAAATGTTATCCAAGACCAACTAGAGAAACAAAACGACAAGACGTCCTTCAACCGGATCCCTCCTTTTATATCCAGTTTTCAGGACTTCTCATGCTCGTACCATGCCTTTTTAATCTTATCCAGTCTTTAAAAATTTTATGTACTAAAGTCTTTATTTTCTTCAAGTTTTCGGCCATCTTTAATTAATTTGAGTATTTCTACTTTCACTTATCTTTTTTCTTACTTTTAATTCTTTTGTTCTCTCCAATTACTGTTATTACTAATCACATAAAAAAAATACCGAAAGAATAATTTAACTTTCATTGTACTTTAACAAAAATTATACTAATCAAAAAAAAATCTAAATTTACTTTTTTTAGCTTTTACCAAAATGCCAATATATTTGTAACGTATATAAATAAACGTCACAATATATTTTAAATAACTTATTGCATGCATATTCAAAATTACTCCTATCTCATAATATGTTTTAAAATGTTGTATATAATGTGTACGTAATCAATAGACGATCTAAAAAAAAAATACATTATGCATTATAAATAAATATCAAAATTACCAAACGATCTTTATCCTCTCGATCGCGTTCTGTAGGCTTCACCATCCCATTGATTCTTGTAGATATAAGACTTCCATACATACACTTTATTTTTAAACAATATATCTATCATTATATCAAGCTATTATATTTAATTTTTTAAATTTACTAAATTTATGTTTATATGTTTTCCCTAATCTCACATAGCATTTTATATTTTAAAATAAATATAGTAAAAATATTTAAATTATATTTACGTACTTCTTTATCGAACTTTCTTGAACCGTTCATATTAAAGCTAAAAAAAAAATGTATTATTTCTTCTTCAGTCATTTAATGTTCTATTTTAAGGTAAAGCAATTATTGCTCTGTTTAATAAATATTCATAGATGACAATCCTTGGTTTTCATAATCTTGAATATAATTATTAATTCTTGATATCAATTCATCCTGTAAAGAAAAACGTCTCCATATTCTCTTCTAATATTGTCTGCTAATATTTTCCCGCGCGACTTTTACGATGCATCCTCTAGGTACTTTTATTTAAATATTCAGTAAATTTTTCTGTTTTCCATGGATCCATTTTCATTAAGTAATTTAATTTTATATTTACTAAATCAAGCATTTTCTCCAATGAATACTTTATAATATTTTTTCTGATTAGATAAAGTTTTTCGGCTCCTTTTCTATAAAACATAATAACTCTTTCATATTATTCTATTACTTTTTTCTTTATTTAAAATTCTGGTACTATATTTTTATACTGTCTCTTTTTAAAAGATAAACATTCTTTTTTCATTATACTTTACATAATTTTCTTTATAATAAAAAAAAATGCATATTAATTTTTTCCATAGAGAAGAATAAAGTAACTTCAAAGTAGCCTTATAAATTTGTGCATCATAATTTTTTCCTGACGGCAAGTAACTTCTCTTTTAAGTTTTCATGTAGCGTCCCAATTATATTTCTCTGAGTTATAATAATAAGTTTCTGGTTGAGCATAAATAAAGCTGTATTAAGGCACTTTCCAAATATTTTTCCTTTAGCAATATTTTTAGGTATTTTTCCTTGTACTTCCATTTTACGGTAAGGTTTTGGTTAAATTCGAATAAAATTCTCTGGCAAGATAACTTTTAAAATTAGCAATCCATGTAGAGGCAGTCAAAATATATTATATGTTACAAAAGAACTTTTAAAATAAATACAAAATTTTAACTTTATATCACTTTTCTAGCTACGGTGTTATCAGCTAAAAAAATATGTTACTTTCTCTTTCACTTACACATTACTTCTCCTCCCGCTCTGTCTAATTCTTATATTTTGTCTGCTAATTTACCTCCATTGATTGGTTAATGACTTTTTAGCGCGAACAGATTTACACATTTTAGTTTTATAACAGACTAGACTTTTAAAATAAAGAATTGATGACGTAATGTCTTAAATATTATTTAGACTAGTATTTTTAAATTCAATTATAGTTTCATCAAAATTATTTAAACTTTAAAATAAATATTAAAATAACATTTAACACTTTAACTTTTACTTTAAGGATCGATGGCAATTATATTTAGTTGCAAATTCACAAACTTTATTATTATTTTAACAAGTGTGTGTGTGAAGGTATATAATATACAGTCACGTGTTTACTAACTTTATTAAATGATTTTTTTATTTACGTCTCAGTCTAAATTACCAAAACTGATATATTTTATAAAAAATTTGGAAAATAATTTAAACTTGTAGAACTAAATACAATTCTCACCATCCTAAAGTTTATTTTAAAATATACTCTATTAATTTTGACTATTAGATATAATTATAACACTACATCTAGCATTTATTTAATTTATTAGTTTTAAAATATTATACTCAAATTATTAATATACTTTTAACTATTTATAGCTGTATTATTTTATATGGCCAGCTTTTACAACCATAAGCAAGGATATAATTAAGCTTTATTTAACTGTTTTCCTTTAAATTAATCCATTATACTTTTATATACCAGGTATTTTCAGCTTTAAATTGTACTATAAAATCTAATTATCCTATTATTATTTATATATCATACAAATATAACTTAAAATTTAAAATTTTTTAGTAATTGACCATTCTACCTTGTTATGACCTACAGACAAGGGCACAATATATATATATATATATATATATATATATATATCAATATATATTTTAAGACCTACAGACAAGGGCACAATATATATATATATATATATATATAATTGTATCAATAATTTTAAGCTCTGTGGCACCTTTATGATTAAAAGGAGGTTGCCTTAACAACAATTTGAAATTCTTGGTTGTTATTGATATTGTGATTGTCTAAGTGTTGACTGGTTTTTAATGATTACTTATAACCCCATTTAGTTTTGAGCATTATTACACTTATTATTTAAGTAATATTTTGGGTGCACTTTGAAATTTATAATTGCAGTTTGTACTGTTATAATTGACTATTTATTAGTTTATATTCAGAATAGGTTAGATTTACCTGTTTAAAGAGGCTTATTTAAACTTCTCATTGCAATCTTTAGTGTCTATATAAGTATATTAGACCATTAATAAATGTGGGATTCCATGGGTATCATTAAAAGGAGATTGTCTTAACAACAATTTGAATTTTGTGATTGTTATTCATATTGGAATTGTCTAAATGTTGACTGGTTTTTAATGATATATATAAATTATTAATCAATGTCTGTATTCCAATTATAATAAAATATATACAATTATTCAAAAAAATACAATAATTAATACAGTAAAAATATTAACAAATATATACCATAATTTAATAGAAGTACTTTCGACTATCTGTGTAGTCGTTATCAACAAGATTCAAATTGTATCACAAAAAAAAACCATTATAAATGTATACAAAAAGAATTACGTCATACATCAATTTCACCACAATTCATTAATTTTTATATTAGCAACCTATCTATTAACAAATGTTGCTTTTCATTTTTTATTACATTTGTAATGGTTTTTTGTAATACAATTTGAATCTAGTTGATAACGACTACATAGATAGTCGAAAGTACTTCTATTAAATTATGGTATACATTTGTTTTTAAAATATTTTTTACTGTATTAATTATTGTATTGTTTTGAATAATTATATTTTGTAACAGTATTGTTGAAAGTGAAAATTTTATGCAGGGCTACACTGGGGAAATAGAAATCATCATAATCTCTAATTTCATAATTGATGAGCATGAATAAAAATCAGCATTGAAAATAAATAATAAACAATAAATAAGTTATAAATATAACATTAGCAGCAATAATTATTAAGAATCAACAGTCAATCCTTGTGTCTGCTGTTAAAAGATTCCTTATGAAGTCTAGGCTAATCATCTGCTAGATAATGCAAAAGTTAGGGCATAATATAAAAGCAGTCACTATTTTATATATATACACATACATAAGTGCAAAAATAATTACAGCAATAAATATATCAAATAAATGCTGGATAATTATATTATTGTTGATCATCATCAATGATCTGGTCATATGGTCACATAGCACAATGAATGTATTGGCCATTAATAAAATAGTAATTATTTATATGAAATAAAGTGGAGTGAGTGAATTTTAAAGATGACCTTTACCTTTGTACCATCCAGAGAATTCTCTGGGTGTCCACACACCTTTGTACCTACACATATGTATTAAAAAATATCATTATTGTCCCACATTAAACATAGTGACATAAAAAGCCTTGGGGACTGTAACTTAATCTGTTCTAGGATCAAATAATTTCATTGGAATAATTTAAAATACAGTGGAACTATGAACTATAGTATATTTTGTTCCAAACCCATCTTGCATTCAAAGAAAATCGCATATAGTAGCTCACCTTTTGTTGATGAACATTGATTAGAATAGAATATATATTGTTTATTAATCTGTAAGTGTATACTATCACACACACACACACACATACATAAATATGTTAACACTTTCAAAGTGTTAGTTGACTAAGACTACAAGGATAGTCAAAAGCACCCCTAAATAAATAAAATTTTTAAAGTTATACTTTACATATATAAATATTTGAAAACCAAGGCACTCTTCACAAACCTGGAGCTTAATTGTAAGTATAAGACATCAGCATAGGATTTGGGTTTTCATCACCAGATCTTCAATGATATGGATGGCTAAAAAGGTGGAGGTTGGAGTACATTGAAATCTGTCCATTAAAGTATGAAGATTTGATATCTTAATATAAACTGAGCACTGATTATATATGTGTGTGGACCAACTGATGAGTGCTGGTTTAGCATGAAATACGTGTATTGGTGATTATTTATCTTTTGTACATGTGTGTGGTCATGTGTATCAGTTGTATGAGATAGTGTGAATAGTTGAAGGGTGCTTGAAAATCTGAGTTCAAATCTCCTATACTTCCTTTACATATATCTAATTATTGTATTTATAAATATTCAATTATAAGATTACATATATATATAAAACGTATTTTATATGTATATTATTAAACAGTGAATCATCCCACCTGGTTAAGAAATCCAGTACACCCCTTGTGAACTAATATATAAATACATTAGAGTTCGTATTTCAAAATAGCCAGCTCAAAATGTTATCATTTTAAACTGTCTACTATAAGATGTTATATATTGAAATGTGAACAAACTCAAACAAAGAACTTGAAATTTTAGCAAGCAAACGATCTTAACTTTTTGCTACAAACAGGCATGTTTTACTATTATTATATAAAGACAAACTACACTTTAGTAATTTTAATCTTTAAACCACTTAACATAAATGTATAGAAAATAATCCCAATGCATAACGCTATACTGAAATAAATATACAAATACTAAACATTAAATCACCCCACATGGTTAAGAAATCCAGTACCGCCCTCTGTGACTAATATATAAATACATTAGATCGTATTTCAAAATATGTTATGCACTGGGATTATTTTTTATACATTTGTGTTAGGTGGTTTAAAGATTAAAATTACTAAAGTTTAGTTTGTCTTTATATAATAATAGTAAAATAAGTTTGTTTGTAGCAAAAAGTTAAGATCGTTGCTTGCTAAAATTTCAAGTTCTTTTATTGAGTTTGTTCGTATTTCAATATATAACATCTTTAGCAGACAAAAGTGGTATCATTTGAGCTGGCTATTTTGAAATACGAACTCTAATGTATTTATATATTAGTTCACAGAGGGCGGTATTGGATTTCTTAACCATTTGGGATGATTTAATGTTTAATATTTGTATCTTTATTTCAGTATAGCGTTGTGCACTGGGATTATGTATATATAAATCAAAAATAATATAAATAAAATTTTAAAAAATAATAATAATATGAATATTAATAATAAATAGAGGGGATATTTACTTTATTTTACAGAGAGTGTGTTCACTCATGTATCTATCGAAATAATAAGAATAAAAAAACAACTAACTTCTCTATTTTTTTTTTTTTTTATGTCATAGCATCGGCTGGGACGCGAACCCACATCCGTCTGCAACCAATTACTTGCTTGCAAGGCGAAAGAGAAAAATACATTCTGGGCAATGTTCTTTTTTTTTCAGTAACTTTTCTCATTTGTAGAATAATGGACTATTTTCAAGAAATTACTATCTTCCCAATTACATTAATGTTTAATGATTATTTTGAAATGTTGGAAAAGTTTTACATTTAGAAAATATTTTATTAAGCAAAATATTATATATCAAATTCAGAAAGAATAATAAAGGAAGATTAAAATATATGTGCTTTCAACTCAAACTGAAGACATTTTATTTTATTAATATATCTAATTTGTACATGCTTGACTCAGAGAAGGGAAAATGGCTACCCGGTATTAAAATTAGTGAATTTTAACGAGTTTTTTTGTTGATTTATTTTCATTTTTCTTTGTTTGTTTGCATTTTACTTTGAATAGTGTATAATTGAAATTGCATACTCAGATACAGTGTAGTTCATAGTTTCACTATAATAACAAAAATTTATTAATTAGAAATAATAATAAAAAGCAAAGGTCTAAAAAGTACTTTACATACAAACAAACCATTCTAATTTTGATTTATATAGATTAACAATTTAAGCAATAAATAATATATATTTTTATTACTATTTGATTTTAAATAATTTATAGTATTTTAGATGTCAAATTTATTATTAAATCATTATTTCATTATTCTGGGTTAAATATTTGAAATCAATATATAAAGTAAATTTTGTCTGTATTCATTTCTACTTTTCCTTTCAAACTTTATATACATATGTGCATATATTCTACTATGTTGTATACCATGACAGTAATTGCATCTCAATTATATATATATATATTAAATCACCCTACATGTGGTGTGATGCACTATGGTTTTTCCTTTTCTAGAGTCAGGAATCTCTCAGCCACTATGACCAGAGAAACCTGTTAGCCACCTTACCTTCCCTTTCCATTTCCCACCCTAAGTTTTCCACATGTTCTTCTCTATTCTGCTCTATAACATTTCCATAACATAATCTTTGTCAACTCCATGACCTTTATATCTAAATCCCCTTATCTTTTCCCAAACCCCACATAAAATCCAAGAAACATCTTTCTGTATAATCACTTTGTTTATATTTATTCTTCCACAACAACATTATTTGTAAGCTTTCTGCTTGCAAGCACCTTCCTTATCCAACTTGCAGAATAAATCACCCACATTTTTCCATTAATGTGTACATTCCCTTGTTGCTAAAGATTTTGTTTGAGCCTTAAGCAGTAAACTACTTTCCATGCTATTATCATAAATTAACTTGCACCCAATATTCTATTTATTTCTATATAAAATTTTAACTCTTTTTATTTACTCTTTATACTAGTTCTCCATCTCTCCAAATAGCTATTTTTTATTAATGGATCTACTCTTCTATCCCACTTCTTGCCACTATAACACTAAACAATTCTCCTAACACAATCATCCCACCTTTTGTATAAATATACTGACATAAACTCATTATCCAAATCTTCTGCATACCATACTAGACTTTCTCATCCATCTTGTTGCCTGTCCTTTACTCATAACCTAATTAATTACTAGTTTGGCTATTCTATACAGCTAAGAAATTCAGAATTGCCCTCTGTGAAATAAATATATAAACATATTAGAATCTTTATTTCAAATTAGCCATCCTCAAAAATATCGACTCTAATATATTTATATATTTATTTCATAAAGGGTGATGCTGAATTTCTTAGTCTTGGGGGCTGATTTAATATTTGTATATTTATTTCAGTTTAGCGGTTAAGCATTGGGATTAATTTCATTTATACATATATGTTATTTATTATTGAAGAATTAATTGTCAAGTAATAAAATTTATTTTTTTGCAGGTCTTTATTTGTTATGGGCTGCTGTACTTAAAAAAAAAAAAAACCACGAACTTCTTTAAAAAAGAAGATCTAATCCAGATTCATTTCTGAATCAAAATCTCAGGTTAGTATTTTAATTTTTTTTTTTTAATATATAACTTTATTAGGTAACTGTTTATTCTCTATTAAAAACTTATATCAATTTATATATTATTCTATGTTTTAGTAATAACCCAACAGAAATTTGACTTTTTTTTCTTTTAAGATAACAAATCCGCTTATTTGTTTACTACAGAAATAAAGTCAGCTCATTTAATTACTGTTTTACTTTTTTTTAAAAACTGTAACTTTAAATGTAAACTATTAGCACCCGTCATAAATGTCATAATTAAGACTATAAATCTATAGCTATAGTGGCAGAATTAAAAAATTTAATACTTTTTTTAAAAAACTGTAACTTTAAATGTAAACTATTAGCACCCATCATAAATGTCATAATTAAGATTATAAATCTATAGCTATAGTGGCAGAATTAAAAAAATTAATAAAGCCATTAGTGGATCTATTTCCTGGTTGAATTCTTTACAAGTTTCCCTATAATAGTTTGATGATGGTGAGTTGTTTAAAATAATCGATATATTAAATAAGTAAATATGCACAGTTATCTAGTTGTGAGGCAGTTTGAAGAAAGGGAATCAATTAATTATATCACTATAAAATATATATTCTATATTTTGTTTTTCTAATAGAATGTTTGAATATTGTATTATTTTTTTCTAACATATTGGCATTAAAATGGGAATGCAATCATTATTTTAAAGTTTATAAACAAGGCAAAACTTTCCATACAGTAGTGCCATCCTGTGCCAACCAGAGTAATCAATGGATGCCAGAAAGTTTGTGCACAGGGTTGGCACAGGGTGGCACTATTGTATGGAGAGTCTTGCCTTGTTTATAAATAATTATGTGCTAGTATAAGAGATGGTGATCATGTGATATTTTAAAGATTGTTAAAATAATTTTCTTGGCTTGTGAAGTGTTATTATGGTAGACGATATAGAGTTAGTTGCTCACTGAATAAGATTTCATATATAGATGCCAAATACGTTTATAGGTGTTTTCTTATTTTGTATAAAAATAACAGAAACTATTTATATGGAGAAAAATCAAGACTGAAAATCTCTGCAGTCCATTTATTACAACCGATAAAAAAATAATTGGGATATTATTGACACTTTGCAAACAATTTTCAATTCCATGCATAATCATAATATTGGTAAAAACTATATTGATTATCTTTTCTTTCATATTAAAAAAACTTGAAGGAACAAAATTTTTTTAATTCTTGAAAATATTTGGGGTAAATTTTAGACATATGGATACATTTTAAATTGTCTACAAATTGTGTATTTTAAAAAGTTTAGCCAAGAAAATTTTAATACAATTTATTGTTTATCTCACTTGTTCTATTTTTATTTACCATTATTAATTGAATTTTACATAAAATAATAAATGTAATATACAAATTTATTTTTTAATTGCTATCTAAAACTATAATTTAATTTGGCTGAAACTTTCTGAAAATCACCATTTCATTTCATTTTTTTGAGTATCAATAATTGACTTACGATCCATATAATTTTATGGAAGTCAAGATATAATATTTATTAATAATATTTTTAAAAATCTAAAGTTCAGTTAAAAATTAATAATATACATGATTCTTCTTTCTCTATGTGTTCACATATATTTGCTAAAATCAAGTTCACAAAAATGAAAATTTTCTCTGATAACTGGTGGATTTTGATTGTTCATATATATAAAATCATTGATTCAAGATATTTTGGATTTTGTAAATAAATATATGCTTGCTTCATTTTTGAATTCATTGATAAAATTAAAAATATTAATTTGAATAATAATGATATTCTGGTCTCATTACTTATCACTAAAGTATACATGGTTTTATAAATCATTTAGAATCTATAAATATTATTTGAATAAGTTTTATATGAAATTATTAGACATAGTCTCTGAGGAGTGCCATAGCATGAAACCATGGTCAGGAGTTGGGGGGGGGTCCTGAGATATTTTAAGTGCTGGCTCTGGCTAAGCATTTATCACAAAGCTTGTTGAGGAATTGGCAAACCTCATTGTTTATAGTATTATTGCTATCTTAAATATCAAATACTACAAAATGTCAAAGAATTTCAAATTTAATTAGTGATAGTATTGGTGCTATTTTAAATGTTAAATACTACAAAATGCCTAAAGAATAATCCTTTTTTTTCTTATGATTATACAAATATGCTACTTTTTACTATTTAAATAAAAAAATGTGTTGTAAGTACTAATAACTGTATAAATATTAAAATATATGTTAGATATATTGATGATGCTTTTGTTTGTAGCCCTGAAAATTTTATCAAAGCTCTTTTATATAAATTAATGTAATTTAAATATTCTAAAGTGGTCTATTAATAAAGAACAAAATAGAATTGTAAAATTTTTACATTTATAGATGTCTAGAAGTAATGATTGTTTAAACTATAAT
Source organism: Epiperipatus broadwayi (assembly GCA_028023455.1). Taxonomy (NCBI): domain Eukaryota; kingdom Metazoa; phylum Onychophora; class Udeonychophora; order Euonychophora; family Peripatidae; genus Epiperipatus; species Epiperipatus broadwayi. The sequence continues at coordinate 3,910,053 of JAQFVV010000106.1, read as the reverse complement.
TTAATTATTAAATCTATTTAAGAAAATATATCCTTTCAATTTAAATCATGGTATATTAATGATATGTAAAATGGGTAGTTTAAAATCTTGTCTATATCATAATGAAAAGCTGAGCATTTATAAAAATGACAAAATTGCTAAATATTGAATTATTTTCTCAAAAATTTATAAAAGTAGAATGCAAGAGAAAGAAATTTTTCATACATTAAATAAATTTACAATAAATTTTAAAAATATTAATGACAATAAGAATAGTAAAAAAAATGGATATCTATTTCCTTTCCCTTTCAAAATAACATTAAAGTTAAATTTATTATAAAAATATTTGATGAGAAAGAAATACATTTCACTTTATGCTTTTCCAAATGTAAACAAATTAATTAATAATTCTAAAAATCGTTTATCTAAAAACTAAAAAATAACCTTATTTACCAAATTATATGTGGATACAAAAAATCATACATTAGTGAATAAAGAAGCTCTTTAGGGGAAAAAATATAAATACCAACTATTTATAATCATGTAAAAAAATAATCATTCTCTTTTTTTCATACCAGTTCAGATCACACAAAAATAAGCAAGTTTTATAAATTAATTTAAAAATTCTATAATAAAATAAACAATTTTCTAATATTGATACACATAGCTTCTGGAAAATTATTTGGCATCTGTTTTTCATCTGCATATGATCAGTTGATAATGATAACCTAAGTAATCAAAATCATTTGTGTATAAATTATATATTAGTACTGGTTATTTTTGTGACTATTATAATTTAAGTTATATATCATCATCACAATCATCATCATTTTCAATCATTATTGATCCACTGAAAGATGATCTCTCTAAGTTCAATCTATCTTCCCCAATGTCTAGCTTTTTTCTCTATGACAAGTCAGCATTCTTTCTTATTTTATTCATCCTCTTTCTAGGCATTTTACAATCTTTGAAATCCAGTTTAACATTTCAATTATTCATCTATTATCATTTCTTCTGCAATATTTCCAATCCAACTCCACTTCCATCTCTTAATTATTTCAATAATGTCAGTAACACCTGTTTGTTTTTCACCCAAGTATTTCATTTTCAATCTTCCTGTTACTTCTAACATGCATCTCTCCATACTTCTTCAAATGGTATGAAGTCTCTGCATTGCTTTTCTGTTAAGTGTCCAAGTCTCACATCTACAAGTAAAAACTAGTGAAACTCATTTATCAGAAAACATTTCTTTTCAAATACATAAACATATTGCATTTTAATAGTAATTATTTCTACCTAAAGCACTCCAACCAAGGTTAATTTTATGATTAATTTCATCTATTATGTTTCTATTTGTAAAAATTTTTAGCTGTTAAATTGTTCTAACCCACCATTATCAACCTTTATTTTTTTTTAGAAAAATCTATTGAACATTACTTTAGTTTTTTTAACAATTATCTTTAATCCTACTTTTTTATTTTCACTTTTGTAACATTTCCTGAAACTCTAAGGCATTATTTGCAAAAATAATTATATTATCTGCAAAGTCTAGATGACTTAAATAATCTCCTTTTACTTTTACTACTTTAGGTTCTTATTGCAAAACTGCTGTAAAAAGTTTTGTATATATATATATATATATATGATATACTTTGCAGGTTTATCTGTGTATGATTTTGATAATGAATATAATATTATATATATAATATTATCACAGTTGTGTGATGTAAATAAAGTATTGTTTGGATTAAAATATATTATTGTGTATTAATTCTCAGTATTTCAATGGAATAACATCCATCATTGTCAAGGTTTTAAAAAAAATCACTAGATGTCACATAGTAACAAGATTGAGCATGAATTAAAAAATGAGTTTAATTATGAAGTATAGAACAATCATTCATATATATATATTATAGTTGAATACAAAATAATACACAGTTTAACCTACAAAATATTTTATGTGCATGTATATTTGCAATTATTAATGGTTGTACTAAAGAAATATCTGTAACAAAGTATTTCAAATTTTTATAATTGTAACATTCATCTCAAACTTTTTTATGTCATAATTATCTACCAGTCTTGAAACTCCGGATTACTCTCTTTCAATATGCATGTATTTTATGATTTAATGTTTACTTATCAGGTGAACTAGAGATTTCAAACACTGAATTTCCACACCTACATTATTTATTCACAATCAATTGTTTATTTTTACTATATTAACTTTTCAAATCAGTTCCAACTCAAAATCCACTCTATGTTGAGAAACTTCTATGCACATTAGTACCTTTCAGGAACTGCAATTTAAACATGGCATGGTATTTATACATGTAATAATTAATGATTATAAAAAAAAACATATTTAATGATCTGACTGTAATTAATAGTGCTCATCTCTCTCTTGCTTTTTGTTATATCATCAGTCTCCATTCTTAATGCAATATATCATTTGCAATTTCTATTCACTTTATATCACTCTGTAGGACTAAAAATATTGTTTTGTAAGGAATAAATTATGTATATGTAATATTTAATAAAAATACTATAACAGTATGTTTAACCAAGCACAAGTTCAGGTTTTAGCATACTGCTCATCATAAAATTTTCACACAACATGGAAATAATTTATAGCCACATTAAAACACCATATAAAACTGTAAACATTGCATTGCTAGAAATACATGTAAAAATTAATGATTGAGTTAAAAACATGCATAACCAAGCACATCTCAAATTTTTAAAAGCATATCATTTCTCTCAATTTTTTTATATCACAACTATCATCTAGTATAAAAATTCTTTATCATCCTCTCTCATTACACTTGTGTGTGTGTGTATATATAAGTTCCAAATAATTTTAATGATAAAAATAATAAAATATATATTTTAATTAATTAGCAGCGCTTTCAATTACATTGTAATTTTTATCATCTGTATTTTTACTATTAAAATTATTTGGGACATACATATAGCACATTTATTTATAACGTGTATTTATATATATAATATGGTTTTTGCTGAATTTCACTTGAAAGGGGCTTTTATTGTCAATATAAAGATGAAACCATAATTGTGGAAAATTTTAATAAAATTTTGTTTTTCTTTTGGCTAGTATTGTAATGTTATATGATTTTCTATTATATGTATTAAACATAGGAAGTATTTTACATTATATATTTTTATTGTTTGAATCAGTTTTGATAATGTTTAAATTGAATAAACCCTCTCATATATCTATTAGTGATATCAATCAATTTAGAATATCTTTAAAATAAATTTTATGATTAATTATTTCTAGCTAAGTATTTAAGACATCCTTCAATATAAGAAATGAGATAACAAGAGAAGATGGACAACATTTTTCTTGTATTGTCTTATGCTATTGACTAGAGAACATTTTTATTATCTATTGCAAATAAGTATAAATCTTGAAGTATTATTTGTTATTCCACGGGATATTTTAAAATAGATGTTAATTATTCCCTTCTTGAAGGAAAGTGATATTATTTTATATTAAGAATAGATAATGACAATAAAACAAAGTGTAAAGTAGACAAATAGAAAATATATATGAGTGGTAATAAGTTCAAAAATCATATTGCTTAAATATGTTCTATTTCAAAATTGTAATTATTTTGTATAAAAATTTCTTGTCAATTGTAGTTCTGTAAAGTATTTTAATATGATAGAAATGGTATTTTGTGTAAGACTTTGTGTTGATGTTGTACTGAGAGATTAAACATAGCAGAGTTGAACATTTAATTGCAAAAAAATTATTTAGACATGCATATATATAAACATTAAAAGTATAAAGTAAAATTAGTCAATAAATAATTAAAATTACCCCAAATTCACAATTCATTCAGACTAGACAAGAAAATAAACTCTAGACTTCTACCAATGATTTCACCATACAGTTTTAATATTAAAAGAACTTTTAAATAAGTTAATTGCTTCAGAATCATACATTTTTAATAATATAAGTTTTTACATTCTTCTTTTTCTTTCATGTCTCTCAAAAAAGACAACCTTAGTTTCATCAAAATTAATAGTATGGTCTGTATCTTTTTCATGGATATATAAGGCAGAACTAAGATATTTATTTCTAATCCTAATTTTATGTATCTTTATTTTTTCATTTAAGCTCAAACTATTCTGACTTATACATATCTTCTGACAAAAACAAGAGATACACTACTCCAGGGATAGTCTTTGTATCAAAATTTCCTTTGTATTATTTAATGAATTATTCAAAGTAATGCCCCTTTTCCAAGCAATTTTCTTATTTCCAAACAAGTTACTATTTTTACATGCAATCTTATAAAAAGACATAAATGGTAATTTGTTTGGAAACAAGAAAATTAATTGGAAAAGAGATAATATTTTGAAATATTTTATTAAGTAATACAAACAAAATTTTTGATAGGAAGACCATTCCTGGAGAAGTGCATATTATCCCTATTTTTTAAAAAAATTATAAATAAGACACAGTAGTTTGAGCTTAAAAAAATAGAGGTACATAAAAGTAGGGTTTATCTTAGTTCTGCTTTATGTATTTATGAAAAAAATATAGGCCACACTGTTAATTTTGATGAAACTAAGGTTGACTTCCTTGAGAGAAATGAAATAAAAAGAAGAATTAAAGAATCTTTATTATTAAAAATTTATGATTTTGAAACAATTAACTTATTTAAACGTTCTCTTAATATTAAGGATGCATGGGAAATAAGTGGAATTGTGGGTAATGTTTACTTTAAATATTTTGTTATTTTGTAGTTCTTAACACTTGAGAAGTCTGCTCGTGAAACCATTGATAAAGTTTTAGAGTTTATTTTCTTGGCTAGCCTGGTTGAGTTGTGAATTTGGGGTAATTTTTGATTATATATATATATATATTGTAACGGTCAGAAAACGTGTGACTCGTAAACATAGTGCAGAATTCGACCACCATACAGAACAGCAGCACCATCGAGTAGCGAAGCCACCCGTGGTACTGAGTTCGAACATAGTTTATCGGTTCCACAATACAATCCACGAAACAACGCATCTGATGCGACATTAGTAAATATTTCCTTAGGCACGGTGGTCAGGGATATGCAAGAGACTCATGATTTCATTCTCGAGTTAGCCAATAACCAAACTAATATTAATTAAACATTCATATTTACATAATCGAGGAAATATTATATAGAATGGGTATCGAATAAATGAAACATAACTGCAGACATATAGTTTAAAATTATTTATTAATACATTTTAATAAAACATTAATAATATTTTATGGACTAACGGCTTCAGTAGCGGGATTTGCAACATGATTATATTTTAAAGAATACATTGATTTATTTAGACATTATTTTATATTGAGGATTTCAGTAGCGGTATGTCCGATACTGAAATGTTTACAAAAGGAATACATTTATTTGAAGGCGTAATCTAGCTACCTAGAATTCTCGAGTGAGTATTTCTAATGCATGCCTGGAGGGATTTATACCTTTGCAATGCAAGAGTCTAAAGTATGGGTTATAAGAGTAATGGTAGACATATATTTATTTAATTAAAATATTTATTTATAACTAAGGGCCAACATTTATTTGAGAGTGAATTATGAAGATACTGCAGAGGCGGAGTGATATATATATAGAATAATAAAATGAAGTAAAGAAACACGTGGTACGCTTTAGAAAGGCGATATGGAATGGCAGTATATCGAAACTGCAAGGCCACGAATGGGTTTATAAGAATGTCGGACTGGTCTCTGCCGCGACCCGACGAAGTAAGGTATCACATAAGCATAACCAGGGACAAGCGGTACGTGGCGCAATTTGCCCGCTGGCTGCATGACATTGTCAAATCCTACAGGAGCACCCATTAAGCCCGCTTGTGTAGGATGACTGGGGTTAATTTCAACCCTGAAGAATCCGGAAATTTCACGGCGGAATGGGTCATCGCGTCTCTAAAATGTAACACATGTATACTGTATAAACGGTTATGATGAGATTTAAATAGATTTCTAACTTGGCCCTACATTACCAACATTTACTCAAGAACTCTGGTGACTCTCAAAGAAATGGGACTTTCTAGAATTATTCATTAAATTTAATAAATACAATATATATATAAACTGGGAGTTATTACAACTAATATGCCAGCCATTTGCGAAGTAGTAGACCCTGCATTACAATAAATGATGCACTGAATGCGTGTCGATTTATATGAAAGTGAAGTTATTAAGGAAAGTAAATATTAATGAAAATTTGACACGCATTCATTGTTTTAAGCGATCATAGATTTGAACTTTGAAAATTGAAATAATTATGAGCATGCAATAATTAAATAATAACTATAGATAGAAATGTAGATTATAGAAATACGCACCCAAGATAGAATGAGGTAAGCTAGATTAGAGAGAAATTTACACATTACATTAATTATTCAATTTAGTTATACAAATGGTAGTTTTTTACATTTTACAATTTAGATAAGTATTATGAAGAAGAGCTATAGCATATTATTAGAGTACTCTAGAGTTTGAACACAGACAGGTACCTGCTTTATAAGAAGTTTTCTGATTCCATTAGTTTAGCAGAAAAAAAGTTCACGAGTGGCAATTCTTTCTTGTATTTAGATATTCATTTAATTTCATAACAGCAGCAGCTTTCTCATTTATTTCAGGCAGCAGATCTTCATGGTGAATTTATGACGGGCAATGGAAAGTTCAGCATCCGACAGGCCATATCCCAATGGAGAATAATCTAGGTGCTTTACTCGGTCATACCTTGGCAGGAACAAATTATTTTATTATTTTTGGAGACTCTCAGTGATCGAGAGCAAAGCTAAAGTTTAAGTGAATGTCTCCAGCAAGTCTAAGATGGCCTCTTTTTTTATCTTGATCTTTCATATTTTTGTTAAGATATTTTTAGGTTCTATTTAATCTGCCCTGAGGATAATCACTGCATTTAGTTGGTTTTTTTAATTAAAGAAAGCTGCCGTTCTATTGTTTACATTTTACATTTACTAATTAATTTTGGGGAATTTTTCTTTAATTAATCTATTATCTATCACTGACCAATGCTTTTAAATTTCAAAAACAAAAAGGGAACATAAGATTATTTTAACTTTTAATTAAATATTACATCAGATATTTTTAGAATTATTATTAAATGAAATTTAAACAAAGCAATAAATACGAACTTTATAATCCAAAATAAATGATTAAAATTATATAAAATTATATTACTAAAAGAAATCTAAATTATATTATTTTATCCCTATTTATTGCGTTTAATTTGAGATCGAAATGTGTGCATGTTTATGCTAATTTCTACATATATTTATACATTTCTAAGATTGCTACACACACAATTCGATACCAAAAAGTTTAAATTTGGGCGGGATAGACCGGTCAGTGAGAGACGACAGAAAAAGTTGAAACTTAAGATTCAAATACGAATCTTACTGTTTCATTTCCCCGTAATTCCCGTGAACAATTAAGGAAGGACAAAAGGAGGCAAGAAAGAAAGAAAAAATTTACATTACATAATTTAAATACGAAAAAAAAATTATTATTATTTTTTTTTTTACAGATATATTGAAATATAGAAAGCAGAGATTACATGAAGCAATGAACAATTAATATACCCGGATCTAGAATTTATAGCTTAATTAAAATGGCCTAATTTGGCCGTGTCTGGTTAAAATCATAGAAATAATTAGTTAAACTGAATATATATATATAAAACAAAATTCTTAGAATAGGATTAGTTAGTATAAATATAAAAAATTTTTTAAGAGTAATAGTAATTAAAAGAACAATATATATATAATAAGATTTCTATCTAAAACCCTATTTGACTAAAGTACAGTCCATTCAACCAAGTTCATCATATCAAGTTCATTTTAATATTTTCTTGCATGTTTAATCCGTCCTAAGAGTCTAATATTTTTACAACCCTGGGTCCGGTGGATAATACCTACATGGTTTGAGATTACAGGCATTGTATGTCCCTTTTATGGTATCTCCATCTTTTAATAAATATGCATTTGGGCCACATGTGTGATCAATAATAAAGGGTCCCCGGTACAAAGGAAAGAACTTTTTATACACTCTTTTATCTCGGTTACTTTGTTGAGAGTTCCGTATCCAAACATAGTTCCTGACCTGGAAATGTTGGCTTCTCCGATCTGCTCGTAATTTCTGTTCTGCCCTTTCTGTAAGGCGGTGGTGTGCCTTGCGTTTGTCAGTTTCAATATTGATTTCACGTTCATCCATGGGTAATGGCGTCTTGATCAGTACTGAGTCCGCCTTACCAAAATGCAAACGTGTTGGTGTCATGCCAGTGGCCACCTTCGTCTCTTCTTTAATGCTGACTTCCTTCTCCGGTTCTTGTGGGCCTTCATCGGCTGGAATGAGGTTTCTTTGCTCATCACACTTTTTCATATTTACTACACTATCTGCTTGCCCTTCTACTATCATCGGTTTGTCAAGTATTTCTAATTCCCTTTCCTTTTCCATATCTATAATTTCTTCCTTTTTACTAACTGGGGATATTCCATAATGTTCGTTGATCATTTCAAGATACACCAACATATCCCTATCAATTTTCTGACGCTCCCTAACTCGTATCTCCTCCTCTTCCTGACTCATTTTTGGTTCTTCATATCTTCTTCTCACTTCGTCACGTATTTTCCTCCATCCTTCTTTACCCTCTCTCTAAATATTTCAAGTAACCTTAGACTGAAGTTCATTGATGCTATTCTATCATTTTCTGCTTCAAGTTTTCTTAATATTATTTATTTTATACTAGTAGCATTTGACAACTCCCCATCAAAATATTGGCCCTATAACACTCTTTCGCTGCCCTCACCTACTCTACATTGCCCTATCTCTATATTGCTGCGTTTAACTTAACATATATACTATAGTGAACTACTGGTTACGCGTATAATAAGCTACTGCTGTCTATGATATATATATTTGTATTTTAACAAAATATTTACTATTAACATATATAACAAGCTTCAGCTGTCTATGCTATATATATAACGGTGTTTTAATAAAAAAATTCAATGCTACTTGCTTTCTCATTTAACGACTGATTACTTTTTTTTTTGACATATATATGTAAAATATTTCATTAGATCCGAGTATTTTCGTTCCATCTTAACTTACACACACATCCCTGCTTTCCTTAAATTTGTTATTACGCCTGCTGTCCTTTCATTTACTCGACCCACATTATTTCACTCGATTTACTTTTTTTTTCATTATTTTTATCAAAACAAAATCGTATATATATAGAATAATTAGCTAACTCGAGTAATGAACGCTAAAAGAAATTTATATGCGTTATATTTTGCTCAGGGTATATATGGGTTTTTTTGTATCGAACGCCCCACGTTGGGCGCCAAACGCAAAAAAAAATTTAACTATGTAACGGTCAGAAAACGTGTGACTCGTAAACATAGTGCAGAATTCGACCACCATACAGAACAGCAGCACCATCGAGTAGCGAAGCCACCCGTGGTACTGAGTTCGAACATAGTTTATCGGTTCCACAATACAATCCACGAAACAACGCATCTGATGCGACATTAGTAAATATTTCCTTAGGCACGGTGGTCAGGGATATGCAAGAGACTCATGATTTCATTCTCGAGTTAGCCAATAACCAAACTAATATTAATTAAACATTCATATTTACATAATCGAGGAAATATTATATAGAATGGGTATCGAATAAATGAAACATAACTGCAGACATATAGTTTAAAATTATTTATTAATACATTTTAATAAAACATTAATAATATTTTATGGACTAACGGCTTCAGTAGCGGGATTTGCGACATGATTATATTTTAAAGAATACATTGATTTATTTAGACATTATTTTATATTGAGGATTTCAGTAGCGGTATGTCCGATACTGAAATGTTTACAAAAGGAATACATTTATTTGAAGGCGTAATCTAGCTACCTAGAATTCTCGAGTGAGTATTTCTAATGCATGCCTGGAGGGATTTATACCTTTGCAATGCAAGAGTCTAAAGTATGGATTATAAGAGTAATGGCAGACATATATTTATTTAATTAAAATATTTATTTATAACTAAGGGCCAACATTTATTTGAGAGTGAATTATGAAGATACTGCAGAGGTGGAGTGATATATATATAGAATAATAAAACGAAGTAAAGGAACATGTGGTACACTTTAGAAAGGCGATATGGAATGGCAGTATATCGAAACTGCAAGGCCGCGAATGGGTTTATAAGAATGTCAGACTGGTCCTGCCGCGGCCCGACGAAGTAAGGTGTCACATAAGCATAACCAGGGACAAGCGGTACGTGGCACAATTTGCCCGCTGGCTGCATGACATTGTCAAATCCTACAAAAGCACCTATTAAGCCCGCTTGTGTAGGACGACTGGGGTTAATTTCAACCCTGAAGAATCCGGAAATTTCATGGCGGAATGGGTCATCGCGTCTCTAAAATGTAACACATGTATACTGTATAAACAGTTATGATGAGATTTAAATAGATTTCTGACTTGGCCCTACATTACCAACATTTACTCAAGAACTCTGGCGACTCTCAAAGAAATGGGACTTTCTAGAATTATTCATTAAATTTAATAAATACAATATATATATAAACTGGGAGTTATTACAACTAATATGCCAGCCATTTGCGAAGTAGTAGACCCTGCATTACAATAAATGATGCACTGAATGCGTGTCGATTTATATGAAAGTGAAGTTATTAAGGAAAGTAAATATTAATGAAAATTTGACACGCATTCATTGTTTTAAGCGATCATAGATTTGAACTTTGAAAATTGAAATACTTATGAGCATGCAATAATTAAATAATAACTATAGATAGAAACGTAGATTATAGAAATACGCACCCAAGATAGAATGAGGTAAACTAGATTAGAGAGAAATTTACACATTACATTAATTATTCAATTTAGTTATACAAATGGTAGTTTTTTACATTTTACAATTTAGATAAGTATTATGAAGAAGAGCTATAGCATATTATTAGAGTACTCTAGAGTTTGAACACAGACAGGTACCTGCTTTATAAGAAGTTTTCTGATTCCATTAACTTAGCAGCAAAAAGTTCACGAGTGGCAAGTCTTTCTTGTATTTAGATATTCATTTAATTTCAGGCAGTAGATCTTCATGGTTAATTTATGATGGGCAATGGAAAGTTCAGCATCCGACAGGCCATATCCCAATGGAGAATAATCTAGGTGCTTTACTCGGTCATACCTTGGCAGGAACAAATTATTTTATATTTTTGGAGACTCTCAGTGATCGAGAGCAAAGCTAAAGTTTAAGTAAATGTCTCCAGCAAGTCTAAGATGGCCTCTTTTTTTATCTTGATCTTTCATATTTTTGTTAAGATATTTTTAGGTTCTATTTAATCTGCCCTGAGGATAATCACTGCATTTAGTTGGTTTTTTTAATTAAAGAAAGCTGCCGTTCTATTGTTTACATTTTACATTTACTAATTAATTTTGGGGAATTTTTCTTTAATTAATCTATTATCTATCACTGACCAATGCTTTTAAATTTCAAAAACAAAAAGGGAACATAAGATTATTTTAACTTTTAATTAAATATTACATCAGATATTTTTAGAATTATTATTAAATGAAATTTAAACAAAGCAATAAATACGAACTTTATAATCCAAAATAAATGATTAAAATTATACAAAATTATATTACTAAAAGAAATCTAAATTATATTATTTTATCCCTATTTATTGCGTTTAATTTGAGATCGAAATGTGTGCGTGTTTATGCTGAATTCTACATATATTTATACATTTCTAAGATTGCTACACACACAATTCAATACCAAAAAGTTTAAATTTGGGCGGGATAGACCGGTCAGTGAGAGACGACAGAAAAAGGTGAAACTTAAGATTCGAATACGAATCTTACTGTTTCAATATATATATATATATATATATATATATATGACTCTCAACATAGATCTGGAGATTCAGATGTTTCCTCAACCACTACTTTATATGATAAATGGATATTATTTTGTGAAATATATAGTAAAAGAGTATAATCTGAAGTTTTTATATTATTCAATAGATGTGATATAAAGAAATTTGAGATGGATAGTTCATGTATGAAAAAAATTGGTATATATTTGGTTGCATATGTTTTCTTAAGACTATATATATATATATATATATATATATATATATATAAACAAATAATTCAAACAAATATATTTAACACAGTATTCAAAATTAAATAATATATTCTTTATCAGAAGTACTTTCAATTGTTTCACTGACAATCTTTATCAACTGTTAATACAAACATACAAAAAATAAAAACTTGCATTACCCATCATTCAATCCATTCAAATTTCCCACAAATCTGTTATCTTTATATTAGCCGATTGTCTATTCATTAAACCACTTCTATTCCTAGATATCATCATTGCCTCTTTAATTTTACGTTTTTCACTACACCGTTCAATTTGAATAATTTTTATATCTCTGTTATTAAATTTAAAACCATAATTACATGTTTTATTATGATCAAATATAATTGATGGAGTATTCATATTTACTGAAGATATATTTTCTTTCTGTACATGTTTATATAGTGTCTTATGATCATTATATCATTTTTGTAATGTACATTATAACTCTAAAGCCAGGATTTCTAAGTTTGAATTAAGTTCTGTTATATATATATATGTTGGAATGTGGTTGTGGAGTGAAATATATAGGGGAATCCAAATATATATATATATATATATTGTTTTATAATGTGCTTTAATGTGAATAGAAATCATATTCACTTTGTGTGAAATTATAAAATAAATAATTCATATAATAAAGGATTTATATAATAACTCATTTTAAATGCAATTTGAGCAGATATTATACATAGAGGGTGATATATTCATTACTTTAATCAGTACATATTTAAGAAAAAATCTTTTTAATTTTAATACAAAAATAAATTATACTCCACCTCTTAATATTTTTAATGTAATCAGTCATCTTAAATGATCATTAGGAGGTAAATCTATAGTACTATCATGTCATACATTTAAATTTTTAAATCTATAGTTTGATTCGATTTAATAATTTCATTAAAAGTTATTTGAAATATTTCTGATAATTTTAATTTTCTTTATAATTGGTGTATTTTTCAATCAAAAATAAAATTGATTTATAAGCTTGCAAAGTTATTGATTTTAAAAAGGGTCTTCTTTTTTTCTGTTTTCTTGACAAATCAGTTAAATCAGAATAAACTTCTTTCTTCTAGTTTTGAATTGATTCCTGACTTATTACTTATTCCAAATGCTGTTATTTTGATGGTAATATTTAATTATTTCTCCCATTTCTATTTCATCATATGATGACCATTTCCTATACATATACATCAGACCATAGTGCCACCCACTGTAGGCCTTAGTAATCAATGAATTCAGGAAGGTTTCTGCATAAAATTCCCATTTAGTGCCTACTCATTCAACATCCCCAGACTAGTTTCTTGTTTGTGGCTTTGAGAGCACTGCACCTAGATCTCAGATCCAAAACTTATTAGTGATGAAAGCCACAATCTAGAAACTAATATGGGGATGTTGAATGAGTAGACACTAGATGGAGATCTAAGTTCAGTACTCTCAAAGCCAAAGTTCCTCACTAATAAAAGCCACCAGCTAAAAAATAATCTGGGAAAGTTAAATGAGGAGACACTAAATGGGTATTTTATGCACACAAACCTTCCTGCATTTATTGATTACTAAATTGTGAACTGGGTGGGATCACTATCTGGAGAGTTTGCTAGATCTAGGTGCATTGCTCTCAGATCTAGAGCTTCTCATTTATAAAAGCCAGAAGTTAGAAACTACTTTGGGAATGTTGGATGAATAAGCAATAGATGGGATTTTATGCACAAACCTTCCTGCATCCATTGATTACTAAGGCTTGTACTGAGTGGAACTACTATCTGGAGAGTTTTCTAGTGGTAATACCATTTTTTTATTATTACTAAGTGAAGTTTGATAAAGATTACCTGAACAGAAAGGTCTTCAGAATAAACTGATTTATAACTGGTGTATTCAATCATACTATTATTATACTTTCAATATATTTTATACAAAATATTTTTAGTTGTAAAAAGATGTATTTAAGACATGCCACACTTTATACCTTTCTCTGAAAAATATGGCTTGTGTCTAGCTTCCTAGGCTGTAGATTTATGGGTATCTGCCAGAATAATAATTTTTCTCTGTTCTCCTTTCATATTCTATTTCTTATATCTTGTAAAATCCTTCATTAACAGGAATAATTTATTTTTTAAAAAAATCTTGGAATAAAATGTTTATTTAAATATGTTAAAACAAGAACTAACATATATTTCCTTAGAATTAAAATTAAAATAACTCTTAATATGTTTCAATCATTCTATTTTTTTTTATTTCATTAATAAAATATTTTTGTAAATAATATTTTCTCTTTACATTTATTTTCCCTTAATTAAAAGGAAGATGATCAAAAATGTAATTAAAGATATGCTTTTTTAAAAAACAATGCATTCGAATTAATTTAAAAAAAAACAAAAACGTATCACTCTTTTTATATTATAACTAAATTAAATGTTTATTAAATCAATTAAAGTTCTCCGATGTTTTTCATTTATCTAGAACTTCTAGTATTACAATATTTATAATATTTAATTTGAAATCAAAGCAAACAGAAAAATAATTATCCAAAATCTTATTTAATTCAGTTATCCAACACTATTAGATGAATCTAATTTTTGAACAATTTCAATTCATATGCAACTTGATTGGTATATACATTTTGCTTATATAATCCTACAAATCAATACAAACAAATTAGAAGGTGTAAATACATTAGTTATATTTATTCCTATTTTATTCTCTTACCATTATTTTTTAAAAATGTTAAAATATTCTCTTTCACTATTATTAACCAATTTTTATTTTGATTCTCTATTAGAACTTTTTTCTTTTTAACTTGAATTAAAAAAGTTAGTAAATGCTCAATTTAATGTTTTAGATCAATAATTAACTATTTATTATTTTAATATTTATTATAATGTTGTTGTTATTTTTTGTTTGTTTTTGCATTAAACTCTAAAAAAAAAAACTATAATAAAACATATGGAAATGGTAATTTTCATCTTTTAAGTTTGTTTTTATTTAGATAATTTTTCAAAAGCATTGTTTATATAAATCTAAAAATTGAATAGAGGAAAAATAAAACTATCACATTCTACAGTTTGTTTGTTTTTTTGCTGTTTATTAACCTGACACTATTATATTTATTAGTTATCTCTCAAAAAGACAGGGCATGCTTACCAATTTTTCAAACTTTCCTAATCTTATTGTCTTTCTTTCACTTTTCATAGATCTTTCTAATATATATTTTTGTAATTTCTTTATCTCTAAGCATATCCAATTTCTCCTCTGAATTATAATTTCTCCAAAATAATCTTTCTTCATTTAATCTTTATAATTCAGTATTGCTATTTTCATCCTTCAAATTTATATATTTTTTCCAAATCCACAACTCAAAAACTTCAATCTTTGAAGTTTCCATTTTTATTCATTTATGTTCCTGCTTGATATAAAACTAGATTATTAACTAGAATGATTCAAGGTATTATTCTATTTTTTTTTTATCCATAAATAAAAAAATCCATTTTTAATCCCTTAAAGTATTGTTTTATCATTAATAGCTATCACCATATTGATTTGTCCTATCGAATTTCAAAAACATATTAAGAACAAAAAAATTACATGAATTTTGAATCATAAGCAAATAAATATATATAAAAAAGGTAGTGATCTAAATCATCTATATAATCTATATATTGTGAATAAAATTTCTAGGAATACTAATATATCTTCACTGTTTTAATAATTGGCAAAATATTTCTTTATATCATATTACCTTACTTTTTATTGCTATTTAATTAAAAAATAAATTACAGATATAATTGTATAAAAAATAGTCAAATAGTTAGTTCTTGAAAAATCATAAAATTTTTCAAGCACAATAATGTTTATGCATCAAAATTAGAATATAATCTTGTCATTAATTGTTTAAAAGTGTATGTGACATTTGAACATTCTAGTGCCTTTGAGCCAAGTTTTTTAAAAAAATATTGTAGTCAACTGAATTCCTTAGACTTAAATTTGCCATTCTACTGATGTTTTAAATCACTTAGAGAAAAATAAATAATAATAATTAAATAATTTGTTCTTTCAGAAATTTTATTCACCTGATAAGTTATAGTTGAGCTTCAGCCAGGTATATTTATTTACCTTTTAAATGTATTATTCTGCATAGAACATCAAAATAACAAGGTTTTCACAATTTAGCCCTAGAGTTCATTCCTGTTAATGTACTTAATCAGAGCTTTCAAACTGAAATTTTCAGATTTTGTCAAGAGGATTTTCAAAAATCAATTTCAAATTGCTAAATTAGAAGTAGATAATTAGATATATTTTTATATAGAGAAATAATTTTTACAATTTTAATGTAAAAATTCACACATTATACTATTTAGCATGACCTAAATATCATTTTTATTTATTTTATAATTCACATTTGTCAGAACTATTAATAGCATAGAATAACTTTATTTGCATAGTTTACTTATTATTTTTGTCCTGGTAATGAATATCCCTGGTATTAGTGTATTTGTTAATTTTTCATCAAAGATTTAATTCTACATGGATAAGTAGCTAATAAAAGTATAATCTACTTGTAGAGTTCATTCTGTCAAAATAAATAAAGGCACCAAAGAATATGTGTTTTAAATAATAGTTTCTTATGTTTTTCAAGGATGACAGAACCATCTACATCATCTTTCAATACTAAATAGCAGAAGACAGAAAATCTCTCATGAAAAAATTTATAAACATGATTTTTCTTACTCAGAATACAGATTTTTTGCATTCTACAATGATTCACACAAGCTTATTATGTAGGTAATCTGCTTGAAACAATTGTCAAATAATTGTGTGAGATCTAAAAATTCTTTTCACCATTTAGATACAATCCATAGTAAATTTAAGAAAAAGACAATTAAATTTTTTTAAAAAAAGGCCAAAAAATTAAAATGGCAAGCTAAGTTTTTTTCAAAATATACTAAATTAAACAACAATAATTAAAACCTTTTCTAAAATTGTTACCATATACAATTGGCTAAGATCTTATCTTAACAATATAAAATTACAAAACTATCTATGATTCTGAAATATCTTTAACAACATTTCTATATTCAAAGATTAAAAAAATAATAGGTAACATTGCTGACAATATCTTGTTTGCATTAGTATCATGAATCAGGAAAAATATTATATTTGCCATACAACAACTTGTTATGCCAAATGTCAATACAATAATGCTAATTTAATGGTTTTTGTCAGTTACTTGTATAATTTGTAAATTCATGAAGACCTGTTATGTAGAGATCTCTTTAGCACAACTAAAGAAAAAGATGTATTAAAAAGGTGATTTTTTTTTTAGGAAATGAGTTTGAATGGTAAAAGTGCATTGGTGTTTGAACTGATGGAGTTGCATGACTGATAAGATTTCAGAATTTAACATTAAAAAAAAGTTTGTTCTATTGCAAGAAATATTTGTTGCATTATCTATAGAGAAAGACTAATATATTGACACAAGGAAGAATTACTTAGTAAAATATTAATATAAGTTGTCTCTATAAATAATTATATATAAAGTAACTCTAGTAATACAAGACTCTTTTGATGAACTCCTATTATGAATCTTTTTCTATCACACAGAAGTCAGATGGCTATTCCACAGTAAAGTTTTGAAAATAGTTTTAATATTAAAAGATGAATGAAGACATTTTTTTTCTCGGTCAAAATCCCACATTAACTTATTTTCCTAATCAAAATTGGATTTTTGCTTTTTTATCTGTCGGACTATTTTTTGTAAAGTAAACAAATCTTGCTCCCCGCAAAGACAAAGCACTACTATATTAACACTAACCATAAAATTTCAAGCTTCTTAAAATAAATTTTCTGCATGGTTAAAAAGTTTTAGAAATAATAATAAAGAATATTTGCTTATCTTCATGAAATTATTGAAGAAAATAACATTTTATTATCAGCAGAAAGTAAAAGAATAATAAATAATTAACCAATTCATAATTTATTTATTTTTTAAAATATTTTTCTAGTTTAAATGAAACTAATAAATATGACTAAATAAAAATTCATTTGTTCCATCCTTAAAATTTAAGCGATCTTTCATTGTCATCTCCAAAAGAAATAATTGATTTGAGAGTAGATTCAACCTTTGAATCAAAATTTAATAGTAATGATTCATCTGAATTTTGGATTCGGTGACAAAAATAATATTCTTCATTGGTTGAATATAATATTAAATATTCTGGTTGTGTTCGTATACCATATCTTTGCAAAACTGCATTTTTATCATTATTCCAAAATAAATCTAGATCTTGTTTATGAATGGAAACATTGGGGGGTGGAGGATCTAAAATTGCTCTGTTAAATATTTTACCCAATATTGGTTTTTTTTTTCGTGTGTGTGTAACAATATTCTAACACAGCATTACATTACTGTGTTCTTAAAGTATCTTTTGTTGTATTATTCAATTTTTTTTTCGAATTATTTAATGAGTTTTGTGGTTCATATTTTATGATATTTGTAATATTTAAAATTCTTTAAACATTTTGCATTATAATGAAAGTACATATGAAGAAATTATTTAAATAAACTAAATATAAAAATAAAAAATAAAATTGTACAATAATAACAAATAACATTATTAGAATTTTTTCTTTTGGGGCAGCGAATGTTTCTAGATAATTTAGGGGAGCCTTTATATCATTAAGTTTGTAAAGCACTGTACTAAGTCACACAGAGCATAAAAGTACTCGTATAAGAGATAATAAAAGAAAAGGATAATTCTTAATTTTATTTAAGATATAAAATCATTTATTTTCATTTCATTTCATTTTTTTTAAGAAAAGAAAACCATTTTATAGTTAAGCTTCAGTCCGAAATTTTTTAGCATTTAACTCCATCTATCTCTATAATAAAATATACAGGGCATAAAAATACTTGTATAAAAATAATAAATGAAAAGGACAATCTTATACTATTTAAAATATTATAGAATTATTTTTTTTAAAATTTAATAAGTTGAGATTCGATCCAGAAATCTTTAGCTTTTTATCAACCCACTACTGCGCTGAATTGAACAGGCATGAAGAAAATAATTACATTAAAAATATAAATGAAAAAGGCATTTTTATTCTATTTAAAATATAAAATTATTATAATTATTATTTAAAAATTATAGAATGAAAGTAACATTCCACTTAGAATATTAATAGATTATAAACTGTTTTTTTTTTTTTAATTTATTTCTTACATTTAATCTTCATTGTTTTTAAAACTAATATTGTTGTGGTAAACAAACTATGAAATTAAAATCATTATTTAGATAAGACATAATATGAGCATTAAATGTTATTTATAATATTGACTATATAAATTATAAGAAATATAAAAATGAAGATGGAGGAGAGAAAACTAATAATTAATAATTTTTAATTTAAAAATATAATTTATACTGTTCTCGTGATCAATATAATATCTTAGTTGCTAATGCTTTTTTATTTGTTATCAAAACAAAAATAATATAAATAAGATTTCATGTATATGTATATAAATAAAATCAATAATATATACATAAATGTTTTATTTATTGCACGTATAAAAAATATATAATAAATAAAGCAAAATTATATATATTTTTATTTCCATATTTAGTCGTTTTTGGAAATACATCTAAGAGATATTTGTAGAAATTATAAATATTGAGAAACAGCTTGATATAAATGTAATATGCCAAATACAGTTTTAAAAAATCTACGTGTACGCTAGAGATGTTTATTGTTTTAGTATGTGCATATGTATATATACACATTATTATTATAATTACATTCTATCAAGCTACTATTGATTTCTGGTAATACATGAATGATATTTTATCTATTTGCAAAACTCTTTGTATGTGATTTCAGTAGCAGTTTTTTTCATTCCATTTCAAAGCCATAACATTTGAGTGTTCAATGAGTGCTATATGTTAATGATATTATATGCATAATAAATTGCTTTTGAGTGGAGTGAAGAGAATGACTTCAGAAAGCATGTGTTAAAAGTAATCAGAATATGCCATGTGATTTTATTCACTTAACATTTAATGTAGTGTGTGAGATTAATTTACAATTGTTTTTTCAGTATAACTTTAAATGTCTTATCGTCAAGACGATTGTAACCAAATTGCCAAGAATATATTATGCCATTGTTGTCCATATTAGTAATAATAATAAAAAAAAACAAGCTGGTAAAAAATCTATAAAGTAGCCATAATCAAACTTTTATTTACAAGGCCATATTCTCTGTGGTAAAAGTCATTGGAAGTTAGAGTATAAAATAATACTAAAGTTAGTTAAATAATTAATATATTTATTATAAAACAATAATTTAATTTTCAATTAAAATTATAAAATTAATTACAGTTACTTTAAAAATAATTAGTAAGAAAAACAATATATCTGTTTTATATCCATCAATTTTTCATGTCATGTTGCATATTGTTATTGACTTCCTTAATATCACTTCTAAATGGTATTGATATTGATATAATTTTATGAATATTATCAGAAATATTTGTTTGCATATACAATCTGGAACAAATATAATAAGTTTTTTTATTGCTAATTCTTTTAAATTAATATATTTTTTGGCATTTAGATTTTTTTTATTTATAAAAATTAGATTATTTTCTTTACTGGATATTTTCCATAGAATTTTCTCATTGTAAATCAATCAATTCTAATTGAATATTTACTGGGTTAGAATCAATATGTGAGTGAAATCAGTTGCATATCTTGATAAAATGTTTCTATGGTCTCAAAAATATTTAAATCTTTATTTTATTTTATTAATTAACACATTAATGATTAACTAATTGTTTAATTTTGTCACCAGAAATATCTGTTAATGTCTTTGAAATGGGAAATGTTGAAATCTTTGTTAGTTAAATTTTGAGAAGAAAGAATAAGTTTTATTTGAAATATCTTTATGTTTTGTATCATATCATTAACATGTAAATTTTGTGAGTCTTTAATGATGTAAAATATTAGTCGAAAACTCAATTATAAGATCTGTATGGCTCAAATTCTAAAGGTAAACATTTTCTTTTAAAGTTGAAAATTCAATTATTTATTCTTTGCCTTCCTATACTTATTTCACTGTCTTATCTAAACTTAACCAGTAAACTTGATTATGATAAACAGCATATGCAAATTTAGCATTTAACTCTTCTAGAAAGAAAATGAGCTAAGTGAATAAAAAATAGTAATAATTTTTATAATTATTTTCATTATATGATTAATTTTCAATATATTTTTTGCATGAAGTATGTTGATGAATAATATAGAAAACATCTGTAATTTTTTTTAGTAGAAAATTTGATTTTACTGTGAATTCTCTATACAAAATCAAAGTTGTTTCTCATCACATTTGGCATTTCATCATTTATTACCTTATTTAGGTTTTTTTCATATGTTGAAAAATATTTTTCAGTTGTATTAAAAGTATATATTCTCATTTTAGTACCTTTTAATGATATCATCACTAATAGTTCATCTCTATATTCAATGTATTTATCAATAACATAGATAAAAACTAATGATTGTGCAGTATCTTTCATGTACAACTCTTACTTAAAGATATTCCATAAAAAGTTAAAAATCGTATGTGTTTTAATAAATAGACAATATTTATTGCTTTTATTTTTCATACAATTGTTTTCCAGAAAAAACTAATGTTTTAAAATTTACCTTTCATTTCATAACATAATTCATAAGAAATTTATATGATGCACAGTGTTTATCTGAAGATTTGGGATGATAGTATTTTAATAGTAATTATATATTGAATCATTATTGAATGCTAAATGTCTTTAAAAAAATTCAAACTTTTTAAACTTATTAAATATATTCAAAAACTAATAGTAATAGCACACAAGTTAGTATATAACAAAATATTTTGGATAGTATTATTCTCATCTCTTCTTTATGTGTTTGTGGCCTGATTAGTAACAGTACTGACATAGAAATCAAACTTGAATTTTTAGATTTGTGAATAATGAATGTAAACTCTTTGATATCATTCATAATATTAAAATGGGTAATTTCCACAATATCAGAAGATGCATATTTATTAACCACATAATATGGTTACTTAGATGTCATATAGTTATAACAAATTCTCCATTGGACTTACAACTTTTTATTAAAAATACATTTAATTCTATTCAAAAAAAAGATAAGCTTCTTGCACCCAAAGAAATCTACCTATCCACATGGACTGGTTCTTAGTACAAGAAATTCAGGAAGTTATTAGTAAAAATGTAAATTTATACTAATTTTTTTTTGTTGTCTAGAGAAATTCATTTGTAACACTTTATATAAAGTCTATATTCTTTTAAAAAAAAATTTTTTTTTTAAATTTATGAATAATATTAAAATTATTTTTTTTTAGAACATTTAAAAAAAACTACTGCTCTAACCAACTAGACTGCTCAATATTATGTGATGGAAATAGTCCCATAAAAATTACTATCTATAATACAATTTTAACTTTTTTTCAAAAAAAAGATTACCATATTTTGCAATATTATTTGCAATTAAAAAACTTATATTTTCTTACTCCTTTTGTAATTTGTGATATTAAGTAAAAAATTGCATTTGGTAGTTAATTGTTTTATAAGTTCTTCTATATGATATTTATACCTATCACCATTTATTGTTGATTTTACTATATCGTCTTAAATTATACTTTTTAAAATAATGTTGTTTTTTTATAAATCATGAAAAAATATTTAAATTTTCACTCTTCATTAAAAATGCGATATTCATTATCTATTTATCTTTCTAGATGTTCATAATTTTAAAGCTAAATATTTCTAAAAATTTAAATAATTTCTTATTTAATACAATTTTATTTAATTAATATGGGAAATATTTACCAATTCTAGTAAAAATGTTTCAATATGTCAATATATGTTTTAATATAGTTATAAAAAGTTTTACATCATGAATTATTTTAAACTACTACATCATCTTTAAAACAGATTTAAACTCAGACTCTTAGGTTTTCTACATCTATTCAATCTCATCTTAAACAACCTATACACATGACCACATACTTGTGAAAATGATAAATGATTTCCAATATATGTATTTCATGCTGAACTAGCACTCTTAACTTGGCCCAGATTATCATCTCCCATATATATATATATATATATATATATATATATATATATATATATATATATATATATATATATATATATATATATATATATATATATATATAATAAAATGTAATGAACCAGTACACACAAAAATGGAAAATACATCCAACTACAGTCAGATCTAGGGTCTTCAGGTAGGATGCTGGCAAGGATGCTATGAAGTACTTAATGCATGATCACATCAACCACCAATGGGCTAGTTCTATATTCACCCATTAAATCTAGATATGATTTGATCTAGTTCATTCTCATCTCACCCTCTTTCTGGCTGCATTATGTTTCAGTATTCAAACTCAGAGAAAATTCGTACTTGCCTCTCTTCAGGGATTGGCATATTCAAGTAAATGAACTGCACCTCTATATAAGTGAGGATCAATTACAGCCCTTTCCCAGAATATTTCCAACATCAGTATACATATAAAGGCATATGTTGGAGTTTAGCATATATATTTAGAGGTATGAATGCACAAAAATAGGAACAAGACATAGACCAAATGACTGAAACAAAAACATTTATTAAATAATGAAGTATTTACATATATAATAATATGAGTCAAGAATGATTTTCTATCATCTTAAGGGTTAAATGCAATAAACAACCTGATCTCCAAATCTCGTGATAGAAATCCATACCCTGGTGATTTTTATTTACAAAATTTTAAAATAATAAAAAAAATTTTTTACAAGATCACAAAACTGACACTAATTATTTTTATTTACAGTCATATTATAGAATAATTTTTGTGTCTGATTCTCAGTGAGTATCATCATCCTTCTTGGAGGAGAGGATCCCGTTCTATATGTATATGTGATTCTCTAATATTGATGGGAAAGACCATCTACACAAGAAAGTTAGTCATATACACTGAAAAACAAATATATAATGAGTGTTAGTAAAATATTTAACAAATAATGAAAACTCTATTCTGTCTCTACTATATGCTTTTAGTGTAAACAATATCAAGAACTTACCTTATTCCATGTTCACTTGGGTGACATGAAACTACTGGAGGGGTGCATAGATCTAAATTTTATTTAATACAGTAAATATTTTACACTAATACTTCGCACATTACACCAATAATTCTATTTTTTTATTTTATTATGTTTGAAGGGTGAGGCTTCATTTTCAAAGCCCTGGAAAATTGTAATGTAGACT
The DNA here is from genome assembly GCA_028023455.1 of Epiperipatus broadwayi. NCBI lineage: Eukaryota > Metazoa > Onychophora > Udeonychophora > Euonychophora > Peripatidae > Epiperipatus > Epiperipatus broadwayi. Next base: position 3,885,483 of record JAQFVV010000106.1, on the reverse strand, counting down.
GTTCTGTGTGAGAAATGCAAAATTATGCAAATCAAGTTTGGAAATGCATAGAATATATCTCTTTTATTTATGGAATTAATGTCCAAAACAATAAAATAAGCCTCCTTAATCTTCCTCCTTAACTCATGTCACTCTCTGCATACCCCCTGAGGATTATCTGGAATGTAGGGTGGCCCATTGTAGCTCTGTGCTATGCAACAATAGATGGATGGGAGGGGTCTGCTAGTGCTTTGTTATATGTGTACTTATGTTATGATAATCTTGTATGAACCAAAGCCCTAGCCTCCCCATAATATGATGCATGACAGTTATTTCCAGGGCAAACTATATTATACAGCACCTACTGTGTATATATTGGGAGGATTCAATAGCATAAACTAAAATTGTTGTAAAAATTATTTGTAGGTTTGTGAAGAATTCTGTTTCAGTTCTGTATGTTTGCTGGGTTGGGTTGGCATTTAAAATTTTTAATTACATTATCAATCAATTTTTTATTATATTTCATTTTTAGTAACTCAGCCCTAAATCTTTCAGTATTCACTTATTTATCAGCTTCAAAGCTGCACTATTTAGAGTTATTATGCAGAAATACTTTCAGTCAAGCCAATTTATGCATGTTAGGTATGTTGATATGGCCTCTTATATTTATGGGTTTGATAAGCATTTTATGATGGAAGCATTGGGCTTCCATCCCCACTTGTAAATCGAGATATTTGACAAAGCTAGGGGTCTCCTGTTTTGCTACATTTATGATAAGCCATGTGGCAGTTTTTAAATCTGTGATTATAACCTCTATTGTTTCTTGTGATGCTGCAATGAAGATATCATCAACATAGCAAGCATATAGTATGAGGTCATTATCCTGCGTACTTTATTTATGTTTATGTCATAATATTGGTTAGTTGATAACTTACGATACTTTTTGTTAGTCTTATGTGGGTGTATTTATTTTCTCTGTGTCTAACTTGAAACTTTATCTTTCTTTACAATATATATATATATATATATATAAAACGGAATAGTGCCTAAAGCTAATCTGGGATAATGATGTAATTGGATTCCAACCAGTCACAATCTAAACATTCACAGTAAATATAGTAATCAATATTTCTCACTGCTGTCAAGGCAACTAATGGTCCATTGAATATATATGGACACTTAAAGATTGCAACTTGACTACAGAGTATGAAATATTGTTACAATCTTTAAGTGTCCATATATATTCAATGGACCATTAGTAGGTATGGGATTTCCATTCTTGTTATTAAAAAGGTGAGAAGGTTGCCTTGACAGCAGTGAGAAATATTGATTACTGTATTTACTGTAAATGTTTAGATTGTGATTGGTTGGAATCTAATTATATATATATATGCAAATTTATAAATAAATATTTAAAAATACAGTATTTAAAAGCTTATAAAAAATATATGTATAACCATCACAGAATTATGGGAAAGTTGACATCATAGAATTATGGGAAAGCTGACATTTTAAATGTGATAGTTGACAAAGCTACAAGTTAGTTGAAAGCACTCCTAAGTGACAGTTATACATATATTTTTATAAGCTTTTAAATACTGTATTTTTAAATATTTATTTATAAATTTGCATATATTATTTTGAAGAAATACAGACATCGATTTATAGTATTATATATATATATATATTTCTCACTGCTATCAAGGCAGCATGCAAAACTATCGTATCTTATTCCAATATATTTACTATTCCATCCCTTCCTTTGATAGAGTTACATAATTCAATGTTTACTATTTATACAATAAGTAAGATAAGACAAAAATCATTATTAAATTAATGATGAAACTGGCTAACTAACTTATAGTTTATATAAATATATATTCTTATATATGTAATAGTTTTGTTCTCCAACTCCAAACATTTATGATTAATATTCCATCTTCTTGGGCTTCCCTACTTAAGTAGTTGATTATAAAGAATTGTTTATAAAAAGGTTAGACATTCATACAGAATAATAACAATTATAACAATTGTTAATCAACAGTAAATAAACAAATATTTCTGTCCTTTAAAAAGTGTCTGTAATTTAATATGAAACATTAAGACTATTTCACTAATTATTTCTAAATAATACATGAGCAATTTAAAAGTATTGCAGTTTGTAATGTTATAATTGACTATTTATTAGTCTGCATTACAGTGACATGTTTATTACATGTTTAAAGAGGTTTATTTAAACTTCGTTGTATCAATATTTTATACTCTGTAGTCAAGTTGCAATCTTTAAGTGTCCATATATATTCAATGGACCATTAGTAAGAATGGATTACCATTTTTGCTATTAAAAGGTGAGAAGGTTGCCTTGACAGCAGTGAGAGATATTGATTACTGTTTATACTGTGAATGTTTAGGTGGTTACTGGTTGGTATCTAATTACATCATTATCCCATTTGGCTTTAAGCACTATTTCACTTATTATTTCTAAATAATACATGAACAATTTAAAAGTATTGCAGTTTGTAATGTTATAATTGACTATTTATTAGTCTGCATTACAATGACATGTTTAAAGAGGTTTATTTAAACTTCATTATATCAATATTTCATACTCTGTAGTCAAGTTGCAATCTTTAAGTGTCCATATATATTCAATGGACCATTAGTAAGAATGGATTTCCATTCTTGTTATTAAAAGGTGAGAAGATTGCATTGACAGTAGTGAGAAATATTGATTACTATCTTTACTGTGAATGTTTAAGTGGTTACTGGTTGGTATCTAATATATATATATATATATATAATATATATAATGGAAATATATATATATAAACTCTTACCTTCCATATCACGTGATGGTAATGGTCTGCTATCAAAATTACTACAAGGCAAGATAACCTAGATATCATCTCAATAGGTGCATTTAAATACACAGAAGAGGAATAGGCAAAATACAGGCTGAATATGTAACATTATAATGTATTTAGAAGGGATTTGAAGTCAGACTATCAATCACTCCATCATGATTTTTAAAATTTATTTTCTTTCAATTGATGGTATAATATATCATGCTCCTTAAAATAATATTATACTTCAGTAATATGAATATTTTGAAAATCGCAATTAGTAATTTTAATGTTTAGTAGATGTTGAAATTTAATATATATAGCAGATGCTTTGAAAAAATAAACATCAATTTATTTATAAATATGATTGGAATATTTATTAATGCAACTCTCATTTTATTCTTATAGCATAACTGTCATTTTACTCTTATAATGTACTAATATATAATATGTTCAACAATCTAAGTTTAGCAGGACTTGTGTAATGTACAGCTCATATTCTGACTCTTAACAATAGTACAACCTATTAAATGCCATTGTTTTCAGTATGGGTGCATCCATACTTCCTTTGTATTGGTTTTCTCTACCTAAACAATGCGTTTATGAGAAATACATGCATTGTGGATAAATGTAATATTAAAAAAACATTTAAATTTACAATCCCAATACCATTATTTCAAATAAGTGTTGGTCAATGTCTGCTAATAAAAGTAACAAATGTATTAAAATCTCAAAGAAATAAAATTCTATTTTTAAGAGTAATTCTATAATAATGCCATTCAACAAAAAATAAAAGTTTTCTTTCTCTAAATACTCTGAAACTAAGATTGGAACGTAGACACTGACAAAACAAGCCTTAATACCATTATGCAAGGCAAGTTTTAAGATCATTGATTTTCCAATTATACAACCGAAAATTTCAACAACAGAGTACACTAAATTAGATTTTACTGCAAATTCACTACAATGCATTCTTGTTACAGTGATTGACCTCTCTTTTTTAAAAAAAAAACAACAACATATATAACTATTTGTTTTACTATTGTTTTAATAAACTTCTTTCATCTGGGGAACAAGTTTCAGTAAAAACATCTATATCAGTTTAAAATCTTGACAATTTTTTAATCACAAGTCAATGCATAGTTTTTGTCTTAAAGAATTTGAGTTCAGTAAAATTTACACATTCTATGTATCTATATTGAGAAAAAAAATTACATTTATAATACTTATCTTTAGTACTAATACTGTCTCTTGCTTTATGATTATTACTTATTCTATCATTACTATTCTTAATATTTCAATTGTTAAAATGATTAATCCACAGTAAACAGATTGTGTAAGGCAAGCCATTTTTACTCATATTTTCTAGGTTATTTTAATTCTGTGGTAAGCAAAGGAATCCCTAAATAGGGTTGCATAAACATAATATGTCAGCCAAAACTTCTGTATCATGATAATCCAGATCCAAGTTATCTCATTAGTAATTATACTGCTTTGAGCTAAATAACAAAAAACTACCAGCCTACTAAGCCTATCACAATCATTCCTTTATTAATTCTTGTGGGTTTAAGCTAAAAAAGGGGAAAAGAAGCATTGGAGACAGAAATGTAGTATGTATAGATTAAAGATAAAAATGCTGTTGCACAAATACACAATACCATTGTCACAGTTATTGTAAGGAGATGTCTAATGGCATAAATGGCTCACTAAGATTGAGTCCAAAACAAACATAAATGACTGAAGAAGTAAAAAAGGGATACACATAGTCTTTGATGAATCAACATTTTATCCTATAAAGAAGCAAGAGCTTTTAGTCAGACATGGAATACTTGATATTCACATTTAGACTTCATATCTAAAGATGATACCACTATCTGCTACTGTAGAGCCTATCAGTATATCTTATAATATTTAGCTTTTGCCAGTAAAAGCTAAACTCTCAGATATTTAATTTACCTAAGTGTTAAACTAAATTTTTAATAACTTAATTTTATTGCCAGTTAATTTTATTACGGCTTTACAATTAAATGCCAGCTTAATTTATAACTTATTTTCAGCACTTTCATGAGTTTTATTATTAATAGATGTGATATGTTGGACTATTTCCATCATCTGTGAGTAAATGTTGAATGTATAGAAAATTTTAAACTTTATTTAAACTTTCCAAATACAAACAACTTGTTAGTAATAACACACAAATAGACAATACAGGTTAGTAATTACACATTTCAAGTAATATTACTCTCCACTCTTCAGGTGTTGCTGGCCTATATGCTGGGTGACAATATTTGCTTGGAAGTTGGACTCATACCTTTAGATTCATGAATATTAAATTGAAAGTAAATACTCTACCAACTGAGCTATTCTGTCAAATGCAACATATAGTAAAAATTTGATATTGTAATGATATATAAATATGTTGTTACATTAAATTAAAATAAAATCTTAAAGTTCGCAAATAAAAATAAATGTATTAAAAAAAAAACCAACTAAATGCTAAAATTAAAATGTTCGTTAAACGTATATATTCGCACAGATACTAAACTTTAAAAATATTTTTTTTTTTTATAAATAAAAAAAGGTATTTGAACGTACTTTATTTTATAAAAAAAAAAGATTTAAATATAAAAATAGTTTTAAAAAAGAAATAACGTAAGTAAAAATAAAAACAGGTATTAATTAATTCCTGTAATCTGTAAATGGAAATGATTGTTTATTAATTATCCAAAAGCTGTGTAATTAAAAAGTCAGATGAAAAATAGATAAGAGAAGAGAGATTTTAGCTTGACCAATGGAAGCAAATAAAGGCCCGGACCATAATGAAAAAAATGGAACAGTGACGTTTTTGTTCATGGAATCCATAGGAGGACTATAAAAAGAAAAATATTGAGTTCCGATCAGTTTTTCCAGCTTGTTTTTTTTTTTGAGGGTCATGATAGGATGCACTTTTAAAAATGAACTGACTGTGATACCAAAATGAACCAGCTAATGGTACCTCCAGAACATCTGACCGGGTATTCAAATAAAGACTCCGTGGAAATATACATCAAGAGCAGTGATTCTTCTACTGTAAGCTATTTACATGAACTCTAAAATTTAAAAATAATTAAGAACTTTCGTTCAAGCTTATGAACTTATATCTGACTTTTAAGTTTAAAATCAATTGAAAATGTTTAAATTTATATGTTTTGCATTGATAAACATCATTTCCATTTTTTTTCTTATTGTATAAATTATTTATTGTATTAATACTTATCGTATAAATTATTTAAATGCATGAAATTTAAAGTTGGGTATAGACGTTGCATAGATTCGTTAGCGGTTAATTATGTTGCTGTTTCATAGTCGATTGGAATATATAAGTCATCATGTCACTGCGGTGTCTTATGATGAACACCATTGGGTTTTTTTGTATTCCCTATGCAATTGACATTAGCGATGACTTTGTATTTTGATCGGTTATGTTTATTTTGGAATGTTTTTAACCGTGGAATCTGTGCAGCCAATATATACTCAACATTTTAAAACAAATTTTATAAAATTCATCTGTGCAAACATAATAAATGTTAAATTTAAGTCAGGCGTGAATGGCTGTATAGATTTGTAAAGTTATATATAGTTTAAGGGAGGGTAATCTTGGGTTATTCATTTCGTAGTTGAATTGGCTCAATGGATTGGATATGCTTGTGTAATTAGTAGATGTAGTGTGAGATCTGCTATGGGCAGGATTGCACATATGCGCCACACACCTTCTGTTTGCCTGTGGATGGGTTTGTAAGTCGGCAAAGGACCACAGTCCATTCCTATGGAGTTTTATGTTTATTGTTCTACTCGCCAACAGATGCAGCATTCCTGTTGGTGGAGAGACAATGTCTTCTCTAACTCTACTTACTGTTTAGATGTACATTCCTGACAGTATAGTATTTTGTGTTGTCGTATTTTCATGCTACATTGAATACATAAATGTATCGGATGGATTAACGCCAGTTTGACTGCGATCTTTTTGGCCTAAGGTTAAATAAGGGATAGAATATTTTCTTTTCAAATGCAGATCTATGTAGTCTATTCATACTCGACCATCTAAATAAAATATTAAACCCATTGAAATTTATTTAAATGTAAAATTAAAGATTAATATAAAAATCTAAAATGTTAAACTTATTTCTAAAATTTAGAATGATTTTATATGTGCGTAAATAAATATTTTTATGTGTTAATTTCTGGCAGTGGCTTTTATTTATTTGTATTTAAGATATAAATTAAAGTTATATTTTATCATCTCTGCTACTCCCTAAGCTAGTGACTTGGGTTAATGATCTGAATATTTAAATAAAGTGGAATCTTAACAGCACGCATCTGCCTACTTTATAAATTTTTCTAGGCTCAAATGCCTAGATGGCGCCCTGGTAGTTGCAGATATCGTAGTTGTGGTTAGATTCGATCTTCACTTTCTTTTCGATCATTATAATATATTTATATATGAGAGTTGGTTCACAAGTATTCAGACAAATATTAATTATTATTAAGAATCATTTTAATATTTATACTATATGTTGATTTGAAATTACTTGTAATAGTAATTAATTTTTAATTTTTTAACTAGGAATATATTTCCCTATCTAATAATAAAGTATTGTTAAAAGCCAATAAAAGCTATATTTACACTCATATAGTCTCATGTATTAAAATTTATTGTTTAAATTAAATTACAGAAATATTTAGGGCTAAATTTTTAATATTAGATATTATTTAATTTTCCAGGTTATAATAAAACATTTCTAGCTAAATTATTTATTAGTAAAAGTTTTTTTGTTCACATTAGTAGCATAAAGATTAAATTAGTATAAATAAAGTTAAGATAATTAACATAATGGATAAAGAGTTAAATTATTATTATTATTATTGGGTGACTGTGCTTACATTTATCAGTTTTAGTTTGCACTTCCTGTTCATAATCTTTAAATATCATTTTAATTATTTTAATTAAAATAATAAAGGTATTCTGGTGAACTTCCTACTTATTTTATATAATTTAAAATTATTATAAAGAATAATGTAATATTAAATTCAAAACATTATAATTTATACTATAATATTTTATTTTCATTTCATTGTAATAATTTTAATTTAATAAACAATCATTAAGATGTTACATTTTTAATTACATTCTAGGCTGTATTCTAATGAGTTTCTGTTTTTAGTTTGATTAAATATCAAATTAATTTTTACACTTTAATTTAAGAGGTCAAAAGGTGGAAATTTAAAAATGTCAATTTTCAGTCAATCAAATCAATCACATGATTGGGGGTGTAATTATACATACTGGAAGAGTCTTCTCACACATATAAAGAACACACACAGGAAGAAGTAGAAAAAAACTTGTTATTTTTTTAATAATTTTTAAACTATTTTATTTGTGCTCAATAGTATGCATCTTTAAACAAACTCTAATTCAGGTACTAAAACTTCAAGTTAAAGTCTACTGTGAATTCCAAAATCAACAGTTTAAAAAAAATAGAATGGAAAATATAAATTATTTGTGTGCAATTGTTGAATTGTATTTATTCAATATTAATACACCATAGCAATGATATATAAATTGCATCACTTGTGTAAGAATTTTTTGATATTCAATTTTATACTTGCAGTAAATTTTATTATAAATTAAGTATTTTTTATTTCTTATGGATAAGACTGAAAAGACTTATATTTTATAATATTTTTGGCTGATCTTTAATATTTTAAATGCTTTACTTCAATATTTTAAAAAAATGTTAAAATATTACAAGATTTATTCAAAGATTTTAAAATGTTTTGTCTTCAGTAATGTTTTTGAAGTATATCATTTCAATATTTATCTGGGAAAATTCATTTTTTAATGAGACCTATTTTAACTTTAGATAAAAAAACCTTTGTATTAATTTTAAGATGACATTTACATATCTCATATATGTAAAATAAAGATTTATTAATTCACTTTTTTTATTGGAAAAACATAATCTCCATAGTTATCTATAAAAATGATGTCATACCTTTATCATGAACTTATTAATTAAAATTCAATTATTCTAATTATTTAAATACATCTGGACAAAATAATGCGAACAGCTACATTCATATTATAATAGAATATGCAATATTTTTAATGAATTATAATTTGAGTTATAAGCAATTAACTTCCAATGAAACCTAGTGCATTATGTACTTTATTATTATTATTATTAGAGCTACAATGTGAATTTAAATCCTGCTCACTGTCTCTGATGAAACATGATTATTTTTTAAGAACTTTTGCTCCTAGTTAATAATATTACATTATATTTTTCCAAAATGAATAAATAAGTTAGTTTAATGCCATAACATATATTGTTAGTGCCTTACTTGTTTAAAAAAGTTATCTTTTGAAACAGGATGGCCAATTAATATGTTTGGGTGTATATGTTTTAAGGAAATATCATATAAAAATAATTCTGAATGCTGTGTACCTAATATTTTAATTTGCTGTAATTTCTCCAAATGAAAATTTTTTTATGTTTGCAGTACTATATCCTGATGACTAGTAAAACTTCCAGTCTGAAAGACTTTAATTAAAGTTTCATAAACTGGGTATAATATTAACTTATAATTTTATGCTTGTAATTTATTAGGTATTTTAGGCTTATATTATGCATTTTGTCTGATATATTTTATGCATTAGTTATCAATTGTAATATTCAAAAGTTCCCAGATTATTTACTCCTTTATTAATATTATATTATTTTAATATTATATCATTTTAAAGTGTTGTTTTGTCTTTTGTTATAAGTAATTTATTTATCTGAATGATTTTTATGCAAAATCAATGAGGTCAGTATATTTTCTTATTTTATTGTTTAATTTTGGCTATAATTTATTAGATCAGATGTGACAAGTAACTTTATTATCAGTTTTATATATCAGTTAATAATTTTTACATTTGTTAAGAAATTTTGGTATTATTCCCTCTCTTGTTTATTGTTTATGCTTATATTGCCATTATAGTTTCTAAGAGACGAAAGCTGTGTCACTCTTTTGATGATGTTATTTTATTAGTACATGTATTTTATAAAGAGATTGAAGTGTTTTCTCTTTCTTATGATGATATTTTTCCATGAGTGGTATGTATATATTTCATGTTTCATATTTCACACAAATTCTTTCTTTGAATCAGTCCCCATTGTTTCTAATATTTACAGTGGTTCATTCTCATCATTTCCATATGTTATGAGACAAAGACTCCTAGCATAATTATTTGATTTCCAAATGTAGGTGCTCTTTTGAGTTCATGCAATCTATGTAAATAGCTTTATTTTTTTTCAGAATTATATATTTTGTAAGTAGCAATGTGTGATATACTACATGGCTTCATTATTATTATGGCAATTGATCTTGTTACTTGTTTGTGGAGAGTATCAACTTTTCTTCAGTTACATGTATGACCACCCTTAGTGTAAATCTAAAGAGGGTTCTGATATTTAGACCTTTTTTGCTGTACTTTTACTGCAGAAAGAAGTTTGCTATTAACTGAAAAAAGATCATTCGATTCCTCTTGGAGGCCTTACAAAAACTGAGCATGGAAAATTCCTAATGTATGTTCTTGTCATTGCAGCTGTTATGATTGTGATTATTCATATAGTATAAGGACATGGATGGGCTGCTCACCAACATACATTAGCCAGTATGGTGAGTCAGTCTTTTATCAGTTTTATTCAAAATTTTTACTAAGATTATTACAACTTGTCTACAAAGAACATTGGATTTCTACCAACCAAGAGAAAAAATCTGCTTTTAAAGGTGGTTTTAGTACAGTAGATAATATCCAGGTATTAAGAGAAGTTATAAAAAAGTCAAATGAATATGAGTTGCAATTATGCTTTTGATTTGTAGATTATGAAATGGCATTTGATTTTATAAACATTTCTTCAGTGATTAAAGCATTGGATCATCAAGATATAGATTCAGGTTACTGTCATATTTTAGAGAACATTTATAAAAATGCAATAGCAACAATTAGATTACATAATGATACTAGGAAAGTCAACATTGAGAAGGGTATAAGACAGGGTGACTTCATATCTCCAAAACTTTTTACAGCAGTGCTGCAAAAAGTATTTTGTGGATTAAAATGGAAAGCTAAAGAAGTGAAATAAATGGAGACTATTTAAATCATTAAGATTTTGCAGATAATGTAGTTGTTTATGTAAATAATAGTTTAGAGTTGCAAGAAATGTTGCAAGAATTATCAGATGAAAGTAGAAAAGTAGGACTAAAGATAAAATTATAAAGTCTAAAGTAATGTTTAATGGATATTCTCAAAATATGAATAAAGATTGATTATGATGATTTAGAAGAAGTTAACCATTACAAATACCTTGGTCAGATTATTAATAAAGATAAAAACATAATGGATGAAATTAATAATAGAATTAAACTTGGTTAGAATGCTTTTGGTATAAATAACTTGATACTAAAAGAAAATATGCCTATGTGTTTGAAAAAAAGGTTTTTAATAAATGTGTTTTACCAGTTCTTACTTATGGATCTGACACTTGGACACTTAATAGAAGGGCAATACAAAGACTTCAGGCCACTCAACAAAGTATGGAAAGATGCAAATTGAGAGAAACTATAAGAGATCAAAACACAATATATGGGTAAGCGAACAAACAGGTGTTACTAACCTCATTGAAAAAATTAAAAAACTGAAGTAGAGTTGGGCTGGACATATTGCTAGAATAGATGGTAATAGATAAATTGCAATCTTAAGCTGTATTCCAAGAGATTGTAAAGACCCAGAAAGAGACCATGTGTCAGATGGATGGATGAAATAAGAAGATGTGCAGGAGTGATGTGCAGAAGAAAAGCTGAAGATTGGAGAAGTTGGATTGAGCATGTAGAGATCTTCATCCTGCACTGGATTAATAATGGTTGATGATGATGATCTTATTGCTTTAACCTCAAATAATAATAATAATTTTAAAAAGCAGAGGTTATATCTTAGGAAATTTATTCATTAATTTCATCATGGAATAAGAAGCAAATCTATCCTCATTTTTATACTACAAAAACTGACTATAAACTTGTGATAATGGAAGGAAGCAAAACTTCATTCAAGGAGATGAATATTTATTTCAATAAAAAACCTTGCAGATTATCAAATCATTTTCTTATAGAAAACACAAAAAAGACATGAAATTTATTTTTTATAATTTTCATCTTTAGTAATGATAAAAATAGTTACTTCTATTCATTGAAACTATTGATATTTTTGAAATATGAATTTGTTAATGACTTTATTAGGATGATATTGGCCTTACTGTTTTATTCAAAATTTATCACTTCTAATTGTAATATCATCTAGGTATTGGAACTTATTAAACTGTTAAATATGAATCATTTAGAAGACAACTATAGAACTTTATAATTTTATTAGCAAATACTGTTAAAGTTGGAAGAAACAAGTATAACTTAAAAATATAATAAATGTCTTTATTAAATAGTAAAATACATATCTACTAAAGCATGAAGGAATTTATCAATAATGTAAGGAAGTATAAATTTTTGCTACAATAATATATAATTATTGATAGATAATTTTTATTTGAATTTTTATTCATCTTTCTACTTAGGCTATTAATAATGGGGGAAAGTAGGAAGGGGAGAGAAGGGAAGTAATAATGGGGGAAAGTAGGAAGGGGAGAGAAGGGAAGTAATAATGGGGGAAAGTAGGAAGGGGAGAGAAGGGAAGTAATAAAAGCTGTTTTGTTTTAAGCAACATTTGGTTATATTTATCCTGGTAACTTATACTCCCTAAAAGAAATGTGATTTTTAAAATTTAGTTCATGGAGTTAAAAAAAAAACTTTTTTTGATATTATTTAATTGTATTGACTAATATTAAGATAGTATTAATTATTTGTAATTATTTCTTTCATATGCTATTTTTTAGTCTTAAGTATTTTAGAATTTTTTGTATATATATATATAAAAAGAAAAATTATATTTTTATTGATTATAATTCTATATCATAAAAAAAAAAAATATCTACCAGAGTGTCATCAATAATAATCATAAAATATTATGATTAAGGTAATTTTCTTTTTATAAAATATATGATATTAGAATTGAACTTTTTAACATAAAATCAGATAAAACAAATATATGTAATATTTATAATGTGCAATCAGAGGAAAATACTTGTTATTGTACTGAAATGTCAGCTTTTTAGATATTATATTTTTATTACACAGAAGATCATGAAAATAATACTATGAATTCATTTATTTGTGAGAATATTAGAATTAATATATGTATAATATTCTTCTTTGATATTTGTATCTCTTAGAAGTTATATACATAATCTTGTAATTAAACATAGTAATATTTATAAAGTACAACTTTAAAATCTTTTATCCATCTAAGAGTGCATTAAACTAGCTTTATAGTCTTTGTCAACTAACACTAATTCTTTTTTAAGATATCTTCAAACACACTTTCAAAGTCTAGCCTTCCCACAGTTCATAAATTTTAATAAAAAGAAAATAAATGTAAGCATGACTTAATAAATAGACATGTGGCAAACATTAAAATTAATGAACTGTAGAAAGGCTAGACTTTTAAAATTGTATTTGAAGATACCATAAAAAAGAATTAGTGTTAATTGACAAAGATTAAAAAGCTAGTCAAAAATATTCCTAGGTCGATAAAAAAGTTTAAAGTTGTACTTTATATATATATTATTGTATTTATTAATAGTTAATTACAAGATTATATATAGATATTGAACAGGATTGATGTCCGATTCAAGGATTTTACTGCCAAAATTAAAAACTTAATTTTTGTTAAATTTTATCTAATATTAAATAATTTTATTATTATTTAAAAAGAGTATGTGCATTAAAACACATGCTCATTTATATTTAAAATAGATCATTTTAATGTTTATAGAATTCATTTTAAAATAGTTTTCTGATACCACTTGTTTTTACTTTTTTTTTAATCAATTTGATTAAAAACAAAATGGCTAGCTAATTACATTCCTGTTGCTTTTACTTTAATCATTTTAAGTTCATTATAAAAGCAGAGATTTAATTTTATGTTGTTCTTTTTGTTCAAAATAATCCCTGGATAGAATTCTTTATTAGATTGAGTGGGAGATTGAGATTTGCTCTTGCCTTGAGGCATAGAAATCAACAACAAGGCTAGTTTACATGGGAAATCAAGTGGAGGTATAAATAACACCAAAAATTTCATGGGTTATTTTATTCTAGCAAATACGCTGCCTGAGTACTTGGTTTAGCTTCTTATATTCCTTTTGGATTAACCCCATTCAACGTTTGTACCTTTAGCAGTTTGGACATTTAATTTCTTTAAAAGTAAAATTTGCAGTTACTAAAACAATTTTGCTTTTTCCAGGATGCCATAATATACTGCTATACATTTTAAAACCAACAATATGTCTTGCTAGCTTAACTCAAAAGACAGACCCATGCCTGCCAACTTTCCTCCAATCCTGCCATGAACTTCTAAAATAAACACTGCCTCTACCTTGCTGCTGTCAAAGGATGTGAAAATGAACTAAAATAAATGTGCACTCTCTACACGTACTGGGCTCTACCATAAGGTAATTTTTTTTTATTCTTTCCAGAGTAAATTCTTTTAATTAAATATCTGCTCAATCTAATAAACCTGTATTCTAAATTAATATTTAACTTCATAGTTATTGGCTGTATTTATTCTATTTTATTGTTCTTTTCCATGTGTCTTGGAATCTTAGTTTTAAGATTCCAAGTTTGTTTATTGGAGAGTGATTAGTGAGTTTGTATTTTTATGCCTAACCTTTTTTTTAATGCTTTAGCAGCCTTGTATATTTTTAAATGCTTACCTGTAATTATTTTAGTATCCCATAATTGATTTTAAATACTGTGTTTGTGCTTTTGAAAACCACCAAAATTTTTTGGCTGGTGACTTCTCATATTTTTTGTCCTAGTTTCCATATGTGAAGATTTCATATCTTCTTTTTTTATGTCTCTGAAATCAGAACTGGAATTGTTGTCTTTGTAATGTTATAATTCACCAGCAGGAAGATAGTATTTATCCTTTTGTAAATTACTGGTGGAAGAGCGTTTCTTTTTGCTAAAGTATTTAATGTCTTAAGTTAATGTTTTTTACTCATAAACACTCTCCGATAAACTAACTTATAAAAATCTAGGAACGTTTACATTTGGCTTTCAAGATTTATTTTTGTATTTACATGTGGTTTTAAATTTATCAGAGCATGCACTCAGAACTTGTTTCCTAAATTTATTTCTTAATTATAATTATTTGTAATTCATTTTCTTTAAATGCTGGGGCAGATGTAACTGGTTTTCTAATGTTTTACTTGTCTCCTATTGAGACCTTTAATTATTATTAGTTTTGGCCAATTGTTTGGTTGGGGATTCACCAGTTAATTTTCTGTTTTCATTTCTCACTAAATCATATTTTTCATTTGTTCTTGAGGTAAATCAATCATCTTTACTTTAAACGTAGTATAATATGCAGCTTCTACTGGCATAAAATGTTCTTTGTCCTGATGCATTTTCCAGGCCTAGAAAAGCTTGCTGGCACTGATTTTATTGATTTATTTCAAGAATGTATTGTTTTCATATCTGTGAATGGCAAAACCAATGTTTAGGTGAATCCTCTGCTGAAAGAAATTTGCTCCCTCCCTTTATAATTCGCTACTGGAAGATCAGTCAGTCTGCCAGAGCATTGCATTTAGTCTTTCTGGTACATGCCTGAGCTAACCCTATTTCTTGTGCTATAAACTTATACTTTACAATTTATTTTCTCTTAAATAAGGTTTTTAAAATTTGTTTAAACTTAATTTGGCTGACATTTGTCTTTGTGCTTTTATTTTTCATTTGTCTAAACAATATTTAAGGTTTCTTGTTTCTCCCTGATCTAGTTGGTGCAAACCATCATCATCATCCATTCTGATCAGAGTAAATAAATTTTTCCATGTGATGTGATGTGATGTATTTGGCTTCTCCTTAAACGAAGTCAAGAATATCTCAGCAACTATGCCCAGATAAACCTGTTAGCCATTTTATTTTCCATTCCCCACTCTAAGTCTTCTTATATTCTGCCCCATCCCATTTCCACAACATAATCTTTGTCAACTCTATGGCCTTTAAATCAAAATCCCCCTTATCTTTTCACAAACCCAGCATAAAAGCTACTAACTCACTTTCTGTATTGTCACTTTGTTCATACCTATTCTTCCATAACTTCATTATCTGTACCTGGTGGCGCCCTCTGTAATCAGAATAGATTGAGTGTCTGGTACAATATATATATATATATATATATATATATATATATATATATATATATATATATATATATATATATCCCAGGTAAACATTTCAAAATTTTAATCCCATTTTATTTGTTGCTTTTTTTTCTTCACTCTAATTTCTACTATTTACATAATTGCCTTCTCCATATAACAAAGTAATTAGGTACCTTATTTTCCCAATTTTTCAAGATAAATATTTTTCATATGTCTTTTATTTTTTCTATTTATCACTAAATTTAAGATTTATACTTCTTCCTTCTCCAAATTTTCTAGAAGCAACTTTATTTGCATATATCACTAGCAAAAAAGAAGTTATATATACTATTTGCAAAATGTATATCTTTGTCAAAAAAGAATTATTCTATTATATATCTTTTGATCCACTTATAGAAATTAACATCTTTATCCTAATTCAACATTGAATTATCTCATTAGTAAAATATGTAATACAGATTATTGTGTACATCATTGTTTTAACCCAGTTTTAACATCCTTTATTTTTATATCTCCAGCTAATATTTATAAAAATTATCTGAGTATAGACTTTTAATTATTCGTATTAATCAATCTATTTCATATGTTGAAGACTTCACAACAATATATTTGTTTCCATGTTGAAATCAGCCTTTTCTGGATCTAAAACTGCCAATAAATAATGGCTTATTTTTTATAAGATACTTCACTCAAAAGAAATACATTGGATAAATTATCCCCTATTTTTCTTCTAGATTGAAATCCATTTTTAAATATATGTTCTAAGATATATGAAAATAATTTTGTGACTATAGAAATTATTATATAGCCTCTTATTACGTTTTTTATACCTGTTACCATTTCAAATATTACACCATCTCACCTTTTTGCTGTTATTTTTTTGCAATTTTATCTTTTGTTTAATTTAATTATATCTTTTCATAAATTGTGCTCCCTAATGAATCAATTTCACTTATTATCTTTCCATCATCCAAAGCTATTTGTAAGATTTGTTTTCAAGCCCTTTCTTACTCTCATATTCTCTTTTCTCTGTATTTAAACAATTCAAAACAAAGCAAAACTCTCCATACAGTAGTGTCATCTTGTGCTAACAAGAGCAATCAATGGATGCCAGAAGGCTTGTGCATAAAATCCCTATCTAGTGCCTACTCATCCAATATCCCCAGACTAGTTTCTGGCACTACTATATGAAGAGTTTTGCTTTGTTTTGAATTGTTTAATAACAATTATGTGCTAGTATGAGATAGTGATCATGTGATGTTTAGTGGTTCTCTGTATTTAATAATATAAGATTATTTTTTTAGTATTTCAATTCTTAATATATATCCAAAAATTTTTACAATTCTGTCAGTTCCCAGCACTAATTTTTTCTATCAATTTATTTAAGTTCACTTCATTTTTATTTAACTTCTATTTTAATTTTTTTTTTTAAGGATTTATCCTATTCAATCGTTGTCTACTCTTCTCCTAATTTGGCCTCTTTATAAAGTAGCTTATTAAAGTTTTTCCCTCCATATTTTCTTATTAATATTTTTGGTCCTAAATAAATACTCATTTGCAAACTTCATCATTTATTCAACTATCTTTTATAATTTCTAAAATGATCATCTTCCATAATGATTAAAAATATTATTAAATTTATTCAATTTCATAGCATAACTTATTTTCTATTATCCCTAACAACTTTTCTATAAATTTCATAATTTAATAATTCTCCATTTTCAATAGCTAAATTTATTATACCACACCCTTATTTATGTTTACTCTTAAAATGTGTCTTACTACTATAAAAAAAATACATTTTTTCCCAATAAAAATCTATAATTTTGTCCATTTATTCATATTTCTATCTCCTTGTATATTTGTAAAATTTTAAATATTTTCTCATCAATATTTCTAGACATTTCCGATAAAAAATTATTTTATGTTTAATCCTCCACCGTTGTCTTTTATTTATTCACATACCTCAATCTAAGCATATTTTTAATATTTATCACCAATATTTCTCTTTACTTTCATTTACATATATATTTCAACTCCATTTTTTTCTGTTTGATGAATAAATAATTTATTATAAATTAACTCACCTAATTAATAAACATAACTATTCCTCTTAAACAAATCTCTATATTTTATAAAAATATCCCAAATATCTACAAAAATTAACATTAATCAAGTATTGGTGGTCGAGAGGTTAGCACAGTCGCCTTACAAGCAGATGTCTCGGGTTAGCGGGTTCACTTCCCGGCCGATGCTATGACACATGAAAAAAAAAATTAACATTATTATTTTCACGCAAATATTTTAGTCAAATTAATCTAACAAATTTTACTTAAATATTTTCACTAGTAAACCTTGATAATAATTCTATTGTCCATTTCTTTCATTCAAATTTTGAAACATATTTTCAAAATGTGACAATATGTTCTACTATTTCCATCATCTATCGTTAAATGTTGAATGTGTAGAAAATTTTGAAGTTTATTTAAAGTTTTGAAATACAAACAACTTGTTAGTAATAACACACAAACAGACAACACGGGTTAGTAATTACATCCGAAGGTTTGTGATAATGGTATATTAGTTGTGATATGTTAGATTATTTTCATCATTTATCATTAAATGTTGAATGTATAGAAACTTTTAAACTTTATTTAAAATTTCCAAATACAAATAACTTGTTATTACTGACAAGTTGTTTGTATTTGAAAAGTTTAAATAAAGTTTAAAAGTTTCTATACATTCAAAATTGAATGATAGATGATGGAAATAGTCCAAAATATTGTCATATCTACATACCATCACCACAAACCTTTAGAGAAATATGCTCAAAATATATATTTATATATTTTTAGTACCTCTACTTACAATATCATTATTTCCCATCTAGGTTTATTTTCCATAACAATTTAATATCTAAACCTCAGCCTCTTATAACCCACTTATATTCTTTTCTCTATCATTTCTAATAGTATATTTCCATATTTACTAATCATCAAACTTCTAATAGTATGTTCTTTATATCCTTTAATTATGACACACCTTGCTCTTGTAAGCATGCACTTATCATTTATAAATCAACTTTCCCAATAAACATATTCCATTTAAACCCATTGTTTCCTGAATTATTTCTTGCACTAATAATGTTATTTAATATAAAGTATTTCAGTAGTCTGCAATTCACAACTGCTGTTGACATTCCAATTCAATGTTAATTTCTTAAATCAATACATTTTTTAAATGAACAATTCTAAACTACTCATAATGATGCAAGCTATATCTTAAATACTAAAAATGTAATTAAGTACGAAAAATGGAATCACACTAATGACTCATAGGTGTCAGGCGAATAAAGTAATATTGCTGAATGATATTATTTCAATTTTCTGATCAAATTTTTAATTTGTTCCTTATTTAGATACATCATGGATGAGCTTTAAAAAGTACACAGATAAAACTCTATTAAACTTTCAATATTTGCATACATACATAAATTTGGATTCATACTAATATATGCATGGTTAATAAAAATAATTTTTTTAAATTTTTTTAAAAATAAAAAATTATAAATATAGATATGGAAATTACAGATATGCAGGATTTTTGTATGATGATTACTAGTATCATTAATATTAATATATAATATTAACCCATTTACTGTCATTTTTGTCTCTAGTCGAACACGGTTTTAACTCACTCTAAAAATGGTAATTTTTACATTATTGTAGTGAATTTACACTCATTTAAAGCTTAAAAAGTACTGTAAGATGCTGCCCTCTTTAAAATTATTTTACAAGTAAAAAATAAATAATATTTCAATTTGAAGCTACAACAATGAGAGAAGGCAGACTTTCCTAAATGCTGATTGGTTGATTCTCATTTCAAACAAAAAGGAATGCTTGTCAGTAATTTCACCATTGCAAGTTTTTTGTTTTTATTTTGAAAATAAAAATGAATGTTTTAGAGTATTTTTTAATATTTTTTATATATTATAAATTATTTTGATAAAATATGCTGAAAATATAATTATTTTAGAAAAACACTTAAGATTTTAATAAAAATTATTTACTTTCACACGAACGTAAATTGAAAAAGAAATCAATGATTTACAGAAAATTTTCTAATAGGTTATGAAAGTTCTTTTTAGGTTCACTACTATAGAATGTTTTTATAATTATATATACAAATTTATTTTTGAAAAAACTTTCATTCACTTTCATAATCTGACAAATTATTAATTTGCTTTTTACAAATGAAACTAAAACAAATCTAATATTGAAAAATGAATGGACAATCCAAGATAAAAATGATTTGAATGCCTTCTCTTGTAGAAGCATTTATCATACATAAAAAAAGCTTGTTTAGAGCTATTAGCACGCTCTTAATTTTATATATATATATATATATATAAGCATGCATGCAAATTGTATATACATTGTAAACAGAAATAAAATAAAAATAAAAAAAAAGTTAAAATTTCTTTATTTATTTATTTTTATTAATTTTTAATTTTAAATGCTTTTATATTAACTTGTTTTATCTGTATTTTCGTTGGTTTGATCACATTTTTTTGTATTTCTGTTGGAATGGCCACATGTTTGAATTTTTAACAATGAAAAAAAATTGTTCCTCTTTAGGACTTGAATTCACATACTTATGTTTCTTAGAAAAAACCTTAGCAACTAAGCCAATAAAAATATTACATTTGTAGAGTAAAAAATTGTTAATATTTTTATTTAATCTTACATGTGCACCACACAAAAATTTTCATTTTTACATTATCATAGTGAATTTACAGTCATTTTAAAATAATACCAAAAGATGCCATCTCTAGAATTATTTTATAAGTAAAAAATAAATAATATTTGAATTTAAAGCTATAATAATGGGATAAGATGGATTTTCCAAGGGCTGATTGGTTGTTTCTCATTTTCAACTAAAGGGAGAACTTGTCAATGATTTTGACAGGTCTAAGTTTTTTGTTTGGATTTTCAAAATGGAAATGTATGTTTTAGAGGTGTTTTTTTTTTACATATTACAAATTATTTTGATAAAATATGTTGAAAATATAATAATTTTAGAAGAGTAGTTAAGATTTTAGTAAAAATTCTTTACATTTACATGAACATGATTTGAGAAAGAAACCAATGGCTTAGGCTGTATTTTCTAATAGGTTATAAAATGTTTGTATTATGTTTTCCACTATAGATTATTTTTATAATTATAAATAGAAATTTGTTTTTGAAAAAACTTTTGTTCACTTTCATAATCTGACAAATTATTAATTTGCTTTTTACAATTGAAACCAAAATGAATATAATATTAAAAGATGAATATATTTTTACAGCTGATTTTTTAATTGACCAATCAAAAATTTAGAACTTCAATTCACTAGGCCAATGAGATATTATACCACAGTAAAGGTTAATATGCATTTTAATTAATTAAAAGTAAATATTTTCTACTAAAATCTAAATTATTCTTTTGAAATAATAATTTTAAATATTTTGTGAAAAAACAAAAATGTATAAAAACAGATTAGAGAAATAATTAAAAAACCAATACATAAATATTTTTATATAGTAAATGATCACATATTTAAATCTAAAATGTATTTGTTAGAGGGCATGTTTTTATTTTCACATCTTATTATTGAACTATAATTTTTGTCATACTTTTTTATAGTTTTTACTATTTTTTAAAATAATACATAAGTTTAAATAAAAAGTAATATATATAATTTTTTTAAAATAATGCTTTTATTTAAATGGCGAACTAAAAATACAAAATAACAAAATAATTAACAATGTAATCCTCTTCTTGGTTAATTTGCCTTTCTGGGAAAATATCAAAAATCTTAAGAATTTATAATTGTTATAAAACAATTGGAAATTGCAGAAACATTATCATTTTATAAAAGCATTTGAAGCCTTATTAATATTTATGATTTATTTGAATCTCAAATGCTTTTACAAAATGACAATATTCCTGTAATTTCCAATTGTTTTATAACAAGCCTATATTCTTAGATCTCTGATATTTTTCAAGAATGGTAAGTTAACTAAGAGATGAATTACTTTGTTGATTAATTTATTTTATATTTTTTAGTTGGCTATTTCCATAAAAGCATTATTTAAAAAAGTTTTTTTTTTTTTTTTACATATTATATTTTTACTTTTTAGTTATACTTACATATTATTTTAAAAATTGATTATTTTATATTCTAATTACTATTTATTTTGAGTTCAAAACAATTTAAAGGTACGATTATGAAAACTGCACATATAAAAAGTGCTATATAATATTTATATATGTTAGTAAAGTAAATACCTCATTAATATTTAATGATTTAGCTCTAAATATCAAAATGCCAAAATATGTAGAGTTAAAAACATTGCCAATGAATGTTCAAATGTTATATCTTGGAGATGCTATCTAAATATCCTAATGATAACTTATTTACTTTGAACAGAAAATATAATAATCTGTTTTGAATGTGAATAAAACATAACAGAATACTCTTGAAATTTCCTCACTTCTGTTATTGATTATTAATTATCATAAGTAATTAATAGTCATATGCAGTGTATATTATAATATAAGATATAAAACTTTTTTTATCAAATAACCTATATATAGGAAGAGCTCTATGAATATAATCAGAGTTATTGATGTCACAATTGATGAATAATTATCTAAATTTATCTTTTCAAGAAAGTGATGATTCACTGTATATAAATCAGTGAGTGCTAATACAACATTGAGTTGCTAGAACATTGAATATAACTAAAGGTGCAGATCCCTTTATATGTCTTTGTTGTTTAGATCAACTACCCAGCTGTATTTTAAGACTTTACCTGAAAAATATTATGTTTACTTTGTTGCAACAACACATTATTTTTGCTTTGAAAATGTATATATTGTTTCACCACTTTATTGATGAAGAAGTAACTGAACTATCACATTGGTAAAGGTCTATTAACTCATTACAATCATATTCAAATGCTGAAAAGTCTGATAGTATATATATATATATATAT
The DNA here is from genome assembly GCA_028023455.1 of Epiperipatus broadwayi. Lineage (NCBI taxonomy): Eukaryota > Metazoa > Onychophora > Udeonychophora > Euonychophora > Peripatidae > Epiperipatus > Epiperipatus broadwayi. The sequence goes on along the minus strand of JAQFVV010000106.1, from coordinate 3,862,269 downwards.
ATATATAATTTAGCATTTAAAAAATAATGGCACAATATATAGTTTAGCATTTAAAAAATTGGGAAGAAAGTCTATACACACACACAAGTTAAAAGTCTTAATGCATAATTATCTGTTTATCAGTCTGTTATGCCATAATCTTAAATTTAAATTAAAATAAAACAAAATTATTTCAAGAAATTAAGAATTATCAAAAAAGCTTACATTTTTTCTATTAGATAATTATAATGAACCAGAAGATAAAACAATGGAGAAAACAACTAAAATATTTTTACCAGCCAGTAAATGGTGGACACTGTATTCTGTTGTACTATCTTTCTTTAGAAGGATGCAGTGGACTATTTTTAAGCTGGGTTCTTGTTTTTGTGCTTACATGTACCACAAATATTTAAATTGTTTATTGACATTATTTGCTGCTTAAAATTAATATATAAATAATTTAACAATTTTTATTTCTATCACCAATAAAATTGATATTCTTCACTTTTTCTTTTGTTAAATTTAAAGTTTATTTTTCTTAGCATTTATCAACGACTTTTTTAAAAAGTTATATTATTTTTTATCAATAAATTATTAACCTTTGTTATTTCTTTTTTTAAAAATTAATTGTTTATATTCAGAAAAAAATATTCTTTAATATTTTCAGGTTATGTTGACACTTTTATAAATCGCGGGAAAAAAAAAAGTAGGCAACATTTGCTTAGTAAAGTTCATTCCTAGTTATACAAGTAAGTGTACCAATTGTATTTTTAATTTTTTTGATTATATTAATATTTACTAGTTTAAAAATAAGTTTTAATATTTAATAGATATGTTTCTATTGTAGAAGTATTAATATGTATGTTACAATTTTTATGGGCAAAGATTCGACAAAATGCAATAGTATTAACCAGTAATGTTAACCAAGTCTTTATTTTAATCATGTGCTTGTTGCTTACAGTAATCAAATCAACATTTTAGTAAATCACTTAATAATAGTCATGTTATATGTATCTTTGAATGTAAGTATATGCAAAATAATAATTAAGTTCCTTTTGCTTAAGAAGTCTATAAAATTTATTAAATTGATGGTTTTTTTTTTTACTTTTCTTAATGATCACGTGTTTGTACTGTATGTTAGTAAAATAAATGTTTTTATCAAAAAAGAATTATTTTAATTTTATTCGAGGATCTTTTTTTTTTTTAAAAAAGAATATTTTAAAATTTCTTGTTTTTCTGAAACTCATCCACTAGGACAATCCCTACTAGCTATTCTATATATACATAAATTTGAGAGCTTGTATTATAAAGATTATTTTTATAGCTAAAGGGTTTCTATGACAATTGAGTTTGCTATGATCCAAAGAATGATTGCTGACAATACTTTTGTAGTAATCAATCAACTCATCAGGTGCTTCAAAAATCCTAAGGATTAATCATCCGTCTTCCTATAGGTCAAACCACACAGTAACTCTATTTTGTTTAAAAAGCTATTTAAAATGTGTCTTAGCAGTAAGAAAATCATTTCTCAGGTTAATCTATTTATAAAGCATTTTTATGCTTTATATATATATTATGAAATATGTTTTCAGGAATAACTGTGTTTAATAAAATAAAATTAAAATAATGAAAAAATATAATAATAATGACATGATTGTAGTAGATAGAATTGTGTCATGTGGTTGTTGAATCACATAATTGTTGAATAATTTGATTTTTATTTGGCAATATTTTTTATATTCATTTGCATTAAAAAACTTTTCCAAATAGTTGATAATTTTATTGTTTCATGTAAACATTTATTTCAACATACATACATATATTGAAGAAAAAAAATATTTCTAGTAAAATTTCCAGAGTCAAAACCATTTATTGTACATATACTTTTACCCTACTTAGTGAAGACAATTGGTCCCCAAAATTCATCATTAAGCAAGAATATCATATGCAGAATAGTCTTTTATAATGGTTGCCTAGTGGAAAAAATTAGTAATCACTCCAGCTAAAAAAAATACACTAAAAGTTGGGAATATTACATTAAGAAAATAACTTATTCAGTATATATAAAAATTTAAAAAGCCCTTAATGTATGTTATATGCTTGTGTAAACTACACTGTGTGTAATATGCATGTTTTCATTTAAATTGTATGGATACTAATGCAACTTAAATCTATGTAAAAAGAAAAATATATATGTAGCTTAAAGTTGTTGTTTTCTGTGATCCATTCACCCACCAATTTTCTTTATCCAATTTGGTTTCTAAATACAATCTAACTTACCATAAGACATTGATTAACAAGTATTGAGAAGTCAGTTATTCCTGGGCCTAGGATTTGCTTTAAATAATTTGGTTAGAAAGATTGAATATTTAAATTAATTTGAAACATATTTAGATACATTGTGTGATTGATTTAAATATTCAATCTTTCTAATCAAAATGTTTTAAGTAAATCTTGACACTAATCAATGAGGTACAAGAATAGATAACTACTTTATTCTTGTTAATTATTGTCTTATGCTAGATTAGAAAATATTTTTAAAAATTTATTGTACATTTATTCTTAATCTTGAATATATATATATAGTAAATATCGATAAATCTATCTATATTTTAAAAATCATTTGTTGTTATTAAAAAAAATCTCTTTGATTTGATGTTTATATATAGAATATTATTATTGTTTATGGTTATTACCTATAGTTGTTTGGATTTATTTAATTTATTTGTTGAGGTACATCGCTGTGAATATTTAATTGTTATTATTCTTAATAGTGAGATTTTTAATAGTAATACTTATATGTTCTAATTATTATAAATAAATAAAGACATATAAATTGTTGATTATAAAAAATATTTTATTTGTAGTGATTACTAAAAAAATGCAATATTATTATTTATGTATACATATATATATATTTTAAAGCTGTCAAATAAATTTTCTATTTAATATTTTTTTATATGGTTAATATTTTTTTTGAATGTTAATTGTTTAAAAGAAAACATGGTTTTCAAAACAGCATTTGCTAGCATGTGGAACACAGCAACAAAAAAAAGCCATTATTGTTAAGATAGGGATTAAACAAACTGAAGGATAAAAATTTGTTGTACTTTGTTTTTTTGAAATTGCCATTCTTAAGAATAGTGGAATAAGATAAATTTCTGTAATAAATACATAAACCATGACTGGCTAATATATATATATCGCAGCCAGGGAGCTGCACCGTTTCCTTTCATTTATTCCAAGGCAGTTTAAAAAGAAACACTAAGCAAATTTCAACACATGAATTTCAATGCATCTGAAGCCGAAATTTGATTTAGCTATCTGGAATCTATAATGGTCAATCTAATAATAATCTGGAGATAACTAAAATTAATTAATATATTGGATTCAACATGTCAATTTTTTTTTCCAAGGAGAGAAATTTAAAAAAATGAAGTATATATGTGCATTTGGAAACCAATAATTTTTTCTAGTGCTATTTCTTCAATTTAACTTTAGATAGAATGCATTCTAATATTAAACAAATAAAGGAATAAAATAATGGAATAAGTTGACTTTTGAAAGAAAAATGAACAAGTTAAACTTTAAAACAAAAGGTCGTAAATAATTTTATTAATATAAATGATATATATATTTTTGAGATCGATATTTTTTTTTATTTAATTATAAAAATAAAACGTTTTTATAAATATCATTCTACTCAATTCAAGTGTTTTGTTTTCTAAAAAACAACAAACATTTAACAGGTGTCAAAATTAACACTTAAGTAATTTAAAATTTTAAAGTATGGCTTATAAGTTTGGGTTGCATATGGGTTGCTATATGTATATTTTAATAAGTAAAATGTATATACGCAAATTTTATTATAAAATTTTTTTTTTATTATTTATTTATCTATTTTCATTTTTTTTTAATTTCATATAATAATTCTTATGCAGACCTAAACAATAATTTATATATTTGCTGGATATAATATACTTTTATTTTTATTTATTTTTAATTTTGAATATTTAAAAAATATAAATATGGATTTGTGTTTATAATAATGCATACTTGTTGATCACAAATATGTCTTTATTTATTTAATATATATACTTATTGCAAGTATATATATATATGATCAATAGATGGCGTCTTTACCAAAACCGCCGAAACAAGTGTAAAATATTTTTACATAAACGCAAAAGGAGTCAGAATTAACTACCTCTTTCATTTTGCTCACCTCCAGATCAGCTGATTTCAAGCTGGTTTGCTTTCATCAGTGGAAGGATAGAGCTATAGAAACTAGGTCTAAAGACTGACTCTCAAGCATTTATGCAAAACGTTTATATCAGTTTGCAAGTGTGAATTTTTCAGACCGGTAAAGTCTTCAAACTCAGCCTAGCAAGCTAGATATCTATATGAGTCTGATCTCAGTTCAGTAACAAGTTAGTCACGTAACCTGCTATCACTTGTTATTTATGATCAATAGATGGCATCTTTACCAAAACCGCTGAAACAAGTGTAAAATATTTTTACATAAACGCAAAAGGAGTCAGAATTAACTACCTCTTTCATTTTGCTCACCTCCAGATCAGCTGATTTCAAGCTGGTTTGCTTTCGTCAGTGGAAGGATAGAGCTATAGAAACTAGGTCTAAAGACTGACTCTCAAGCGTTTATGCAAAACGTTTATATCAGTTTGCAAGCGTGAATTTTTCAGACCGGTAAAGTCTTCAAACTCAGCCTAGCAAGCTAGATATCTATATGGGTCTGATCTCAGTTCAGTTTCACCACATAGTCAAAGTCTCTGCAATATATATCATTGCAAGAAAACTTTAAAGGTACATTTATGAAAAATAAAAACAAGTTAGTCACGTAACCTGCTATCACTTGTTATTTATGATCAATAGATGGCGTCTTTACCAAAACCGCCGAAACAAGTGTAAAATATTTTTACATAAACGCAAAAGGAGTCAGAATTAACTACCTCTTTCATTTTGCTCACCTCCAGATCAGCTGATTTCAAGCTGGTTTGCTTTCGTCAGTGGAAGGATAGAGCTATAGAAACTAGGTCTAAAGACTGACTCTCAAGCGTTTATGCAAAACGTTTATATCAGTTTGCAAGCGTGAATTTTTCTGACCGGTAAAGTCTTCAAACTCAGCCTAGCAAGCTAGATATCTATATGGGTCTGATCTCAGTTCAGTTTCACCACATAGTCAAAGTCTCTGCAATATATATCATTGCAAGAAAACTTTAAAGGTACATTTATGAAAAATAAAAACAAGTTAGTCACGTAACCTGCTATCACTTGTTATTTATGATCAATAGATGGCGTCTTTACCAAAACCGCTGAAACAAGTGTAAAATATTTTTACATAAACGCAAAAGGAGTCAGAATTAACTACCTCTTTCATTTTGCTCACCTCCAGATCAGCTGATTTCAAGCTGGTTTGCTATCGTCAGTGGAAGGATAGAGCTATAGAAACTAGGTTTAAAGACTGACTCTCAAGCGTTTATGCAAAACGTTTATATCAGTTTGCAAGCGTGAATTTTTCAGACCGGTAAAGTCTTCAAACTCAGCCTAGCAAGCTAGATATCTATATGGGTCTGATCTCAGTTCAGTTTCACCACATAGTCAAACTCTCTGCAATATATATCATTGCAAGAAAACTTTAAAGGTACATTTATGAAAAATAAAAACAAGTTAGTCACGTAACCTGCTATCACTTGTTATTTATGATCAATAGATGGCGTCTTTACCAAAACCGCCGAAACAAGTGTAAAATATTTTTACATAAACGCAAAAGGAGTCAGAATTAACTACCTCTTTTATTTTGCTCACCTCCAGATCAGCTGATTTCAAGCTGGTTTGCTTTCGTCAGTGGAAGGATAGAGCTATAGAAACTAGGTCTAAAGACTGACTCTCAAGTGTTTATGCAAAACGTTTATATCAGTTTGCAAGCGTGAATTTTTCAGACCGGTAAAGTCTTCAAACTCAGCCTAGCAAGCTAGATATCTATATGGGTCTGATCTCAGTTCAGTTTCACCACATAGTCAAAGTCTCTGCAATATATATCATTGCAAGAAAACTTTAAAGGTACATTTATGAAAAATAAAAACAAGTTAGTCACGTAACCTGCTATCACTTGTTATTTATGATCAATAGATGGCGTCTTTACCAAAAACCACCGAAACAAGTGTAAAATATTTTTACATAAACGCAAAAGGAGTCAGAATTAACTACCTCTTTCATTTTGCTCACCTCCAGATCAGCTGATTTCAAGCTGGTTTGCTTTCATCAGTGGAAGGATAGAGCTATAGAAACTAGGTCTAAAGACTGACTCTCAAGCGTTTATGCAAAACGTTTATATCAGTTTGCAAGCGTGAATTTTTCAGACCGGTAAAGTCTTCAAACTCAGCCTAGCAAGCTAGATATCTATATGGGTCTGATCTCAGTTCAGTTTCACCACATAGTCAAAGTCTCTGCAATATATATCATTGCAAGAAAACTTTAAAGGTACATTTATGAAAAATAAAAACAAGTTAGTCACGTAACCTGCTATCACTTGTTATTTATGATCAATAGATGGCGTCTTTACCAAAACCGCCGAAACAAGTGTAAAATATTTTTACATAAACGCAAAAGGAGTCAGAATTAACTACCTCTTTCATTTTGCTCACCTCCAGATCAGCTGATTTCAAGCTGGTTTGCTTTCGTCAGTGGAAGGATAGAGCTATAGAAACTAGGTCTAAAGACTGACTCTCAAGCGTTTATGCAAAACGTTTATATCAGTTTGCAAGCGTGAATTTTTCAGACCGGTAAAGTCTTCAAACTCAGCCTAGCAAGCTAGATATCTATATGGGTCTGATCTTATTTCAGTTTCACCACATAGTCAAAGTCTCTGCAATATATATCATTGCAAGAAAACTTTAAAGGTACATTTATGAAAAATAAAAACAAGTTAGTCACGTAACCTGCTATCACTTGTTATTTATGATCAATAGATGGCGTCTTTACCAAAACCGCCGAAACAAGTGTAAAATATTTTTACATAAATGCAAAAGGAGTCAGAATTAACTACCTCTTTCATTTTGCTCACCTCCAGATCAGCTGATTTCAAGCTGGTTTGCTTTCGTCAGTGGAAGGATAGAGCTATAGAAACTAGGTCTAAAGACTGACTCTCAAGCGTTTATGCAAAACGTTTATATCAGTTTGCAAGCGTGAATTTTTCAGACCGGTAAAGTCTTCAAACTCAGCCTAGCAAGCTAGATATCTATATGGGTCTGATCTCAGTTCAGTTTCACCACATAGTCAAAGTCTCTGCAATATATATCATTGCAAGAAAACTTTAAAGGTACATTTATGAAAAATAAAAACAAGTTAGTCACGTAACCTGCTATCACTTGTTATTTATGATCAATAGATGGCGTCTTTACCAAAACCGCCGAAACAAGTGTAAAATATTTTTATATAAACGCAAAAGGAGTCAGAATTAACTACCTCTTTCATTTTGCTCACCTCCAGATCAGCTGATTTCAAGCTGGTTTGCTTTCGTCAGTGGAAGGATAGAGCTATAGCTATCCTTCCACTGACGAATGCAAACCAGCTTGAAATCAGCTGATCTGGAGGTGAGCAAAATGAAAGACCTTCCACTGACGAAAGCAAACCAGCTTGAAATCAGCTGATCTGGAGGTGAGCAAAATGAAAGAGGTAGTTAATTCTGACTCCTTTTGCGTTTATGTAAAAATATTTTACACTTGTTTCGGCGGTTTTGGTAAAGACGCCATCTATTGATCATAAATAACAAGTGATAGCAGGTTACGTGACTAACTTGTTTTTATTTTTCATATATATATATTTTGTATTTGGGTTTGTATTTAAAACTTATTTAAAACATTGATACTACCTAAAATTAAACCATAATATAGAAATAAAGGATGTACTATTTGTTTTATAAGTAATGCCTTTTTAATTTATATAAAAGAGTGTTAATATTTTATTCTTATTTTTCTTTTAGTGCCAGAGTCATTATGAAATTAATTAAATTCACAATTTAATAGAGGCTAACTTTGTATTTCATTATTATTTAATCTTTAAGTTACTTACACATATTATTGTTCATTGATATATTTAGATATACATAAATTTACTTATTAGATGTGTATATTGGATTTAATAGAATTCCCTTTGTTTCTGATATATATCAACCTTGAGAATAAATTATAATGATAGATCTCATTGCTCTGTATGGTTTTAGATTTATTTCATGTATAGCTAGTTGGAAGAGCATATAAACAATTTATTTAAATATAACTGGGATAATTTTATCTTTCTTCATTTAAATTATACAATTTATTATATTAGGCTTTCTCAACAATTGGATTCATTTAGATTACATATATTCCATTACATTTATCATCCACTGTTTGAAACATTATTTTCTTCTCATATATTGTTGTTCCATTACATTTGATGTATACTATGTTTATATGATATATTGTCCATTACATTTGGCACCACAGACTGTGAGGTCCAGGTAATTGATTATTGGTATAATGGAGTAAAAGTACGTTCCATTACATTTGGTGCAACAACTAGGGCTCGAAATAAGCTAATTATGGCTTGGAATACACCACATACCTGAGAGATGTGTAGTATATATATTGATGTGAGATGTATAGTTTAAAGAAAGAGAATCATTTTTGTGTGTTTAATTTTTTTTATATATAGAAATATTTTGGCCTTATGTTTAGATGGTGATGGTTACTGTTATTGTTTCAATTTAAAAATTATATTGATGGCGTTAAATTATTGAGTAATAATTTTGTCCATATTTGAAAAATTTGTGTTGTAGAAAATTCATAATTTTGAAGGTTGGATTGGATATTTGATTGTTGGAGTTTGGTTGGTTTTGTTGCAAGTATTGATGTTGGATGGAGAATTTTTGTCATTGTCTTGAGGATGTGATGTATTCATGTCACTTGCGACTGATTGATCTCATTCATTGCTCCAACCCAAATTTTGATGTTTGTTACTATTTATCATGAAGCAGTTAACAGTCGTCCTGCCATGATTTTACTTCTAAGACTCCAGAGAGAGTAAGGTATAGTTCTTTTTGATATATGTATAATATTTGCCTCTAAGGCTCACAAATATGAGCAAGACTATATTTTATAAATAATAGCCCCTAAGACTTAGATGTAAGCAGGGCATTGCAATAATGTTTGCAGAAAGCTATTATGGGTTGTAGTAGCTTAGAAAGACTGAAATGTGATGATCATCTGAGTGTTCATGGAACGTTGTATGCTTTAAGAGCATTGATTGAATTCTTTTATCTATCTCAAAATTGTGAAATGCTAATCATTTTTTTGGCTGCCAATATCTGTCAGATCTTTAGAGGAATGGATGAGTATATAACCTAAATATATAGCACCAAACTTAGGGGCTCGGTTAATTGATTATTGTTGGTGACAATTTTTACATTTGATTATCAATTAAGGCTTGAAAAACGAACATATCAATGTTTTATTTTCCATTATAGGTGACTTTTAAACATGAATTTCAATTAGTGAATGTTTGTTGATGACAAATAGCACTATTACAATTTTAGTAAAATAAGATTTCAGGTTCAAAAGTAAATAATTAGTGAAGTTGATTTTTTTTTTTATGTATATGAAATGGTATTAAGTTTTAAGTTCCAGAAAATGTATACATTTTTTTTCTTATTTATTTTATCTGGACTTACTTATATAATGGTGAACCCAGTGGTGATAGGCTAGAGATAGGTGTCAATTTAATAATTTTATGCTTAACTACTATTATCTTGAGTGAGAAAGTTGTCTCACAATATTATTGAATTAGTTATTTTTAAGGAATGTGAACATTTTATTATATTTTAAATACTTCAAGGTTATATTGAATTTGATATGAAGTTTCCACATTTCAATATTGTATAAGTGTAGAATCTTTATTATCATTACATATAAATAAATGTTAGTTAGTGATCTCAGTTGTCAGTTGTTACTCTCTAAATAAATTTTTTAGAGAAATTTGTTGATGTTATGGTGATAGATGAGATTTATATATATATAAACCAAGAAATTCGTGAGTTCAAACAACTGAAATTTAGATTGTTGGATAGCTACTATGTATAATAAAATAAAATGGCTTGTAATTTGCTTAGTTGATTAATTGCTTGTTGAAATAATGATTGGAGATGGTGAGCCCTTGATCTGTGGTAATTACTATATAGAAATATATATATTGAAACGGTTACACCTGTTTCACCTATTATATATTTGTTGTACTCAGATGGCGTGTATTTCTTAAATTTTAAAAACTTTGTCCTGATAATATTGCGAGTATGTGCGTATATAATCGTCCTTAAAATTTATAAATATAAAATTACAATCTCAAATATTTATATACGAGCATATTCCTTTAGATTTGTTAAAACTGAAATAAACATAACTGTATAATTGATTTATCTATATAGCAGCATAATTTAAATTTATAATATTACTTAGTTTTCAATATTTCTTTCTAAATAATTTAAGTCAGTATTCATTTTGACTAATTCCCAGTTTTCAATTCTTTTGTTTGCTTAAAATTACAAGCAGAAAGTTTTATCAGTTTTAACACTCCATTCTAAAAATAAATCTTTGGCTAAAATTTGACCTATTTAAAAATTATAACCAAGACCAATTATAATATTCAGTCAGGCATAAATCTATACAAAATCTTTACAAATTGCTTGTGACCATTCTCTTAAAAATATATCTTTTAAAACTGACGTCAATTAAAACAATAGAGTCTTACCAAGTCCAGATTTAGATATACTTAATATTTTTACTAACTGGATATTTGGTTAAAGGCTAGTTTGAACTAGTCATCTTGTGATGTGGCATGACTCAAAGTAGGAGGTTACTACTGTCAAAAATATAGCATAAAAAGGGGCCCAAATAGCCACCAAAGCCTCTAACCTAGCCTATTCCATCCATCTATCATAATCCGTGTTAATTTTTGCTGTTGCTGCCAAATTTTTCAAAGACCACAGAGCTGAAGTTCAATAAGAACTGTTCCTGCTGTTAAAAAAAAGCTAAATCTTAAAAAGCTACCATCCAAGCTGCTCCAAAGATGACAGTGGGCTAGAAGACAAAGAGACAGCCGTTTGCTCTTCCACGAGCGGCTACCGATGACAGAAAACCTCCACCATGCCCATCACAGTAAGAAAGAAGATGTACCTGAGAGACCAGGGAGTTCCTGACCAGAGAAATGGGGAAAGCTGCCACAGAGATAAATTCGCAAAGCTAAATGCAGACTAAAACCTAAGAGAAGCCCAGCCTGACTGAATATAGTGAGAAGCACATGGAAAGAATGCCTTAAAAGGGACTTTGCCGGTAAAGCCTTTCTGACAAATATTAAATCTCATAACTAAAACGTACCCTAAATGAAAGCTAGCTAACTAAATCACATAATCAATTATATTTTCTAAATGTCCAATTAAAATAGTTATCTTAAAATGTTTATCTTAAATTTGTTTAAATCTTAGAACACTCTCCAAATGCTTGCTTGACATTTTAATTTTATAGTCGTTGACATTAATAATTTTAAATAATCCTAAACATCTAGTTTCTATAAAACTATACAAGAAATTCATTTCTAAAGTATAAATCTTATTGATTGTTTATGCAATTTATTCTTATGTCATCTATCTATAGTTTTAAGTTCATGTTAATTGATTTATGCTGTGTTTTTATCAGAACGGAGGTCTTGTGTGTTAATAAATTATCGGGGGGAGGGGAGTGAGTAATCACTTTTATCATATCAGAGTATTGCAATATAAAGAATATAGTCAAGACTCTTTTCTGAAATAAAACTTATATGTGATAGAGTGAATCGATATTTATAATGCCCGAACAAGTTATTTTAAACCATCTTTGATAAACTTATTTAAAAATGTTATTTGTGTATATTATTTAAAACCTCTTTTGCTCAAGTTAATTAAAATGAAAATGTTTTGCTAAACTTATTTAAAAGGCATATTTGGCTTTATTTAAAACGCATCTTTTTCTCAAGTTAGCTAAAATGAAAATGTTTACTAAAGTTAGTTAAACGTATATATTGCGTATGTTATTTAAAACACAGATTTTGCTCAGGGTATTTAAGAATTATATTTGCGTAAGTGATTTAAAATATGTATTTTGCCAGTTATTTGAAAAAGTATATTTTACGCAAGCTATTTAAAATGTAGGTTTGCATTCGCTATTCAAAACATTTTGCATTATTAGTAAAGTCTATTTTGAGAAATTATTTAAGATGAGTAATTTATTTAAAAATCAATAATTTGTGTGAGCTATTTTATAACTACATATAACTAATGTTCCCAGTTCTAAAAATCTTTAAGTTTGCTATAATTTCAATTTAGAGGATAAGTAGCTATGCAGAAAAACCTTAAATCAGATTCTCATTATCGCCTTTATCATAATTTAATAAGCTCATTTATGAACTGACCTGTGGAAGTAGCACCGAAGAAGCTAAGATTTTGGCGTAATTAATTTACAAAATATTAATTTAGCGTTGCGAATGTATTGCTAATTTGCATAAATATGCATATCTACTTGCTATGTCTATAATGGCCCATCTCAATATTGTTCCACATCCAGCCATGCCTCGAAAGTTTAGGCTACTGTGACATTTCTTTGTATTTCATCAAGTCATGCCTCGAAAGTTTAAGCAAATGTGACAGTTACTCGTACTTAATGGAACCAAAGTGTTTCCAAAGGGCTCATAAGCCAATCTTCTGTTCATTTAATTAAAAGGCCTCTTCCATTATAGCAAGCAGATCGGTTAGGGAACCGTTTACTAGGTAATAAACCTCATTAAGAATGCATTCGAGTCGCACTTATCTTATACTATAGTTTCTAACGCCCTAGAATCTGACGTTCAACTGCCACCACATCTCTGTTCAGTTTCCCTAGAAAGTAACTTCGGCATTGATCCAATCTAGAGTCTGATTTAATGTGTTTATCTGCATAACAATTATATATCACGCAAGTATCTCCATAATATAATTTTAAATATATTTATAATATAATCTTAAACTTAGTAATAATAATATAATCTTAAACTTAGTAATTATAATATAAACTTAAACTTAGTAACAATGATATAATCTTAAACCAAAAATCTCATCATTTATTCATGAATCAATCACTTTAGCTAGCTATAACTGATTTCCAATATACAGAACATAGTGTGAATTAGAACATAAAGGATGACATAAGCTTATTAAAAAGTCTATTGCTTTGTAATATTATTTTATAACCCTGAGAATCTACTCATTGCTTTGTAATAGTATTTTATAACCCTGAGAATCCACTCATTGCTTTGTAATATTATTTTATAACCCTGAGAATCCACTCAATGCTTTGGAATATTATTTCATAACCCTGAGAATCCACTCACCTGCGTGTGATCTAGCTATACACAACTTACTATGCTTCAGTATTTATTAAATGTTATATTAAATTTATGAAATATAAATTTGTCTCAGTCTCATTACTTGCTCATTATATTATGAATCACTAGTTAAGTTATATAATAGAATAGGTAATAAGGGGGGATGTCTCATGTTTTACTGCTTTGCTATTGCTGGAACGTGATTAAAGAGATATCTAGTGTAACCTCAGGCATGTCATTCGCAATGGGTTGACTTTGGAAGCACAAGCGAGAGAGTTAAGGTATGATCAGACGTAGGGTATTACTATCCCAACTTGGTCAGCTTTTGGTTTTCTGGCTTGGACTCTCTGTCTGTTGAGCAAATGTACAAACCTGATCGCTACATAGATATTTTTTTTTCCAGGAGTTAGCGACCCAATGTGTGGCTTAGACAAAGTACACAACCCTGAGTAGAGTATTATAATTTTTCTGTTCCAAATATCATTGCAGTATAACAAAAATATGTATAAATTAAACAAAACAACTCATAATCTAGTAGTAAAATTTATAAATAATTGAATTTGTAAATAATTTAAATAAATTTGTGATTCAGAGAGGGATGAGCAAGAAAATGATCAAGCAAGAAAGGAAATACACAATGATCAAACAAAAAAAAAAAAGAAATACACGCGAACTGAAAAAAAAAAGGGTGAAAAGGGTTTATTTTTAAGGGAGAAACCTCATGTGGCAAGTCAGAAGCTGGGTGAGTCTGGAAAATTTAATTTATTATTTAGATGTGCTTATTATATATTTAATTATATTAGTAATTAAAATGTATCAGGTAGCAAATAATAATAAAGAAATATGGGCAAAGAATAAGGGTGAATGAGGTAGTTATAGGTAGTCAGTTTTGGGGGAGTAGACGGTAAGTCAGCTGTCAGATATAAAAATAAAAGTAGACCAAAGAAAATATAAATATATATAGAAAATAAAATGGAAGTTGAAAGAAAAGAGGAGGGAAAAGAGGAACAGGAAGAGCAGATAGAAAAGGAAATAGGAAGTAAAGGTAAAACTTTGAGATCAGGGAAATTAGTAAAAGATAGTAGTAGCAATATGGAGGAGGAAGTAACAGCTAGCATAAATGATAGCATAGAAGAGGAAGGAGCGCCAAAACAAACACAAGGAAAGGGACATAGTGAAAAGCAAGAAGTAGTAGATGAGGAAATCAGCATAAGAGCATTAATGAAATATATGAAAGAAAAGGAAAAAAGAGATAGAGAAGAAAAAGAAAAAGATAAGGAGGAAAGTAAGAGAGAGAATGAGAAGATGCTTCGCTATATACGGAGAACATTTGAGAGCAAGGAAAAAAAAGATAGGACATCGATTACAAGCTCTAGAAGAAGGAATGGGAAGATTAGTCATGGAATATAAAAGGCAAATTGAGGAAACCCAGAGAGAGCACGAGGAGCTTTTGGAAGTGCAGGAAAAACAAATGGAAACTAGCTTGAGGACAGTAAAAGGGGAGTTTCTCACTGTAAGAAGTAAGTTAGAAAGATAGGGAGAGCTTCTGCATAACGAGATACAAGAGATAAGACCAGAAATAGAGAAAAAAGTAGAAGTTCTAGAAATTGAGTTAGAGATAGAGGTAGAAGGTAAAGAGATATCACAGAGAAGCATAGGTTTAGCTAGTGGAGTCAAGGTGGAAATAAAAAAAAGCAGAGGATAGGACATTGCAAAGAGAAGTCAGAGTGGAAGATAAAAACCCATCAGAAACAGAAATAAAAGTAGATTCTAAATTCCCTTCTGAAATTCAAGTAGCCAAGATAGAAAACAAAGAAAGTGGGCAGAGCAATACAAGAACCAGATGAGAAGAGCATCTTAGGGAAGAGGTGAACAAAGAAAGTAGGAAGGGAGTCATGATGGAGCAACAACAGCTTCAATACATTCTAAACTCCAACAAGAACCCAAAGTCAAACCCTTGGGACAAAATAAAATGATTGGACGGTATCCCTTTAAGAGACTTTGTAGTGCATAGTATAAATAAGACAGAGCACACAGGATTTCTACCCTGGAGACTTCATTTTGATAACAGTGGTCCACCAGCAATTCCCATACTCTTAAGCAGAGACAATAAAACAGGGGATCTCCTGAATAAAGAACAGGCTCAAATACACCGGAAATGTGTAGATGAGCATAAGAAAAGAAAACAGAATTCAACGGGCCAGTTTGAAGTAAGGGACCAAGTTTGGGTGAAAGATAAGCCTCCTAATAATGGACCATTATCCAAGAACCAAAAATTTTACCCACTCCACAAAGGGCCAGACCAGCTAAAGGAAAGCTAGGGGAAATTACTGTAAGTTTGCATAAAGTACAACACAGAAAACTTGAAACCATGCTTATTTAACAGACCACATTAGAAGTTCTCTTAGAGCTAGGTGTAGGAAATTATATTTAGTTTACCTATTTAACCATATTTATTTACTTATTTAATCATATTTTACAACCTATAGTAATTAGTATTAGCTTATTCATTCGTTTATTCATTTATATAGAGCGAGAGTAATTAGAAGTATTTATTTAATCATTTAGTCATATGGGTAAAATATAGTAATAAAAAGTTAAGCATTAGAATTAGGTTACCTTATTTATTCCATTTATAATCATACTTAATCTTATTACTAAAAATTATATACTGTGAGAATAATCAAATTTTAGTATCTTAGCTAATCATATTTATATATTTCATAATTATGTTACTTAATTATATTCAACTATGCTGGAACAGGGGGGTTGGCGTATTAGCTGCTTGCATGACCAGAAAGGTAAAGGGGAGATTGAAGAAGGTAGAGCAGATGAGTAAAAAAATATATATAAATAGAAGTCGTGTAGAATCACTAGAGAAAAAAAACACGAGCTACAAAAAAAAAAGAGAATAGAGGGGGGAGAAAGGTCTTTTTTTTTACTTTTTTTTTGTCCGGGAATAGATTGCTATGAAATGGTTTACACCTATTTCACCTATTATCTTCGATAATAGTATATATTTGTTGTACTCAGATGGCGTGTATTTCTTAAAATTTTAAAAACTTTGTGCTTATAATATTGCGAGTATGTGCGTATATAATCGTCCTATCAATTATAAATATAAAATTACAATCTCAAATATTTATATACGAGCATATTCCATTAGATTTGTTAAAACTGAAATAAATAAAAATGTATAACTAAAATTTATCTATATAGCAGCATAATAAGTTTAAAATTATAATATTACTTATTTTCAATATTCTTTCTAAACAATTATTTCAGTATTCATTTTAACTAATTTCCAAGTCAGATAATTTTCAATTCTTTTGTTTGCTTAAAATTACAAGCAGAAAGTTTTATCAGTTTTAACACTTCGTTCTAAAAATAAATCTTTGGCTAAAATTTGACCTATTTAAAAATTATAACCAAGAACAATTATAATATTCAGTCAGGCATAAATCTATACAAAAATCTTTACAAATTGCTTGTGACTATTCTCTTAAAAATATATCCTTTAACCATGTAGACAAATGAAAGATGAAATTGCTGTAGGTAATTTTGGTTATGGTAATAGAAATGAGAGAGGACATAGACTTGTGGAGTTTGCAGAAAAAGAAAAACTTTATATTATGAATTCATTTTTTGAGAAAAATGTTAAAAGGAAATGGGGATGGAAGCATCCAAATGAAGGTACAGCAGAATTGGATTATATTTTGACTAACAGAAAATACATATTTCAAGATTGTAATGTTCTTAATAAATTTAACACAGGAAGTGATCATCGATTAGTAAGGTGTAAGTTACGTGTTAATGTAAAACTAGAAAGACAAAAATTATTAAGAAAAACAATATTTACAGTTGATATTCCTAATCTTCAGAAACATTCTAATGAATTTAAATTAGAACTTACAAATAGGTTTCAAGTGTTAGGAGATTTTAAACATGATACAGATTTGAATGAAATTAATATGAAAATAACTGATACACTTTTAAAAACTGCAACAAACATAGCTGGTAGAAAAAAGCAGCAATTGACTAATAAAATTTCTACTGAGACTAGAGAATTTATGAAGAAAAGAAGGAATATGAAGATATACAAAAATGATGTATTAAAAAAATTGAATATCTCGAATTTTGTAAAATGGTACAGAAAAGAGTTGAAAATGATATAAGAAAGTATAACTGTGAAATAGCAAGGAAAGCTGTAGAAGAAAATAAAAGTCTCAAAAATGTTAAACAACATTTTGGTATTGGTAGGAAATTTATATCTGCAATAAGAAAAAAAGATGGAATTATTACTAAAAAGAGAGATGACATCATGAAATTGGTAGAAGATTTTTATCAAGAATTATATAGTAATAAAGAACAAGTACCTCCTATATCTATTACATCTTCCAAATTGCCCAGAATTTTAAATGAAGAAGTGAGACATGCAATTAAGTGTATGAAGAAAGGAAAGGCTCCAGGAAATGATGGAATTATAATTGATATATTAAAAGAAGCAGGTGAAGAAATAGAAACAATTTTAGCAAAGTTATATACCAAATGTCTAAATGATAAAGATGTACTGGAAGATTGGAAGAATGCAGTAATAATATTAATATTTAAAAAAGGTGATAAGGAAGATATTAGAAATTACAGACCTATCAGCCTTTTATCAGTTTTATATAAAATTTTTACCAAGATAATTACAACTCGTCTACAGAGAACTTTAGATTTCCACCAACCAAGAGAACAAGCTGGATTTAAAAGTGGTTTTAGTACAATAGATCATATCCAAGTATTGAGAGAAGTCATAGAAAGGACAAACGGATATGAGTTGTCATTATGTTTTGGATTTGTAGATTATGAAAAGGCATTGGATCATCAAGGTATAGATCCAGGATATTGTCATATTTTAAAGAATATTTATAAAAATGCAACAGCAACAATTAGATTACATAATGATACTGGAAAAATCAACATTGAGAAAGGTGTAAGACAAGGTGACTCCATATCTCCAAAACTCTTTACAGCAGTGCTGCAAGAAGTATTTTGTGGATTAAAATGGGAAACTAAAGGAGTGAAAGTAAATGGAGAGTATTTAAGTCATTTAGATTTCGCAGATGATGTAGTTGTTTTTGCAAATAATGCTTCAGAGCTGCAGGAAATGTTGCAGGAGTTAGCAGATGAAAGTAGAAAAGTAGGACTAAAGATAAATGTTAAAAAGACTAAAGTAATGTTTAATCGATTTGCTCAAAATATGAAAATAAAGATTGATTATGACGAATTAGAAGAAGTTAACAGTTACAAATACCTTGGTCAGATTATTAATACAGATGGAAACATAATGGAGGAAATTAAACATAGAATTAAACTTGGTTGGAGTGCTTTTGGTAGAAATAACTTGATACTAAAAGGAAATATGCCTATGTGTTTGAAAAGGATGGTTTTTAACAAATGTGTTTTACCAGTTCTTACTTATGGATCTGAGACTTGGACACTTAATAGAAGAGCAATACAGAGACTTCAGACCACTCAAAGGAGTATGGAGAGATGTATGTTGGGAGTAACAAGAAGAGATCGAAAACGCAATGTATGGGTAAGACAACAAACTGGTGTTACTGACCTTATTGAAAAAATTAAAAGATTGAAATGGAGTTGGGCTGGACATATTGCTAGAAGAAATGATAATAGATGGACAATTGAAATTTTAAACTGGATTCCAAGAGATTGTAAAAGACCCAGAAAGAGACCACATGTGAGATGGATGGATGAAATAAGAAAATGTGCAGGGGTGTTGTGGAGAAGAGAAGCTAAAGATCGGAGAAGATGGATTAAACTTGGAGAGACCTTCATCCTGCAGTGGATTGATAATGGTTGATGATGATGATGAACCATGACGTCTATTAAAACAATAGAGTCTTACCAAGTCAAGATTTAGATATACTAAATATTTTTACTAACTGGATATTTGGTTAAAGGCTAGTTCGAAACTACTCATTTTGTGATGTGGCATGACTCAAAGTAGGAGGTTACTACTGTCAAAAATATAGGATAAAAAGGGGCCAAAATAACAACCAAGGTCCTCTTCCATCATCTATCATCATCCATCCTAAGTTTTGCTGTTGCTGTGAAAATTGTATTTGCTGCCGAAACTATTTCTGAAGACCGCAGAGCTGAAGTTCATTGAGAAAACTGTTTCTGCCATTTTAGAAAGTTGAACCTTAGAAAACTACCATCCAAGCTGCTACAAAGATGACCGTTGGCTAGAAGACAAAGAGACAGCCATTTGCTCTTCCACGAGCGGCTACCGATGTGAGAAAACCTCCACCATGCCCATCACAGTAAGAAAGAAGCTGTACCTGAGAGACCAGGGAGTTCCTGACCAGAGAAATGGGGAAAGCTGCCACAGAGATAAATTTGCGAAGCTACATCCAGACTAAAACCTAAGAGAAGCCCAGCCTGACTGAATATAGTGAGAAGCACATGGAAACAATGCCTTAAAGGAGACTTTGCTGGTAAATCCTTTCTGACAAATATTAAATCTCATAACTAAAACGTATTCTAAATGAAAGCTAGCTAACTAAATCACATAATCAATTATATTTTCTAAATGTCCAATTAAAATATTTATCTTAAAATGTTTATCTTAAATTTGTTTAAATTTTAGAACACTCTCCAAATTCTTGCTTGATCATTAATAATTTTAAATAATCCTAAACATCTAGTTTCTATAAAACTATACAAGAAATTCATTTCTAAAGTATAAATCTTATTGATTGTTTATGCAATTTATTCTTATGTCATCTATCTATAGTTTTAAGTTCATGTTCATTGATTTATGCTGTGTTTTTATCAGAACGGAGTCTTGTGTGTTAATAAATTATCGGGGGGAGGGGAGTGAGTAATCATTTTTAGTATATCAGCGTATTGCGATATAAAGTATATAGCCAAAACTCCTTTCTGAAATAAAACTTATTTATACTAGAGTGAATCGATATTTATAACGCCCGAACAAGTTATTTAAAACACATCTTTGCTAAAGTTATTTAAAATTAAAATCTTTTGCTAGTTATTTAAAATGTATATTTAGCGTATTTAAAACGCATCTTTTTCTCAAGTTAGCTAAAATGAAAATGTTTACTAAAGTTAGTTAAACGTATATATTGCGTATGTTATTTAAAACACAGATTTTGCTCAGGTTATTTAAGAATTATATTTGCGTAAGTGATTTAAAATATGTATTTTGCCAGTTATTTGAAAAAGTATATTTTACACAAGCTATTTAAAATGTAGGTTTGCATTCGCTATTCAAAACATTTTGCATTATTAGTAAGGTCTATTTTGACGAATTATTTAAGATGAATAATTTATTTAAAAATCAATAATTTGCGTGAGCTATTTTATAACTCATATTTTATTATTTAAAAATCAGTTTGGTATTAGATGTAGTTATACTACATATAACTAATGTTCCCAGTTCTAAAAATCTTAAGTTTGCTATAATTTCAATTTAGAGGATAAGTAGCTATGCAGAAAAACCTTAAATCAGATTCTCATTATCGCCTTTATCATAATTTAATAAGCTCATTTATGAACTGACCTGTGGAAGTAGCACCGAAGAAGCTAAGTGGCGTAATTAATTTACAAAATATTAATTTAGCGTTGCGAATGTATTGCTAATTTGCAGAAATATGCATATCTACTTGCTATGTCTATAATGGCCCACCTCAAGATTGTTCCACGTCCAGCCACGCCTCGAAAGTTTAGACTACTGCGACATTTCTCCGTATTTCATCAAGTCAGGCCTCGAAATGGAACCAAAGCATTTCCAAAGGGTTCATAAGCCAATCTTCTGTTCATTTAATTAAAAGGCCTCTTCCATTATAGCAAGCAGATCGGTTAGGGAACCGTTTACTAGGTAATAAACCCCATTAAGAATGCATTCGAGTCGCACTTATCTTATACTATAGTTTCTAACGCCCTAGAATCTGATGTTCAAGTGCCACCACATCTCTGTTCAGTTTCCCTAGAAAGTAACTTCGGCGTTGATCCGATCTAGAGTCTGATTTAATGCGTTTATCTGTATAACAATTATATATCACGCAAATATCTCCATAATATGATTTTAAATATATTTATAATATAATCTTAAACTTAGTAATAATAATATAATCTTAAACTTAGTAATTATAATATAAACTTAAACTTAGTAACAATGATATAATCTTAAACCAAAAATCTCATCATTTATTCATCAATCAATCACTCTAGCTAGCTATAACTGATTTCCAATATACAGAACCTAGCGTGAATTAGAACATGAAGGATGATATAAGCTTATTAAAAAGTCTATTGCTTTGTAATATTATTTTATAACCATGAGAATCCACTCATTGCTTTGTAATATTATTTTATAACCCTGAGAATCCACTCAATGCTTTGGAATATTATTTTATAACCCTGAGAATCCACTCACCTGCATGTGAGCTAGCTATTCACAACTTACTATGCTTCAGTATTTATTAAATGTTATATTAAATTTATGAAATATAAATTTGCCTCAGTCTCATTACTTAGTTATATAATAGAATAGTTAATAAGGGGGAATGTCTCATGTTTCACTGCTTTGCTATTGCTGGAACATGATTAAAGAGATATCTAGTGTAACCTCAGGCATATCATTCGCAATGGGTTGACTTGGAAGCACAAGTGAGAGAGTTAAGGTATGATCAGATGTAGGGTATTACTATCCCAACTTGGTCAGCTTTTGGTTCTCTGGCTTGGACTCTCTGTCTGTTGAGCAAATGTACAAACCTGACCGTTACAATACATTGAATAATAAATATACAAAATTTCATTTTTGAATATGTGCTTAGATTTACCTCATTTGAATCAACTGTGTAAAAAATTTAAAAGAAATTAATTTATGCATTTAGTCATATTTTATAAATATTCTTTATATTGGGTGAAAAACCTAATGGTAAATTGAAATGTAGAGCTAGAAGGAAAAGCAAACACAATGCATCCAAGTATTTCAATTGTATGGTTTATAAAAATATAGGACATTTTGAACCTTGTTTAATCTGCCTTTTAATTAGAAGTTTTGTTTCAACAATGTATCAATTCCTAAAGTAAATTTGATGATGGATTTGAAAATATTATTTCAAATTATGGGTTAAGAGGATGAAATGAATTATTGGGCTATATTTAAATGTCAGCAATGACTTTTTTCTTCTATACTATTAGCTAATGTAAAAAAGAAAGAAAAAAACTATTTCTTTTTTTTTATTCATTTATGTAGCAAATCATAATAATTTATTCAGTTACGTATAAAATTATGATATGATATTTGAAAATTTGTTTCCACAGCATATTTTAAAAACAAACATTGCCCAGAAACAGATCAAATTTTGCAACTAGTTGGCAATGAAGTCATTGTTGGGAAAACATGTTAAACATCATCAAATAGGTATAAATAAATATGAAACAAACAATGAGACATTCTTATTGAATCCAGCATTCCAATCCAGGCCAGACACTCATGTCTAGAAGCTGTGTTGCAGAGATTCAATACTTAGGAGAGAAGTTACTGATTAAACTGGATTCCATCACATCATTTATAATCATATTTTGCTGTTTTTAAACTAGTTTCAATACTCGCTATAGTAGCCAGTATGATGATTTTATCTAACAGAAAACTATCTACAATGTGTGGTTAGATAACAGAAAATTCACATGATACAAAATACCTGGGAAATGCAGTCAGATCCTGAAACTAATGATAGTTTGAAAAAACCAGCAGTTCTGCTGGAATAAAACCATGAAGGAATAAATGGACAATGTCATAAGAATAAGTCAAGATCTACTGATATTATGTTTTATATAACATCACCAATACTGCTAAATTTCCTCTCTAACAACACTATTGCTAAGGGGAACAATTAGTATTTTGGGGAAGAATTAATGGACAACTGGAAATATTTTTTTTTTTAAAAATAGCTGCAGAAAACTATGGTTTGTAATTGTTTAATTATTTCACATGGTAAAATCTCATCATTATAGATATTATGAAGACTTAAACTTAAGTTTAAATTAAAAATATTTTTATTACTATATTTAATATTTTATATACGTATTGTGTGAGTATACATGCAATAGTTTTATTTATTTATTATTAATAAATGATTATGTTTTTTTAAATACATTTAGTAATTAAGTTGTGACTAATTTTCGTCTTTTTTTATATATGTCAAAGCTTTGACAGAGAAGCGAAACCAGGCCAGCTGCGATGGTAACCGCTAGGCCACCAACACTTGATTAATTTTCGTCTTTTCAGAGCCAATGTTATATCTGGTAAAATGCAAATACATAAAGAAAAGGTAGTAATAGAGCTAAATATTATTATTAAAAAACTACCTTTCCTATATATATATTTTCATTTTATCAGATAATCCATTTAGTTTGTATTTGCTTCTCAAACTTATTCTAAATATATTGCTTTTTTTATCTAATGTGCTAATAATATCCATAAATCATGCAATATAGACAGAGACTATATATGACGCTTTATTGATTATTATAAATCATGTAATATACTGGTTGACATGTGCAAGGAAGGCCGTAATAATATGTAAGTGATGTCAGTTGTATGTTATTAAGTTTTCCAAAACTAATCTATCTAGTTAGAAGGTTTGGTGCCTGAGAGTTTCATTTTCTATTACATTGAAACTGAAAAAACAAAATACCTTGTAAGGACTTGTATTCTTAATTAAATAACCACCGTCTTCATCGATTGATTAATATTTTTACATATTTGAATTAAATCATTTTATTTGAATTTTATTTACCACTCCACTTTAATCCATATTTAATATTTATTTGAATCAAAACTTACCATGCATATTTATATACCTCTGGATCTTTGTTCAAACCTGTGTACCATTGTAAATTTATCATTACATTACATGTATATAATTACAATGCCTAAAGTATGTATTGGTTCAAATAAATGAATTCCATTAGTATTAATATAAACAATTTATTTATCAGCTGACTCACAATTCTATTCATTTTTACTTTAAGAAAATGATTAATTTTACTGTCTATCCAAATTTCTATATATAAAACTTTCTTGAATTGCAACAGTCACAGGGTTGAATGTTAAATCAGGTAAATAATTTAAGACAATTTTATTTTAATTAAATGACATTTGCATGTATAGTGCAGAATTACTTTGAATCATTTCTAAAACAGTGCATATAAACATCAAGTACAACGTACGTAATCGTAGATAATTAGATTTTCAAATACAGTATATGAAATAATTGACGGAATAAATATCAAGTATTCATTTAATTCTTGTTTTTTCTTAGTGTTGCATTTTAAGAATTAGTTTCGTAATAAAATATTTAATTCATAGTAACTTACAGCCATTTGATTGACTTTTGCAATTTAGATGACAATTCTATGTTTATTTTTAACCTTGATTATAGTACTATGATTCTTAGAGATACCATTCAAACATTTATTTTTATAGCTATTAATTTATATATATATATATATATTTAATATTATATAATTTTCTGCTTTATACATATCAATGTGCCTCAGTCAAATTTTAAAAAAACAAATTAATAAATTTCAAATCTTATGTTAAAAAAAAAAAACATTGGCCCGATTATATTAAATTGATTAGTATAGTGGGGAGGGAAATATTTTGGATGCAAATATTTTTCATCTCCTGTGACTACAATAAATTTTATTCGATTTAAAAATACAAATTTAATATTAATATATAGGGTATATGAGCACAGACTTTCACAGCACTCACCATTCTGTCTCATATTACTGATACACTTGAACACATATATGTCGAAAAGATAAATAATCACCAATATACATATCTCATGCTAAACCAGCAATCATCAGTTGGTCCAGATTATCATCTCTACACATATATGCAATAGGAGCTCAGATATATATTAAGATAGCCAATCTTTATACTTTAAATGGACAAGCTTCAATCCACTCCACACTCAAACTGTCCATACAATTTAAAATCTGATGATGGAACGCTCAAAGACCACACTGAGGCCGAGATTCTTGTCACGTCCATGTTGATCTAAAGTCAATCTGACCTCACATGTAATCCATTTAATACATATACAAGGGATGAGCTGGCATCTCTACTATATAATAGCTGAAATACAGGCTTATTATATACCTATATCAATATATGAAATATATAGGATATATGAACACGGACTTTCATATTAGAAAATGAGATAAATATCCATATTCCATTTTTTTATTAATTAAACGAAGCTTTCAAACAAGCTGCAACAAAGAACTACCACGTAGCTTTTTTTAAAAATAATAATAATAATAATTTTTGCTTTAAAAATATTCAACAATTTGTAAATGTATGATTTATTCATCATTAGTGTATAATTAAAATAAAAAGTAAAACTTTTTTTGTTTTGTTTTATGCATATGCAGTATTATAAACGAAGCATTGATTCTTCATTTATAAATATAATTTATAAACAATTCCGACTCTAATCTTCAGAAAAAAAATATTTCTAGCTTTAATGTTATTGTGTTAATGTTTTGAAAATAGATATTACAATCAAAATAAAACAAAAAAAAGACATATCTATATAGATATATATGTAAGCATCTGTATAATTAGACATGCTTGAATTACATTATTACAAAAGTATTTTTAATTAAATATATTAAATTAAATTCAGTTAATTAATGTGCTTAGAAGACAAAAATAACCATTAATTAGTTTAGATTAATCATTTTTTAAAACATTAGTTAATGAGTTTATAAAATAACTCTTAGTTGATTAAACACACGCATACATATATATATAAAATCATTAAAATCACTCATTTATACAATCATAATATCAATAATAATCACAATCTGTTGTTAAGGCAATCTTTTTAACATTATATATATATATAATGCATAACAACATCGTATAGCTATATTCTTTTGGCCACACTAAGGAATGGGTTGCAAAATTCCACCTTTTTTAAAATTTATTTAAAGAAAAAATGTGACTGAAAGAAAATAGTTATGGGGTGTTTAATATATATTGTACAATATATAAAAGCATAAATATTTTGATTACATTATCATTTAGTATTTTTATTAGTTATTTTAAAGCAATCTTTGGATTCTTACTGCTCTTTTTCCACTCATCTTTAATAAAGAATAAATTATTTTACTTATTAACTGTATAAAACATATTCAATATTTTTAATAACATAATTGTGAATGATTTTTATATTTTATTAAAACTTATTGAATTATAAGCGCAATTTATTTATCTTATTTTGAACACTTTTTAGCAAAATATTTTTGTATTATATATATATGTACACACAATCTTATAATTTGACTGACCTGCAGTTTTCTTCAAAGTTGATTAATGATTAGTGAGACTTTGATCTTGGACAGATAAATTAATATAGAAACTTTATTTAATTTCTTTCGTTTATTTAAAAATTAATACAAAATAATGTATAATAATTATTAAAAAGATCTTCACAAATGTCATTAAACTTATCAATTTCTTTATTTTGTTGTAATATTTTATTTAAATACTATCTGTACATCTTACTTTGAACACTTTCTAGCAAAAAAAAAAAATGTTGTATATATGATAGCTCTGAGGAAGACTAAAACATGTCAGATTGTGTATATATATACAATATTTTTTTTTGTTAAAAAGTGTTTGAAATAAGGTAAACAAATTGTATTTATATGAATTATATTAATGTATATCCTTAAATTTTTTTGTGAAATATTATATTAGATTTTTAAAAATACAAATTAAGAAATTTGAAGTAATCATTAAAATATATATAAACGTTTTTGTCTGTTAAACACTGTAATGCAGAAATTTTAATATATCACATGATCATCAAGACCTTAGTTTAACACTGTGATTCATTAATAAATTCTTCAATTCTCAATACTTTTCTGATATGTAGAATAAGTTATATATATATGAGATGGTATTGCTTAATAAATCTTTATCCAGTCTCATTCTATTCAAATATCTCCAAACTAGTTTATAGCTTATGACCTTCACTATAAACTAATCTGGATGAATTTGGATAGTCCTGCACTGGATAAGATTTATTAAGCACTATAAACTGGTTACTATTACTTACTAAGGCTTACACTAGATGGCATAAAAATCATTAAAATTTACAGAACATGCTGTGATATTTTTTAATTATAAATTCAATTTTATATTTTTGACCAGAAGGTTATAACTTTCTAATGACATCGTAAATATTCATTTATGTTTAAAAATTGAAATTATTTTAACAAAGATTTTGTTAATTTTATTTTTTCAATAGTCTTATGGTAATCAGCCAGTAAAAAAAAGTAAATGTGCTCATTATATATTCCATATTATGTCAAGTATATATATATTTGAAACACTCACATATGATTTTTTATGAAGTTTTATTTTTTTGTAAATTTATATTACTTATAAATACAATTTAATAGTACATAATATTGAAGGAATGTTTTAGTGCCAAAATGAAATATTAAACTCTTAACTCAAATTGCTAGTAAAGCAAGAATAAAAGAACATTGAAATGCATAGGGATTACATAACAAAATATTTAATTAACAAGTTTGACTACACATAACAATGTGTTAAATTATTACATCCTGTGTACAATTTTATTATGTCAATAAATATATTTTTAAATATATTTGTTTAAATTTTAACATTTATATATTTATTAAGTGCTTTAACATTTTAAGTCATGCTTTGCTGAACAAATTCAAAGTCAATTGTTTCTTTTGTTTTCCATCATTTCATTTGTATTTATATAAAATATATTTTATACTCTGTAATTTCTCTTTTTTCATACATTTAATTAAAATCTTAAATTGAAAGAACATAATTTATTCTCAATGAGATGAAAATAACTTTTCAAATAAAAAAAGAACAATAAACAAATATAAACAAAAGTAATCAGTCACAGCAAAAAAATACCATTTTAGTCTTCAGGCTAAAAAATTGCTTTAATGGAATATGTAAATACAAGTGTAGTATATATTCTTAAACTATATATAATTGGAAAAAATAGAGTGGATGACTGAAGGGAGTTTTAAAATCTGGGTTCAAATCCCTTTTAATTTAATGGAAATAAATTATATTAAAAGAATTGATATATTGTACCGGTTGAAAAACGTATGTTTATCCAACACAACCTAGAACAAGGGCAAAGTACCTCATATCTAACCATGTACAAGATACACAGGTCAGGTACATTGTGGATTCTGCCCTATTTACATGTTATTCCACATCTAAGACATAATTAATATTTCCCAAAGATCATATCTTACATTCTTAGTTTTATGGGCCCAGAACCAAACCCAGAGCATAAGATTCAGGATGATGATGATGGTTTACTAAGAGCTTGAGTGGTTCACTGTGAGCTTGAGTGATATCTTCTTGTTTAACTTAACTTATAAGTAACAAAAAAAATGAAAATAACAAAATGATTCGAACAATGAAAATTTTATATATAGATATATATTTTTAGAATATTAAAAATATTAAGTTACAATTACTTAAGCTCATGGATCAGTTGTACACAGTCATTTATTATTAAGATATACAATTTTAAACCAGCTCGCATCATGATGTGGCTACATATATATAAACAGTGGTCATTTTCTTAGCTTATTACATTATTTACAAAAAGTAAATGACAATGGAATTTTCAAATTAAAGTTTCTCTTCACATTTATTACAAAATGAATTTTCTTTTCTATCAGCATATTTAAAATTTACAGACTGATTGTACATAAAAATAACAATTCCCCCTTTTTTATATTTAAATCATCTCAGAACATAAAAAAAAAAACCAATGTCAAAAAACTATAAAAAACAGCTTGACATTTTTACGGGGTTAAAATGACAAGATTAAACATGCTATTTTACATTTTTTATGAAGGCGGATTTTTATCACAATAATATCTTTATTCTATTTTATATGGATCTCACTGGAACAGCATCAAGTTATTTATAATAACAAGACAATACTTATAACTTTAAGTTGTTAAGTGGTGGTCAATTATCACGCACATAATCCCCAGCATTTTAATTTGCTATTTATCATTTATAATAAAATTCATGATTTAGTTAATAGCAAGATCTAGCCCACCATGGGCGAAATGAGAAAATTTGTTACTCAGGTTGAATATTCTCAACATTGGAAGAATCATTTCATTATGGCTTACATAATAGATAGGCATTAAAACAATGAACAAAATCAGGTTAAGAATAAGAATGCTTAAAAAACTGAATATAGGTTAATATGAGCCGATTTACAAGACACTTGTACTCTTATTGCCACAAGAAGGGTTGGTATGTCTGCAATATTGTGGAATGATACCGAATGAAGAGATAGGTTTTATTGGGGTCTCATGTCAAGCATATGGATTTCATGCAGACCACCTTCGACTACCTCATTTATTCCCCAGCGCACAGCAGTATGTGCTCCCATAAACAAGATTGTACAGAATAAAATGATCTTTTATAGATCAACTCCAACATGCTCAACATTTATTATTAACCCAATTCCTTATTTATCACAAAATTTATGGATAATTGTTATTAGGGAGCCTCAAATAATCTAATGCAGCAAAAAGATAAACCTGCGCAACCAATTTCATGTGCAAATATTTACCTAAAATATATAATAAATATATCTTAAATAGAATACCCCCCTTTCTGCATTTAATTCTAAAAAAAATTTGCCTGATAATAACTGATGCTATCCAGAAGTGCTGTTTCTAGGTCAAATATAACATATTTTGTTTCTATTCCATTCAAAAAAATATATTTTTAAAAAAATCTCATTCTTAAAATCACTAACAAACATTAAATAAAGTTACTAAAGTAAACACATTTTATGAAAGATATTTTAAGCAACTTCACAAGTGAGTCAAAGAAAACAACTTATTTTGCTTTCTATTTAATTTTTTTCTACCCCCCCCTTCTTGTGATACTTTGCTATTACACAATTCCCCATCTTAAAATCCCAGCTTGTGAAGTTGGTTCAATAAAATCATAGAAATTATACTATGAAATTATTACAAAAACAAATAAATAGCATATTAAAAATAGAAATTATAAGAAAATATTTATAAGTTATATATATATTGTAACAATCCGGAGAAGGTAGACTAAAGGTATCTGCACTACAGGGCGCCATCTAGGCATTTGAACCTAGAAAAATTTATAAAGTAGGCAGATACGTAAGTCAAAAAAAAAAAACTTTTTTTTTTATATTTTGTTTCCGGTCGTTAGCCCATGTCACTAGCTCAGTGGAATAGCAGAGATTTAATACTATAATACCTTATCTAATTATAATTTCAATATTAAAAAATAAATAAACTAAGCCACTGCCAGTAATTAGCATACAAACATTTATTTATGCACATATATATAAGATTGAAAATTGTTTTAGTATCAGTTTACATTTTAACACTTAACATTATTTTTAACTTTAGATTTTAAATTACATTTTAATTTCTATTATATTATAAGTTTACATTTTAATTAAGTTCGCACAGATGGGATTATAAAAGCTTGTTTTAATATGTTGCGTATAGATCGGTTACATAGATTACAATGGTCAAAAACATTTCAAAATCAACATAAACGATCAAAATATAAAATCATTGATACCAACAATTGCAGAGGGAAATTTATAAGTAACCCAATAGTATTCACCATAAGATACTTGCATTGTCACCAATAACTTAAAAGACATCCGAATAAATACATTTTAGATACTCACCATAAGGTATCATTATTTATCGAATGTCTATATATTTTGATCAAATATGAAAACCCAAAACATACTTAACCAATCCATGCAAGCATTTATAAACAACTTAAATTTAATGCATTTTTGTTTAGTGTCAAGTATGAATAGACTACATAGATTTGCATTTGAAAATAAACATTCTATCCCTATTTAACCTTAGGCTAAAATTCGTAGTCAAACTGGCATCAATTCATCTGATATATCGATGTATTCAATGTAATACGGAATATGGCAGCACCAAAAAGATTGAGAGAAGACATTGACTCTCATCAGATAGGAATATTACATCTATCTAATGAGAAGAACAAAAAAAAACTCCATAGAAAGGAACTGCATTCCCCATCTTATAATTACTTCCATAGGCAAACGGGTGAGTGGTGTATATATAAACGATTCTGCCAGTAGTGAATCTCTGACTACATCTACTAACTACATCAATATATCCAATCCATTGACCCAATTTAACAATGACACAAATAACCTAAGATTACTCTCCCCTAATATAACTTTACAAATCTATACAGCCATTCACGCCCAACTTAAGTTTAACATTTATATAATTAATTTAACGAAAAACAAAAATCATGATAAAACTTAAAGAACAAAAAATAAATAAATAAATGGAAATGATTTTAAATATATATAAAAAAAAGAAATACATCAAATAACATTATTAATAAATTAAGTTGGTCAGATAGGATAATATTGCAATCATTTAAATCTGGACAGTTTTAATTTAATGTTCATTATTTATAAAGTTCTTACGGTTTAAAACAATTCATCTTTATCCATTGCTTGCCATGAACGTGAATTCCCACACCGTCCTAAGATTGGTATTCTGTTGGCCGATTTATTTATCCATCCGGAGGTTTTTGCTTTAACTGGTCCTCAATGTAGAAAAACGATAGTTCATTTCTCTTTCTTTCATTGGCAAAACTGAAGGGATTGAAGAGTGCATCTTTTCCATCCCTTCTCCTTCACTTCCGCACTAACACATATCTGTCACATCGTAAATAATCTATCATAATTAATAATTTCCAAACTTGTCCTTTTATATTAATTTGAAGGATTGAATTTACATTGCGTCATCGATGATGAAGACCCTTTCGTTGAGGTCCGATTTCCCGATGGATTTCTTTTATTTGCTAAAAGTTCCTATTGTTTTCCTATCTGACCGATGTTTTTACATTTAAATGCCCAATGGCTTGTTTATCTATAACTAATTAAAACAATCATTTCCATTTTCTGATTACTTAATGTGTTTTCCAAATTTAAAGATATATTTTTATCTCTAAATCTTTTTAAGTTTTTGTTATTTTTTTAAAAATATCTTTCTATTTTTAATAAAGTTTTATTTTAATAATTTTTTTTTTATCTGTGCGATTTATATATACGAGTTTAAGATGATATTTAATTTCAATTTTTAATTCTTAAAGAAAAATTTTTAAATGCGAACATGTTTAATAATAAAAAAACAATGTAATGTCATCTGTGCTTGTTACAATATATAACTTGAGTTATCAAAGAATAATTACAAATATATTAGAAAGGGTTAGAGGGTGGATTACAGGCATTATGCTATTTATTTTGGGCTTAAACATTAAAAATATAAATATATATAATTAAATTAATATTAATTTTAGAAATATAAGTCTATTAAATAAAAAGATTTAAAAATGTAAGAAAGGATCAATAGTCTTGGCGATTCATAAGACCCATTACCTCAGAATTCCCCAGAGCGATGGTATGAATGAACTCTTATGACTTGCATCATTCTTCAGGGACAGGACTATAGCAGTACCATAGCTAAAAGACAGGATTCGTAGGGAAATGTGTAGATCTTCCCTTCTTACTCGCTTTTCATTTTCAGGTTCAAAATTGGCGGAGTGACCGGTGGCAACTCTATTAAAAACTGCCCTCTTCTCTTTTTTTTTGTTCCAACCCCCCCCCCCCTATTTATACTCTGACTCTAGCATTTAAACTATTTGCTGCCTGAGGGAATTTTCTAAATCACATCCTGCCTTGGACAAAAGAAACATACATTAATTTATATTTTTAGAAAATTCGAACCTCGATAAGGTTCAACGGTTTATTTTTGGACAATCTTGTACTTCCAACATTCATTTAAACAATGTAGAATTTACATTAATGAGCTAATGGAAATTCCAAAGTATTTGATTTTTTATTCTTTAAATTTTATTAGTATATTTACAATGTGTTTCTGCGTTGACTTTTATTTTAAAAATCCTTATCGAGGCCAACATCTTTTGGAATGCCATCTTGGATTCTCTAATAATTAATAAAGGGAACATATATATATATAAGAAATCTTTTGTTGAAATTTTTCTTATTAAAAATGCATTATTTTATTATATATCTTAAAGAAACAAAAAAAAAACCACTATTATATATATATTTGAAATAAATTATAACCATTAATTCATGATTATTATGATTTAAATATGTTACTAATAACAATACAAGAAAAAAAAAACATTAATATAAAATATATTTATATATACATACATTATTTTTTTTACATTTTATATATGTAGGTTGAATTCAAACCATATTAGTAGGTGGATAAGTGAAATAAACCATGAAATGCAAATCTGAATCAGATTTATCATTTCAATATTAGTCAAAAGATAATATAAATTACTTCATTGTATTAAAATTGATGTTTAATATAATATTATTGTCAATAGATCTTTAAACTTTTTATTTAATTTGATTTCAATATTTTTCATTTGCTAAAATGTTATTACATTCAAATAAAATAGAAATTCAAATGGTATGTACATATATACCAACACCATATTTAATAATATTACAAAACACAAATAATAATAAATATATTATGTAGAAACTTATTTTATTTTCAATATGTAAACAAAAGTTAACCAATCACATTCACCTCTGAAAAATACTGACAGATTCTATCATATTTCTTCTAATGGACTCCAAGTAATTGTTATTATATCTTCCTCTAAAAGTTTCTTCAGTAACACCTAACATACACACATCACACACACACATATATATATATATATATCATCACACTATAGTTGAAACGAAGATTTTGACATTGGTTGATTATATCAAATAATGTCAACTATAGTGCTCGATGTTACAGTAACATTATATATATCATATATACTGACATATATACTATGACATATGTGATCAAGTCAAACTCAGTATAATTGATATTAAAAGTTTTTAACACGGATGAACCCGCAAAATATGTATTTTATATATATATATATATTCTGATGATGAATCAAATAATGTCAACTATAGTGCTGATGGATGTTGCAATAACATCATCTAAGCTGTTAATAATGATGTGCTTTTTTATTTCAATACTATTTCAATATGATATACTGATAATTCAAGCTTTTTTATAATTTTTAATATGCAATATCAAATATTATTATAAATTTATTCAGTACACATTGGGAACATTTCCTATTTCAATTCATGTTATAAAGTTTCACAAAAAATTAACATTGAAATGATGCCTTAAAATAACTAATCAGTGCAAATTCCTTGTGTCAACTTGTAACATTTTTTTTCATTACAGCTGTGTAATTATTCATATAGTAATTCAATATAAAGAGTAGATCATTGAAAAGAATCTGTCAGAATGGTGAATTTATATTTTTTCTTCTCTGAATTTAAGTCTTAAAAAGACTGTTTATTCCTAAGTTGTCTCCTATCAGTTAACTTAAATATTGGTTCTGTTTTCACCAAGACATGATGAATATATTTATGAATTATTTAATATTATTAAAAAACATAATAAACTTAA
Source organism: Epiperipatus broadwayi (assembly GCA_028023455.1). Lineage (NCBI taxonomy): Eukaryota > Metazoa > Onychophora > Udeonychophora > Euonychophora > Peripatidae > Epiperipatus > Epiperipatus broadwayi. The sequence continues at coordinate 3,827,157 of JAQFVV010000106.1, read as the reverse complement.
AGTATGCTACTTATTTTTGGGTGGTGGTTCTGTTATTAGCTAGGGTAGCATTTCACAAGTGGAAGAAGAGACTCTTAATTATTCCAAAATTGGGGAAATAGGTATCCTTTCAATAATGAACAGCATTTATCTACTTACAACTGGAAATTACTTTCAACTGAATAACTATGTAATAGTAATTTGAATATTTTGGAAAAAAAGATTAAATGCAAATTGATTTGTAATGTAGATATGTTCCATAAAGACACATGTATTGAAAGAACTAGTGCAACTAATAAAAAATGATAGACAAAAATTATGAAAATTGATAACATATAAAAAGAGTGGGATATTACTTATTAACTTAAGGGAAGATATCAAGTACATAATTTTGGTATAACACCACAAATTCTGATTATGATGAAGAGATAAAGAAATATTGTATTAATATTCAAACTACTTTTTCTCAAGACAATAAACATTTAAAATTGTCATGGAAGAATTTAGTACTGCAATTGATAAACCATTAAAAGATTAAAATGCAGTGTATAAATTTATTAGGATGAAAAAGCCCAAAGAGGACACATGAATGTATATTTCTCTGAATTAAAAAATAGTATATTATAAATTATTTTCTTGAGAAAAATGTTAAATAACAACAAATATGGAAACATCCAAATGGAGTCACACTACAATTGGGTTATGATTTGACAAACTCTAAGTATATATTTTATGATTGTAATGTTAGTAAGAAATCCAATTGTTGGAATTAATCATCGATTATAAAATAAGTTAAGAAAACACATTGACTTAATATTACTAATCTTTGGAAACACTCCAACAAAACTCACATTACAATTTGTTAACAGTGTTAAAATATTGATTTTAGAGATGATTCAAACTTAATTGGAATAAACAAAAAAGATACCCGATTCTCTACTGAGAACAGCAACAAAATCAAAATAGCTGGTCCAAAAAAGCAGTAATAAAAAAAATTCTGAATTAAAAAAGAAATATGCAAACAATCTAAAATAATTAATTGAAAACAACTTATTATCTGGACTTCTACAAAATGTATGGAAAAAAGTTTAAAAATGTAAAAGAAATATAAGTATGAATTGGAAAAAAAAAATGTTATTGAACATTATGTTAATGGAAGATTTATTTCAACAATAAATGATGAATTTATTTATATAACGCTATGTTTATCCTTCTGTCATAAATTTTGAAAAAGTCACATTGTGAAAACCTTTGGCTCTGTACTCAAGTATGGACTATTTGTAATTTTATATTTTGTTTTCCTGTAGAATAAATATTTGTTGTATTATTTAAGAATTTTCTCATAGTCATTTGTTCACTCATTCCACTTGTCAACCAGAAATCATTCCACACATTGACAAAAAAATGAAGTACTTATAAAATATCATAAATTATATTGTGTGCATTTTCTAAAAGAGTATGTGATATTGAAATGAATAAGAGTCATTCTATTCAATTATTTAAACAATAGTAGAGCATCTAAGAATAATGGAACTTTCTTAAAAAAGAATTATAATTTGATTTTTCATTTCATGGAAGAGCACATTAACTAACTCAATTTACTTATTTGAAGTCGCTATGCATATTTAATTTTTAAATAATTTCCATATTTGAAGACCATAATAATTATTCTATGACACAATTTAATTTTACCAGGACTTAGTTTATATTTATAATGTGTTTAAGGAGGTTTATTCTAGGTGTATGTAATGGCTATAATATTCTTTACCCATTACTAATATCTGAATGTCATCCAAATATATTATGTAACTTATTCAAAATTAAGATATATTTTCATTATATTTAAAATAATAATGTTTTATTGTTATTATTATAATTGCAATAGAACATTTATTAGGAGTAAGTTTATGTCTCATTTTATTGGCTAGAATATTATTCAATTTAGAATAAATCTTAAGAGTCAAAAATATTTTATAATTTAAATAAGATCACATTCCCTAAGATATTCTGATTTGTTTCACAAACCACATTATTTGAATTTATTTTTATGTTTAACAAAAAATACATTTAGAAGATTGATCGTATGTGACATAGATTTTTAAAAAACATTTCATAATTTTATAAGAATTAAATAATGTTTTTTATCTGATCAGAATAATGAGATGCTTGAAGATCTTTAGAATATGAGTAAAAATTGGTAGTTGTAGTAGATGTTTGTATATATAACCTTAGTGGCATATGTTCACAAAATTAAGAATTTTTTATGTTATAGTGAGTTGACATTTCTCCTCCTCATCATTTATTAATAATGTTGCTTTATATTTTCATAATATTTTATTATAAATGCTTACCCCTAAATATCTTATTATTGTAGAATATGGCTATTATTATATAATCCCAATGAACTTAACTATCACACAATATTTTAGCATATTTGCTATCATTGCACAAGCTTATACATTATGCAGCAATGCTGTTCATATTATTCTTTCTTTAGTACAATTTTAGCTTGCCCAACAGTTTGGCTATTTATCAGCAAAATACTTTAGATTGATTGTCTAGGGTTTAAGTATTGTTGTTGTTCCTGATGCTCTTTTAAATGTATTGTTGTACATATTTTGCAATTCTATTTTCTTTTTCTTTGTTACAATGTGTGTGTGTATATATATTTAGAGAGAGAGAGAGAGGGAGAGAGAGAGAGGGAGGGAGGGGGAGGAAGAGAGGGAGGGAAATTTAATGTGTAACATATTAAAACTCTTTACATATATTAATATATAGTGCATTGATCACTTTATAATGTGACTTGTAAGATCTGAATTTGTGAACAAAATACCTATTACTCATTTTATTTATCTATTTTTGAGTTGTTCAATTCTTTTGTGCATACATTATTTCTTCAATTAATTAATTTCAAAATATTATATTTGTTTCATTCATTATTTTATTTCCATTGGCTTCACTTGTGTAGATTCATACAATTTATTTCATTTCAAATATTGCCTTATTACAGAATATGTGTTTCTTATTTAGAACAAATTGTGTTTTCTATATATCTAAATATATACTAATGTTGAATAAATAATACAGAAATATAAAGCACATTCAAAGTGAATGGGAGAATTTTCACATTTTAATCAATAAGACAGTTTTATGGAATAATCTAATGAGACATATGTGGAGAAGATAAAAAATAAGTGGACAAATGATATTACAATAGTCAATTACCATGTTTGATGGTGCTTTTATTGTAATATTTATCATATGGAAATTACACATATTCGCTTATAATATTAAACATATAAATATAAATTCTCTATAAACTTGATAGTTAAGTTCACCTTTAATGATTTTATTATTCAAGCTAAAAACATAATACAAAATATTAGCAAAGTAATTACAATTATAAGAAATTATGACCCATTTTTAGGGTGATGTTTATATATACATACTTTTATCTCTTTTTCTCTACTTGAATATCTGATTCTTGCAATTATATTGTGTTTTAGGAATATTATTACTTCCAGAAAATAGTCTAATGCAATTAAAAAAACACCAACCTTGAAAAGTAGGATGATTGAAGATTAAAAGTAAATCATAGGGAGACAGCATTAACTTTTTTATTAAAATCAGTTAAATGTTTTGGCTTGCAAATGTGGGATTAGATAAAAATGTACTCTAAAAAAATGTAGACTTTCATGGAATTATATAAATTTTAACTAATTATAACCAAACAATGGAAAATATGTTGCTCATGTGGATAATCAAATGTCTGATATGTCTGTATAGATTATTGATGTTGAAGTTGGAAATGAGAGTTGAAACAATATGATGCCTTAATTATTGATATGTTTATTGAATACATTTGACCTGACATTATTTATGTTGAAAATGCCACATTATCAAATATCTCATAACATTTTCTTGTATGCATATATTAAAGATATTATTTAAATTCAGAGGCTCTAAACTTGTGCTTATAAAAAAATAGATTTTCATTTTGGGGTTATATACATTTATATTTTACATGACTTTAATTTTCTGAGCATTTTTTATATACTACTGTTATTCTAAAATAACGGATGTTTTATTCTTGGTATGTGTATGCAAAAGCTTAGATAAATTACAGAGAATACATATTTTTTGTAATAAAATGTGATGTTTTTTTAAAGTTATAAAATATTTAATCTTTTTTTTGGCAAAGTATTTGGTTGAATAAATTAATGGTTTTCTCGTTTTCCTATACACATGGGTGTCACTTTATGTGATAGATAAGTTTCTCAGAAATTGTGCACAAAAGAAATCACATAAAAATAGACTTATCTTGAAAAATGGGGGATATGTACTGTAATTTTCAAAAATTGCATAAAAGCAAATCAACAAAGTAAAATTATTTTAAAATCCACATAAAAAATATAAGGAAATAAAATATGACTAATGAAAAATTTCAAATTTAAAAAAATTTGATAGAAGTCAAACTTTTTTTACTTTTTTTATAAACTAAAATATTTAATTTTATTTAAAACAACATATTTTTATGTGTAATTTACAATATTTTACATTTTTCATACATGTCCAGTATTTTAATCATTATCTCTATTTGACGATATGCAGGTTTATTTGTGAATGGGTAAGACATCAGATTTGTCACAAGAGGAAATGCAACTAGCACCAACTTCACTTTTATTAATTGCTCTTATAGTGGACTCCCCCAAAACTAAAATGTTTTCCAATCGCTATTGATCTGTCCCATTTTGCTAAGCAATCTAAAATTGAAATTTTTGTTTCCAAAGAAATTCATTTTATTGGGTGTTTTTTCTCTCCATTAGTGTAAACTAAACGTTTAAATAAAAATAAGACTTAATCTTATGATAATAAAACACACCTACTCACCACTGTTGGACAAAATTTAATTAAAACTAACAATAAAAAATTAAATTCTTATTTTTGTCTTTAATTTTTTAACTTTCAATTATGTTTAAAAATCAAATTTCATTGTTTCACTTCACATTAATTTCAGATCACATGTAATTTTTAAATTGTTAATTACAATTCAAAATCAGATTTTAATTTTTAATCATTAAATTTAATTGTGCCCACCACTGTTACCTTTTAAAAATAAACTTGCAGACACTAAATGATTAATTGATTGTGTACTCTTTTTTTAAAAGCAAAAATAGAATGTGATTTAAAATGTAAAAACAACAACATGCATAGTAAAGGCATCTATAATGTTTGAACAGATTTTCATTATAATCTTGTAATATTTAATGTGGGTATATAAAATGGGGAAATCCTGATTTTACATAAATTATGAACTTCTTTATTGCATAAAATCTATTACCCTACTATTATAAAGTGCTGAAAATGGAAGTTGAATTCCGATAATGTGCTATTACTTTAAATATGAGATGTGGATGTGCAAAATTTAAAATAATAGTGCATTATCATAGCTTGACTTCTCATCTAATAATTTTTATCGCATAAAAGAAAAGCACATACTAAGTTATTTAAAAAAAACATGAATCACATAACTTCAAAATCACATTAAAAAGTTCATATAAAATGAGACCCGGGTGTTTTTAATAATTTTAAAAGTTTTAAGAAGAAAATGCCTTTTTCAAACAAAATCAAAAGCTGAGGTTGATTCAGTAAAAGTAGTGCCAATGTTTAATTTATTTTGAAAGTCTTTTTCAATATGCACTATTAAAAAAAAAAACTTGTTAACATCAACTTTTTCCACTTCTCAAAACTACCTGCTCAACAGGAAAATGACTCTCAATTTTTATTAAAGTTCTTATTAATAAGTCTTTTTTTTTTTAAATAACTTTTAGAAAAATATAATGCATATTATATGATAATTCTTTGGGTCATTGCTGATATTGTATGTTTTAAACATGGCTATAATTTTATGAGTATGTTAAATTGTTGAAATACTTTCTGTATATATAATACTACTGAATAATTCTTCCAATCATACTTTGGATTTAAATCATAGTTTTTTTTTTAAATTCTGGAAGTGTTTTATTTGCTCTTGATTTTTATTTTTATAATTTATGACCCTCAATGGTATGTTTGATTTCATCAACATTTATCAATTGGCTTTATATAGAAATATTAGAAAGATATTCTTGAAATTCTGCATTAATGATGCCTTTTTTCATCTTATCCATCATGGGTTTTGAAGTCAATTACATAGAACATGCAACTGAATTAGTAGTGATAATACTGTCTCTTTTGGAAGCACCATTATATTCACAAACTTTCATAAAATTGTTCAGATCTTATGACTAATTCTTATAAAACATTGTTTCATAATCTCTTTTTCATTTCCTTGCTTGTATAATCTAAGAATTTTATATGGTTTTAACAATTTTTAGATATTTAGACAAAATGTTTCTATAAAAATCACTACTTATTTTATTACATCCTATAATGAATTTCTTATAATATATGTGAGAATAGTCTCCTACAGCTGCAATTAAAAAAATTTTTAAACACACCATAGCAGAAAGCAATAGAAACAATTTTATTTATTAATGGTTTGCTCATGCTATCCAGTATATCATCTTCACTTACTGTTTCTTCATTTCTTTCCTGGAACATGATATTTTTCAATGATAGGAAATGCAAATTGGAAGAGTGATTAGGTTGTTTTTTTGTTTTTATGGGGGGGGGTGTTTTAATATCAGCCAGAAGATAACAGTGAAAGATTTTTTTATTCAAATAATAAATTGTTTTCTCTTCACCAATAAGTCAGGAGTTATATGCATTTTTCATACTCCTGAATGTACAGTTCCTTTTTGTATACCATCATAAACCAGAAGCATGTTGTTTACCTTCATTCATCTATTCATTGTATATATTATCAATTTGTTTAAAACTGATTCACATATCTAGCAAGACCACATGGGAATTGAAACCACCTATACAAAACAAAAGATGAAGCAAGGTTTGGAAGCAGTGAGTAGAGACAATTTGTATATGGGTGGAGTTGTAAACATCGCATACATAAACATTACTTATCTCAATAATGATTGCAATATTACTTGAACTTAAATACTAGATACAGAGTAATTTTTCGAAACTTAGTTATGACGATAAATTATATATACATTGTTATTAAAAAAAATTTCTTGCATATTATTATTCAAAAAATCAATGTGTATATTTATAAATTATTTATTTAAATATTGATAACAAATTTTATTTCCATTTGCTTTAAGCATATGATAATAAATTTAAATTTTAAAGTATTATTTTTCATCTAAATAAAAAAATACAGTGCAATAAACTTGTTGTCATCTTGTTTTTGTCGAAGGTCACTTACTTTTTTTATTCAGTATATCATGTTAGACAACTTTATAAAATTTGAACAATGTTTATAGCTTAAACTTATCCTTGAATTGTAAATTGATAATTGTAAAGTTCATAACAACATCGTTAAAGTAACTACTAGTGACATTTGACCTTGTTGATTGTTTTTTTAATCCTGATCTTTTTCTTTCTAAACTAATTACAGCTTATTACTTGTAATTTTAGATATGTCCAAGTGAATGCTGAAAAAAAAGTATTTTTTTTTTTTTTCCAATTTATCAAAACTTACAAAACTTTTAATTTTAAAATCAATGCAGCGTTTTAAGTATCTCAGTCATTTTCTTTTGCATGCTTCTCATGAATATCGAAAAAAAAATTATAACTGTATTGTATCATTAAAAGCAAAATATATTCGTGATATATGTTAATTTGTATTTACTGAACTACATAATATAACAACAATTATTTTGTTAGCTTTTTTTATTTATATTAAAAAAAATACACGTTTATGAATAGAAAAAATTCACAACAATTTTTCAGTATAAACGTGACTAATAGAGACTGAAATGTCAATATTAAATACATTGCAACAATAAAAGATTAATGTCTCACCTGTCATCAAATACAATACAATTGCAGAAATGTGAATTCTTAATGCACAAATGATCAAACACAACGAAAAAGTATTAGATTATTAATAAAACAATCTCATTCTATTTTTGAAAAATATGACATGATTGTTTATTTACTATAGAGATGGGAAGAGCACATTTTTACTTACCTTGAAATTGGATCAATGAATGTGTAGTTTTCAAGCTATTCACTTTTCACTACATTAATTCAATAAATGTATTTGTCTTACATAAATAGCCCTCCCATTTTTAACCTTTTTTTTCCATTCAATAACAACAACCTCAAAAAAGAATGTACCTTTTATACATAATTTTAGCAATGTTTATATTTTTATGCAAAATAATTGAATTTAATGGCCCATAACTTTTCACCTATTGTTTCTTAAGAAATTTATTAATGTATAATTACAATGTGATTTTAATCTGGGAAAGTTTACTTTTCCATCTGCGGATTATTATGTTCTAACACTATGTCTCCCACTGTGGATGGATTTTAGTGTTGAGTGAGTTGAATTTGAAGAGTGTTACTATGGTGGCTGATGAATATGAAAGAGATTCCATGTTTTGTCATATCTGTACCTTGTGGCAAGTGTCTGATCTCTCTTTTTCATCTTTGCAAGTTTTTGTAAAAAAAATATGTTTTTTATCTCTGTGGGGTATTGTGAAAATTTTCATGCAGAGAGTCATCCAAATAGCATATGTAATATAAATAGTTTGATGATGGGAATGGGTTGGTGTTTGAGGCAGTCCTTAAGTGATATTATGAGGTAGTAGCTAATCTTTGAGCTCTCTAGAATTATAATTCCTGATGTTGCCCAGTCCTAAATAGGAGAGGATGATGTGATCGAAGGTTTCATCATGTCGGTGACAATAGTTGCAAGTAGGTTCTATTTTGGTGATGTTTCTTTTGTAATATAAAAATGCATTTGAGGGCATGGTGTCCAAATTGATCTTAATTAGATAGTCTAAATATTTAGGCTCCACGCCTCAATATTTGAAGCAAGACATTATCCTGTTTGATATCCCTAATTTTGGGGTTGTTGTTGTGTCACTTTTCTGTAGCAACTCTTGTTTCTTCCATATTTTCCACTTATTTTGAAAGCAACAACAACAAATGAAAGAAAGACATTGAACAAGACTATTGACCAATCAAAAGATCTGCTTTATATAATAAGAGTAAAACTTTAGTAAGTGTAGATTATAGATTATTTTCTACTAGTTAAGATAAATATGTAGGCAGTAAGTTCCTTCTAAAAGTAAATAATCAAATGCAAATTGAAATAATTTTTTAAATATACTTAATGTTTGTAAATTTATTACATTAACATTTTCAATAGATATTAATTATTTATTAGTTTTTTATTAATTTATAATTGCATAAATATGTGATAGTCTATAATAACTGTGTATTGAGAAAAAAAAATAGTGTGGGAACATGTTTCCTGCTGCAAATACTCAAAACATTATCAGTTTTATAGCAGTAGATAAATCACAGTCATGTAAAAATGTGTTCCTTGTGTGTTAAAGTATATAAAAAGCATTTGTTTTTCAGATTCTTTTAATAATGAGGCAAAAAATGTCATTACACAAACATTTTAAATAAATTCTGAAAATGATAAAGGCTCATAATTAATAAATTTATATACCATGCACTGTCTTTTAAAAGTTAGAATGAGATCAATCAAGACATTCTGTAATTTTTTATCTTATAAAATTCAGTATTACCTGAAAATGTCAATGTGAATGAGATTTGAAAATATCAATGTGAATGAGATCTGGAGATCTGTTCCTCATTATAATCAAGATAATTAGGGATAATTAGAAAGAACATTTTATAAATTCAGCCAAACAATTCCTCACATGACACTTATAGTAAAATATATATACAAATAATAACATAAATAATAATTAAAAAAATATCAAAGTAGATAGAAAAAGTGAGAGAAGAAAAGTGAGATGGGGAAAACAAGGCCATTAATTTTGTTTCCACTTGACAATGGTGCTCTGTATATGAATATAAACAATATATAAAAATGAAATAAAAGAGTGCACTCAATAAAATTCTAGAAAATATTTTAGGAAGAAACCTAATCCTAAATTAATAATATCATAACTGAATTACAATATAACTACATATAGGTTAAAAACATATAACTGTATTTAATAGAACAATTATATAAAATTATTTTAAATCTATAGTTATATAGTCTATAAATAAAAATCTCCTATATAACTATTATAACTACTATCTGGAGTGTTTGAAAAGATTATGTGATTTTGAAAGGAATAGATATCTAGATATATTTAAAGATATCCAAGAATTAAAAGCTAAGTTTTCTCGTCTCTTTTAATGACAATTTTTGAATGATTTAGTTCGAAATTATCAATAAGTTACAATAGAAAAATGATTATCAATAAATAAGTATACAATGAATTACTAACTATAAATCTACTTTACCACTTTGGATCAAGGCATCTTCCTTGGAGAATGATGTCTCACCTTTTGATGATTTCTGTTCAAAAATTAAGGAGGAAATAAAAGAAGGGTGAAATGACAATTAAGAAGGTCCATGCATCAGAAGCTAAATTCACTTCCATGTTGAAATCCAACCAACCTAATAAAATTGAGTTTACACACCCTCTTCTTCAGAGGTGCTTAAAAATGAAAACATTGCCAGAATCTGGACATCCTGTGAAAACAAGTGTGTCTACAGATATTCATTGGACTAGACAAACATTAGCAACAGCTGCATTCCTGTCATTAATGAGAAGGAATTCTGAAGTGGAGTTGACAATAGTAGGCATGCAACCCAAATACAGATCTCTAGCATTTTTTCTGATCAGGCAGTAGATGAAGGTGACAAGAGTGTGTCTACCATCAGTGAATGAAATCATGGATTTTTTTATATTATATATGTATTATTGTTTTTGTTGTTATCTATTAAGATGTATTATTATAAATGTTTTAGTTACATGTCTCTCCTAATATATTATGCTTGTTATGTTACTATTGTCTTTGATTTCCATGAAGTATTGTTAGTATATCAGGCTTCTGTTCTTATGTCTTATTCCTACTTTTGATCATTGAATGCTTGTGCTTAGATCAAAATTTGTTTGTGAGATGTAATTAATTGCTTATCTTTTTGACTCTTAAATTATTATGGTCAATGCATCTGAACATTACTGGTATGACTCTCTCAAATAACTGTTTGCTATTAACAATTGGATCTCTCAATTTTGAACTCATATCACTTTCTTCTCTAAAATTAAAATTCATGCATGGTCAGATATCAATCTTATTACATATCTGGGATAATTTGGGTTTTTACAATTTTTTACTTCAAATACTCCAGCTGCATGGTTTAGGCATTTTAATTCATGATAGGCTTCATCATTCTATATCTTGATCAAAACATGATTATTATTACCCATTACTATATTGCTTCGCAATTAATATAATTTGTCTTCATTTATATAGCAAACCAACTCCCATACAACAATTACTATGCCATATTAACCTTAAGCTTTCATCCAAACTCTTTTCCTACTCTCCTGTTTGATGAGTTTAGTATGCCTTATTATGAGTTTGTGGCAAATACATACCCTTTATTAATTGTAAAATGATGACTTGTGAATGATTTTTCATCAGTAATGTCTTCTCCTTTTTATACTTTGAAACATTCAACTCTCATTGATCTTTTATTTTATTTGCATGATCTGCATTTTATAGTTAATCCTTGTTTTTTCAGATCATGTGACATTATCAGTACAAGTAGATGTTGATTTTCACAAACAACATGCTCTTAGCTACAACAATGCCATAAAAGCATTACATGTCCAGAGATAGTAATCTCAGAAATTTATATTTATTTGGATATGATAGACATTCTTTTTCAACCATTTATTGTAACCTGGTTTTCATTTATCTATCATCATTATTCAGTCAGATATTAGACACAAGACTAGCAAAAACAAATCATCCACTGAACTAGTTAAGGACCTTGATGTTATTAATTTTAAGCTTAAAGCCACTTCTTGTGACCCTGCTTCTCTTCTTTCAATCATATCTCTTAAGAACCAATATAAACATTCCCAAGCTATCTTGGCTGAGTATTTTTCTATTAAAGAAGCCAAAATCTTTTTGACTCAACCTCATAATTGATCGAAAGGCTATATCCACTGGGCTTTATTTTATAGAAATAAAAAGTCAGTCCCATTTTCAATTATAGTAGACAGCATAGGTCCCAATATGTTACCTGCTATTATTTACCACTTTAAATCTAAGTTGCAAAATGTCAACTGCCCAGAACCACTTGTTTCTGCTTTCAGTGAAGGTCATTAGGATCATGGTATCATAAAGTCTGTTTTAATGATGAAGATGAAATCTTTACACAAGAACATTCACCCTGGTCCTCATGGGATACCAAAATACCTATTCATTCATATGAGTTACTTTATAGTACTAATCATTATGATCAAGATAGATTTTCTTTCCAACTAATTTCATCATATTGAAGGATTGTATCCAGTTTCGTTAGTTCCATTTCTCAAGCAAAATACTGTCCCATTCCCTCAATAATCTTCATCCTATTTCTATGTCACCTATATTTATTGAGTCCATTAAGAATAAGAAACAGTCTATTATCATGCCTGCAACCTCAACCTTTCATTTTGCTAAAAAGGGAACTTCCACCTCTGATGCTATCAATTTTTTAAACTTGTCATTGACCATGTAAGATTTTTTTAAAAAAGCAGGTCCCATAGTAGTACAACTACATATTGATTCTGCTTTTGATTCTTTCTATACAGATGTTCTTATTGAATTTATTAAAATTGCATAAAATTTCAATTCCAATTATGTATATTTTAGCCAACCTTCTAATGAATAGAGAAAATTTTATCATTCTTAATGGAAAAAATTCACATGGATTGAAACCCTATAACTTTATTCCACAAGATTCACAATTGAGTGCATTGTTTTTTATAACTTATATAAACCCATTGCTTCTGGAAATAGAGAGAAAGTTGCCTGGTATACATGTCCAGTTGATTGATAAAGCAGATAAGCACATATCATTCATGGATGATCATGTTGTTTTTCTTTTCTCCAAGAAGTAACTCTTTTTACTTGTTGTTATCTCAATATAGGCACAGTTTAATCTTGATAAATTATCCACATGGGTTTTATCACTGGTAAGAGCCTCACAACTTTCTTGGATTTCCCATTTACAAATTTATGACTGTTATGAGAACATCCATTCAGGACTCCATCTTTACATTTGCTGAAAAGATAACTATATCTTTTTCTGAAGTGCATTTTTGCTCCATGCAAAAGTATCTTTCATTAACACTCTGAATTTTTCCAAAGATGACTTTCTATATGACAATTGTTAACTAATGCTTTCAAGAAGAAGAGCAACCCAGTTTATTCAAAACTATTTTGAAACAATAGAGTGGCTGCAATCAGTATTAGAACTTTACAAAATCCTTCTAAAATAATGGTCTCTCAATACACATCTTTTATTTTCAGAGATCATTTAATAATATTTCTAAATTCATTTCTGTTTATTCAAACACTATGAAATTTAATCTATTTATTTCTACTAATACATTTCCAACCTGTAAAGTTATTTTTTTTAATTCCCTAATCAAACACATAGCTTCTAGTATTGACATTGATGTTCAGAGAATCTCCAGGAAAATAGTCTCTTGGGAGGCCTACAACATGGTGGATAGGACTAGCCAATCTCATCCTTCTCCAACTATTTTAACATCACTTAATAATCAAAAAATTCAAATTCTGGTATCTAGAGCCAAAATATCTTGATTTCATTATTAAAATTAATTTGGGGGTTCTACCTACTAATCATTCCCTATCATAGAGAAGGCCCTTTACTAACTAACATTGATCCAGCTTATTTTTTTTGTCATCAGTCTGAAGAAACAATACACCATTTTCTAATTCAGTGTCCTGCTCTTCTCATATATAAAAACATCATTGAATTAATTAGTAAATCTCATATTTCTTCTAGTGTAATCTTATTGATAGTATAAAAAAGGCTATTTTTTCTTTTAATTAGAATCATATTTTCCTTATGTATATCCTTTGGTTCATAAGATTCCATTATTGATTCAACCCTATATCTAAGAAATTACAATCACTATTTTTCAATAAAATCTCAAAAAATAAAAAACAGAGATCAGGCACTTGCCCCACCAAATATCATTAATGCTTTATAGAGTCTGGTTACTCTCCGAACACCATTATATTTATTTTTTAAATTATTATTTTTTATCTTCTATAAACATTGTACTTGTCTATTCCATGTTGGTAATTGATTTCAAACCAAATTTTTTATAAATGTTGATTAAACAAATTTTTAGCACGATAAAAAATTTGTTTTCTAAAACTACATTTTATAAATAAAAAACTCGTATACAACTTTCATTTTGTAGTTATTACGTTATAACTACATTATGGAGTGTTTGAAAGATTATGTAATTTTAAAGAGAATAAATATCTAGATATATTTAGAGATATACAAGAATCAAAAGACAAGAGTCCCTTTCTCTTTTAATTAAAATTTTGGAAAGATTTAGTTCTAATTTGTAAACAAGTTAGAATAAATAAAATGATTATTAGTCCATGAATTACTATCAGTTCAAGTGTTATCCAAGTATTCTATATAATGTTTGTTAAAATTAAACGAGAGGAGGGTGGATTGGAATTAATGAAAAATATCACAACTTCAATAATACATGGTAAAAATTGATTTGATATCATTAGTTTGATAATGCTGTATAAGCTGCAATAAAGTAATAGTGCAGCTCAACCCATGTGGCATAAAAAATATAAAAAATAATGATTGTATCCTATCTGAATTCCAAATATATACCTAATCCCTAAATGATAGGAAATATAAGTAATTTTTGATTTTTTTAAAATCATTAAAGCAGAATTAACTTAAAGAAGTATAGTCAAACAAATTGTAATGCTATGAAAATATTATATATATATTTCGCTTAATGGTATTTTTTATAAAACCATTATGTTGTCTTTCTTATATACTGTTTTCTGAATTGAATATGAAATATAATCAATTTTATAGACAACTTTATGTTTAAATAATACATTTATTTTCCTCAAACCGATTTTCGTTCAAAATTGAAGCTTGTCAAGATGTTATAATAATTCAAAATGTCATGTGATTTACATATTATCTTAGCACACCATCTACTGGTTAGTCTTAACTTTAAAAATGCTTTTATATTTTTCAATTTTTATTTAATGTCCATTTCTCTTCCAACATTATGAGACAATACATATACAAGAAACTAAAGAGAAATTATGAATTTAGTACAAGGGTCAATAAAGTTGGGGGGAAAATGAACATTAAATATAAATTGGAAAATATAAAAACATTTTTAAAGTTAAGACTAACCAGTAGATGGTGTGCTAAGATAATATGTAAATAACATGACATTTTGAATTATTGTAACATCTTGATAAGGTTCAATTTTGATCGAAAATCATTTTGATGAAAATAAATTTATTATTTAAACATAACGTTGTCTATAAAATTAATTATATTTCATATTCAATTCAGAAATATATATATATTAGGCCATTAGCTTGAATTTAATATATAGGATAATTAAGTTATATTTTACAAAATATTCTAAATATGTGAATGTAATTTTAAAAATGTAATTTTTAAAGTGTTTATTAAATAATTAATTTATTTATAGAAATAAGACTTTAAAATTCAAATATTTGAGATTCCAGTTGTGTTAATCCTTGAATAAACCATCAGTACAAAAAAAAAATAACTTGCCAATTAAATAATACTTATTTTATCCTTGGCACACATAACATGAAAATTTTTCCTCCTACATCAGATTTAAGTGAATTATATTATTCCATCATTAGATCGGCCATCTAAAATTCAATAGTAATAATTAAAATATATTTAAATAATGCAAATTGGAATGCACAGGTGACTATTATTAAGCTAATATTATTTTATAATAATACTAATAGGAACAAAAATCTTATTAATATTTAAAATCACTAATGAAAATGTTAATGTTATCAATGTTAACTTTCATTTAAAGCATATATTGGTAGTATGGCATACATTCAATGATTAATAACGAAACTTAAGAATAATTACATTTTTGAAAAAAGAGAACATTAAGCATAATTTATTTTAAAAATATGTATAAAGTTGTATAAATTTTATTTTAATTGCACATAAATTTTGGGTACCAATTAAATGTTTACTTATATCTATAAAATGGGAATTAATATTTTGGTTTTCTTAAAACAAATACATATAGGAGTAGCCCATTAATACACATTATGAATGAATATTTTAAATTGTTTTTAATGTAGTGTATGAAATAAGTATTTATATCTGACTTTGTCAAGTCGAGAGCAAATAAAGTAATAATTTAAATAACAGTATTGAATCATATTATGTTCTAATTATTTTTAATTAAAAGAATGGTATTTACTTATAAAATATACAGAAAGTGTTGTCAGTTATATTTTCATATGCTGTCTTTACTTGATCTGTATTTCAAATCACTTTATCACTTTGCTATGTGATGCGAAAATGGAACAGTCAATTTTACTATTAACATCCATATATATATATATATATATATATATATATATGTAAATAACTATCACAATATATATATATATATATATATATAATATATTGTGATAGTTATTTGTTATTTCTAAAATAATAGCAATAAATTTCAAAACTTTTTCTTGGTTTATTATAAAAATAATATCTTAAATTTATCCCATCCAACAATTTTTTAAAAAACAAATCCAATATGTCTCCCCATAATTTTATAGCATTTGAAATTCTTGAAGGAATTTAAATTTACTTTTAAAAACACACACGCATAAAAAAAAAAAAAAGAGCAATACTCTAATAAAATACATAATTTTGTATATACAGTATGTTGATAAATTAGTTAAAATAGATCAGTTAAAGCAAACTTTTAATGAAATAAGTAAATATGTTGATGCATTTATGAACGTTTATGTTTCTCTGATATATTTAAGTGTAAAAAAAATACCATTTTAAAATATTTAGGTACATTTATTTCAAATCTGAAATTAAATCTCAATTATTGTGAAAATGGTAAATAAAATAAAAAATCATTTATCTTAATATCTGTAATATAAATATTTATTCTAACATTATTATTTGTAGATTTAATTTTATTAAAGTATAGAATTTTATTTAAATATGTTTTAAAATATTATGTACGTGCTTCTCAATTACCTTATAAAATAAACAAAACAATTGGAAAATGTTTAAGATAAATGCATAAACAATATATATATATATAAATTATGACCTAAATATTGGATATTGGATATTTACTTTATACCAGTTTTAAAATTAATTGGAATACTTTGTAAACAATTAACTGAGAAATAAAAGTAGCAAATTTCACTTCTTAGGAAATTACTAATTGTATTCTTTGAATTTTTAAAAATGAAAAAAAAAAGTGTTGTTATTTTCTTAAAGTTACCATATTAATAGATTGATTCAAAAGATAAAATTTCATCATTTATTGTTCTATCAATAATTATTTTTCTCACTTCTCTGTAATTTTACAATTAAGGTGCCTAAGGTTTTCGATCTTTTTTTTTTTTTAAAAAAAAAAAAACATTCTAAAACATTTCACTGGATTAAAAATAATTAGAACTCTTAAATAGATCTCTTAAAAACTTTAAGTAAACTTGATATTATAAAGGATATTTGTTTTTACTTATTACTTTTATATTTAAACTTTATAATATAGTTGCTTTAGAGTTTATACAAGAGAAAAGATGGAATAAAAAAGATGGCCTACAGGTAATATAATATAAATTATATATACATATTGTACCCTCACCTTCCAGAATTATAATGATAGGAAAATTAGACTAGCTCAGATAAATGATTATGCTCGGCTAAAATACATATAATCAATAATAAAGATATCATATAATTCTGTCTACTATTAAACTAGCTCTAACTGATTAATAAGTAATAAATGGTTCGGTTTTATAAAATTAAATAAATAAAATATTAATGTCATGAGACAATGAAGTCAAGTAATAAAGAATTACATTGAGCCAATATCCCACAGGATACCATCTCAATGGCATAAGAATACTATCCCCCTGTTATTTCAAATAATAAAAAATTTATAGCAATCTTACGACTTTAAAATAATAATTAATTTAATATAATGCTACTAAATATATCTTAATCATTTTATTAAAATAATATAATTATAATTATCTCAGGTTCTTTAAAATAACTAATCAATTTATAATTTTCTGTAGCTAAGTTATGATAAGGGATTTTGTGTCATCCTCAATTATGCCTAACTAATAATAATAACAATAATAATAAATAATAATAATCTTCTGATGAATAATTATCAATATTATCTACTGTTCAGTGTTATGGTAACTATCAATAATATTAATAACAATAAATGATATAATATAATCTTTTAATTCTCATGTGGCATCTTAAATAAAATATGTGGTATAATCTGAGAATATGTGGTTAAAAATAATGTTATAATTCTATGCAATAAATTATGTAATTAATTATGACAATAATAATAATCGTAATGTAAAATGAAATTTCTCAAATATATTATATTCTGAAGCATTGTAATTTTTTAAGTAATTAATTATGTTCATACTGTGCAAATATTATATTTCTTTTGATATCTGGTGATCATGTATTTGTAATCGTGAATAATCAACACAGCACAAAGTTTTATAAAGCAAATTTAACAAAATTTCATATTATAGACTTTTAACAAAAACTATATACAATATTTATAGTTATATTTTAGATAAATTACATACTTCCTCATTAAAAAATAAATAAAAAAAGAAGTAAATAAGCCTTTACTCTGACCAATAAACTTTTGTACATTTATTTAAATAATAATAATAATAATAATAATAATAATAATAATAATAATAATAATAATAATAATAATAATAATAATAATAATAATAATAATAATAATAATAATAATAATAATAATAATAATAATAATAATAATAATAATAATAATAATAATAATAATAATAATAATAATAATAATAATAATAATAATAATAATAATAATAATAATAATAATAATAATAATAATAATAATAATAATACACTTATAGTTGAATATAATATCCATTAATTGACATGTTTTAAACATATGTCTTTCATAAGTATACACAAAAATATAAAAATGTAAAACTACTGAAGGAACATTCATTTTTAAGATATGTTCATAGATTTTATAATAAATTAATCAAACGTCTACTATGATAGTGTTGATGTTATTTAAAATATTTATCTTGGTTCATTAAATAAATAAATTGAATTGAATAAAATAATATGATTGACATACATTTATATACCTTGCTTGGCACCACTCTAATAAAAAAAAATGCATATGTGTGTGTTTTATGTGTGTTCTAAAATATAAAATAATATACACAAAATGTAAGTACTCATTCTATTCTATGTTTTTTTTTTCTGAATGTTCTATTCTTTAAAAATATGCATTACCATGAATAATCAAAATATCCAAAATTATTCAAAAATCTAGTGAATAATTTATTATCTCATATATTTTTTTAAAACGTTTGATAAAATATGGAAATATTTATGATTCTTTATTATTATAGTTTGCATTTACTTTCAATCTCATTTGTATTTGACTTCAACATAAACCAAAGCAAGAAAAACCTATCTCATCTTCTTTCAAAATAACGATTGTACAATTCAAAAATTATTCATTATTTTCCTTCATAAATACAATTCTGTATGATGCAATAACTTTTGAAATTAAGATAGTGATATGATGTGTAGGCATGAAGAACTAACTAGAGTATAAACTCAATAGTATAAATATATGGGATAATCTACATGACAACAGTACATACGAAGAGGCATGATTTCTCTGTCTAATGATCTCCACTATAAAATAATGTCCAGGTTATTTATTCAGCTCCTTCAAACTTTAAAATACTTACTACCAAAAAATACATGGCCCATGAAAAATATATACAAGACACAAAGCTATGTTATCTGTACTTGCATAAACTACTAAGATAATACTATAAGTTACTTTTTATTTTCCATAAATCCTACATATAAGCATCCCAATGGTTTCTTTTCATAATCCCAAGGTCACTATCACTTTAAAACTTCATAATAGATTTATCAATCTACATCGCAAAATTATCTAATATTACTCTAAACAATAAACAAGATTCACATATGACTTAAATCAGGGTCCCCAACCTTATGCCCGCGGGTACCATGGTGCCTGCAGACCATTTTACATGTGCCCGCCACTATCCGAACACAATAAAAAATTATTTATCTGATACAAATAAATTTAATTTTTTAAATTTCTTATAAATTATTGTATTATATGGTAATCAAATTGTAGGGCATACTATACTTTTACAGTGTAAAAATATAAACGTTAATTATATGTTAAAATTTTATTTTTGAAATAAATATTTTTTGTACATTATTAACAATATCCAACTATAAATTTACATTGAAAAAATAAATAATGCCCACCATCTGGTTGAAAAAATAAATGGTGCCTGCCACCTGGCCGGTATTATAGAATGTGCTCTTAAGTGCAAAATGGTTGGGGATCCCTGACTTAAACAATCTAAAACTACTATAACAAGAAAAGGTTCATTCACTTTCAAAATTCAGCAATAAAAATACAAATGATTTTGTTTTCAGATATTAAAATCAATATTTTAAAGCATTTAAAAAATAGGATTCCTCCACTAAAGAATAATATAAAAATATAAAGTATCAGTAAATTATATTACATATAAAAGATAAGGAGGCATATGTTTTTTTTAAAAAAAATCCTAGCTCATATCTCTAGAATAGCAATAAAGTTTTATGTGTAATTAATGCACAGACACATATTCATACATTCATATGATAAGGTAATACTAAAATATTCCAAGCAATTCTAGAAACTATAAAATATACATCATATAAAAATTAATATATTTTACAAATTTACCTAGTGACAATTTGCTGGTTGGTCACTATTAGATATTTTATGGTCCAATACTTCATATAAAAACAGGTCAAACAATAATACCATATATTCAACATCACTACCATACTTAGAAAAATGTTTATAAAAAAAAAACTACAAAGAATTAAAATATTCCTTACAATATTAATTATATTAAATTAATAGATATTTAAATGTAATTTTCCTATCTAACACTACTAAAACTTAATACAGATATTAGTAATATTAGTAAGTGAAATGACAAATAAAATTATAATTATGAAAACTCCAACCCACCATAAAATTCAAATAAAATGTCCTTTTGCTTCTTCCTAATATTTCTTTATTAGAAGTCCGCTCCCCAATATTTGTTGCTAAGACAACCACTGTTCAATGCTTGAGAACAAAAACTTTTTCTCATTCCCTGGGTATAGTTGCTCATGAATAAAAAAAAATAAAAAATGAAAAAAAATGAAAATAAAGTCGACTTTATATCCATAATTATTTGAATAATAATTATCAATCATTTTATGAAAGTCTATAAAAATACAGTTTATTGTCTGCAGCTTTCAGGACAATAATAATTAAAGTGTGATATTACTGGGAAAGTTTTTAAAATAATCTCCAGAGTTTCCTGTTCACTAGGATTCTATATGGGCTTTCGATGCATCAGTGATGGTGATATGGATTCATATGTATTTGTACGGAAAATACACATTTTATATTCCATTAAAATAAAATATAATTTTGTTGTTGTTTAAATAAAATTATTAAAAAGTTAAATTTTAGTCAGTATAATCTTATTTTAATTACCAATTTATCTCCTTTTTGATGAATAATTCTAAAAATCACTTTTTAGAATATTAAAATGATTTACGGGTTGTTGTTTTTTAATGATGACTTGTCATATAAAAAAATATATTCATAGTACTATCAGTTTTTTTATCCTTATCACCACTTCAAGATAAGTTTATAATAAGCTTCTTTAAAAAATAATATTTTCTTTTAAAAACATATTCACTGCAACTTTTTTAAGGATACTTTTTTTTTAAATATTAAAAATTAAAGTTTTTACTGTATAGGTTTTGCTTTTCAAATACAACTATCTATTCTTAAGATATAATGCATTTAAAATACTAGACTATTGAATAATATCTTTTTTTAATTTCCCTGACAATGTACAAAATATTAAAATAAATAATTTTTTTTTCCAAAAATATTTTTAAAATTGTACTTTCATTTGGTATCTGTACTTCCATCTTTAACTTTCTTGAATACATACTTTTTTCTGGTATTAAATCCATAGCTACTGTGAAGTTGGCTCAAGCTTTAATAAAATAATTGATAGGGAATTTGTTACTTTAACAATGCATAATTTTAGCTTAGTAAATTTATAATCCTTTTAATCCTCTCTTTTAAAACAATAATTTTAAGTAGTAAAACTAAGCAATACTTTGATATTAATAATAAAATAATAAATTCTTAAAAAAGTTATTTAATTATTAAGCATTTATTTATTTATCACCCCAGAAAAATGAAAACATCTACTTTTATATTAAATTAAACTGATGATTTAATTGGCTATTAGATCTTTAACTGGTGATTTAATTTACATATTAGTATACTATCTGATGTAATTAGAAATTTAGAAATAAAAATCATAACTCATTTTTAAAATATTAAATATTATATTATTTAATTCCAAATTAATTTTATACTTTTATTTAAACAAACTAAACATTTTAAAATAACATTTTAAAAATAATACTTTTTTAATCTATCCAATATTTATTTTCAATGTATCTATTTTTAAAAAATCTTACTTTATTAACTATATTTATTATAACTACTAAATTAAATATCTCTAACATTTACTTTTATTTTATCATAAACAAATGTTTCAATTTTTTAACAATTCTAAAGCAATTTTGAAACTATCTTTAAAAAACTTGTAAGAACAAAAGTATGAGTATTTGTGTCACATGACTTTCAAACCCAGACAGTATGTAACAATTTTTTAATCGCTGTCTGACAACAGAAATAAATATTTAATTACAAAAAATATTATATTAAAAAATAGTAATATAATAATAGAATTTGGAATAATAATTTTGATACTATTAAATTAAACACATTTGTCCATCACAAAATATTATATTTTAAATACATAATTTATAACACAAATATTAAATATAATTTTCATTTTAAAATACATTAGTTTATTTAATCCTAAGTCATTACTTTAATATTAGCTTTTAACACTTGTTTGAGAAGACTTTTAATATATTATTTGACTATGGCCAGTTTTTCAAACCATACAAAAATCATTACTTTAACATATTAATATAGTTTTTATGTATTTACTACTCTCACTTTAGCAAAGTTTTTAAAATATTATCAATATTATATAACAGTTATACTAATTAAAATGTATCCTTAATTTTATTTTTTTAAAAAAATTGACTCAGTGAATCTATTTGGACCTAATCAAAGAGGTACAATATATTATTAAAATTTTAATATTGGTGACTTAGTATGTAAATAATTTGTTCAGGATAGAGATTGTTAATTAATGTTTATGTAGGTAAATTTAAGATTGTATGAAGAATAATTATATAATTAATTATTTTTGTGTGCTATAAATATACTCAGTGAAGCTGATTTTAAATAAAAATTAAAAGAGTGGTTCAATCTTCATTTAAGTGACACTGCTAATAATAATGACATAATTGGAAAGGACTTGTATGAAGAACTATGTCTGTTTAAAATTTATTTTCTAGTGGATTATCTTCAATTTGAAAATTGCCACAATGACTTAAGTTATATTCATGAAAATGATTTGACTGATTCATCCTCAAATTTGATAATATCATTAAGAATATTAACTTTTACTAGAAATGAAGCTAGTATAAAGACATCCTTTCCAAAGTTAAAAATAAAATAAACATATTTACATTCAACAATGATAAAAGATTGGTTGGTAAATTTGTGAATGATAGCTATAGAGAACAATATATGCAATAATATAAATATTGATATTATAACTAAATTCAGTTCTGTAAAAGCTCAGAAAGAAAATTTATTATTATATAATAATTAGATGGAATTTGATCATATAATTTCAAGCTCACTTCAGCTATTGACTCCATTATATAATCAATAGACATGATCACATACATGTGGAAAAAATAAATGATTTCTAATAAAAATATTTCATCCTAAAACAACACTCATCATTTAGTCCAGATCATCTTTCCCCATACTTATATACAATTAGTGCTCAATTTATATTTAGATAGCAAATCATCAAACTTTAATGATAAAATTTCAATCTTTACTAAAACTCTAACTTTTCAGCCATTCATATGATGGAATAATCAAAGTCCTTGTTGATGCCAATATTGATTTCATACTCATGTTGACTTTATGTCCCTCTAGTCCTTTGCACATAGGACTTTAATATATTCTTTTAAATACACAGAAGAGGCATAAGTAGAATTTAGGCTAAATATGTAACATTTTAAAGACAAACGTATTATATATACTGAACTTTAGATAAAATTAGAAGGGATTTGAACACAGACATTTACTCTACTTTCACCTATCCACTCAATTTTATATAACTCATACACATGACCACATACATGTGAAAAGATAAATGATCTCCAGTGTACATATTTTGTGCTAAACCACCATTTATCAGTTGGTCCAGATCATCATCTTTCACACATATATGCAATCAATGCTCAGTTTATATTGATAGTAAATCTTCAAAAATGAATAGAGAGGTTTCAATCTTCTACACTCAACAACTCATGCATAATTTATAAAAGATGGAGAGGATAGTTGAAAGGAGCTTGGAAATCTGATTCAAATCCCTTATAATTGCATCTAATCTTCAGCATATATAATATACTTGTATTTAAAATATTACAGATACAGGATAAATTCTGTCCCTCTCTCTTCTGTGCATTTTAATGGACACATTAAGGTCCTAGATATGAAGGGTCAGAGTGGCTTAAAGTCAACATGGATATGTCAACAATATCCACATCAACAAGGATTTTGAACATCCCATTATATGAATGCCTGAAGTGTTAGAAGATGAAAAATATTGAAACCTGTCCATTAAAGTTTGAAGATTTGCTATGCTTACATAAAGTGAGCATTGATCATATATATACACACATGGGATATGATGGTCTGGACAAATTGATGAGTGTTGTTTCAGCACAAATTATGAGTATTGGTAATAATTTATCTTTTATATGTAAGTGGTCATACATATCAATTATATAAAATGGAGTAATAATATCAGACTGAGCATCAAAGTCTTTGTTCAAATACCCTCTAATTACATCTAAAATTCAATATATGCATATAATATACCTGTATTTAAATTATGTAATAGTAGTTTCTTTATTGTTATTTTTAATAGAACATTAAAACTTTTTTGAGGGGGAGAGGGCTCCAATTACTGTTTTGCATTTAGGTGCTGATGACCCTTCCTCTCACCTTGACATAGACTATCTTTTACTGAAATATTTTGAGACAAATATTGTTTTACATATATATATAATGTTCAATCATGAATGAATGTATCTATTTTATTCTATTTCATGAATTCAGTCCCATGAAAATTTATTTAAATAAGTATTAACTAATGCTCATAAAGTATAACTGATGTTGCATGGCCAATATAAGATTTCATGTATAATGAACTTATTAATGCTGAAAATAGATTAGGATTATAAAAATACATTATTATTTTTAGATAATGAGACTGAATCATATGTGTATCTTGCATAGTCTGTGACTGTAAATGTGTTTATTATATAACATTATTTTGGAAAATATTAGCATTAATTTACTATTATTAATTGGTCTGATTATTATTTGTTCTAAAAAAAATTTAAATGATTGAAGTACATTTTTCTTGTCACAATCAGCCAGATATTTAATTTCATTTTTAATTCACGTATTATCATAGTATCCATTATGTATATATATAATATTATATTTAATGTTTTCACGATTATAAGATATAGATAAATTATTATTATTTTTGGGACTAAACCATGTTATTTTGCATTACAAACCATTGTTTTGATGAACTAACATCCGCCATTGTCAAAGTTGACTTTTGAAAGAAAAATTGCTAGATCTCAAAAAGTAACATGACTGAATGTAAGATGAGAAATGAGATTCAACTTGAAGTAGTTCAGCATTTAAAATATGAGGCTTATCAAAATGTTTGTTTCCCTCAGTTTTTTCACATTAATTTTAAGTTAATATTAGAAGACAGAGATAAAATGAGAGGTTTCCACATAGCTGGAATACGTTGTGCTTTGTCAGCCCTATTTAAACCAGTAGGTCTCTTTAATATTTCAATTGACTATCTTATGGTTCTTAAATCATACATTTCCAAATTAGTAAGTATGTTTGCATTGTCAAAATCAGGTTTGTGACCAATTTCTAAAAAAAATGGGAAGTAAAAACTGATGTCTTAAATTTCTTATTAAAAGCATTTATATGTTCCTTAATTCTTACATTTATTCATCTATTAGACAGGCCTACATAGCTGTTTCAGCACTGCAAACATGAAATTTCATAAACCCCTGGTGTTCCAAAAATACTCTGTCTTTAGGTTTGTGTAAAAAATCATCAATTTTCTTGCCAGTAGAAAAAGTTGTCTTTATATTAAAATTAGATAGTCTTCTACTGACTGATTTTATCAGTAACTCATTTAATATAAGGTAAACTATTCTATTATAAGATGAATTATCAATTCTATCCTCTTTTTTCCCTTTAGTATCAGTACTATGTAAAGCCTTACATATGATGTTTCTATTATAATCTTTAGAAAGTATAATATTTTTGTAAGTTCTGTTTCTTGAGCAAGATGATCTTTATCAGAAAAACTATAAGCTCTAGTCAAAAGATTTTTTGCTACAGAAAATATTTGAGCAGGGTGATGATGAGAATTAAAATTAAGATATCTGTTTGTTTGGGTGAATTTTCTGTAAACTGATATTGAAAAGGTATCATCACATTTTTTTGTAATTAAAACATCTAGAAAAGAAAGTGATTTGTTATTTTCCACTCCCATAATAAATTTAATATTAAAATGCCAATTATTCACAAAAACAAGAAAAGAATTTAAAGAATTAATGCCATGAGGCCATATAACAAATGTATCATCCACATATTTTAGCCAAATAGACAGTTTCTTGGTAGATGCATTTAATATTCATCTTTCAAAATTATCCATGAAAAGATCAGCAATTACAGGTGACAGTGGAGATCCCAAAGAAAATCCTTTAATTTGTTTAAACTTCTGAGAATCATGAATAAAAAATGTATTTTCAAGGCATTGCTTAAAAGAGTTACTGATAAGGTCAGTAGAAGAATATCTAGTTTTAATATAAAGATAACCTTTTCTACTCGCAAAAAATTGGTGATATTTTACACAAACCTAAAGACAGAGTATTTTTGGAACACCAGATAATTTTACCATGACCAGTGACAAAGTATCAGCAAGGAAATTGAGCTTAGAACCTATAGATTTCTGAATGTTTACTTTAAGATTGATCTTTGACAAAAAATCTTATTGATTTGATGATCAACTTAAATTTAATATTCAAGATTTTACAGATACCAGATTCTCATCTTGTAGTAATAGAATCACTGATCAAGTTAATGATACATAAAAAGAAAGAAAAATAAAACAATTTAAAATGTGGTACCATTATGTATTTGAAAATTTTAAAATAAAGTTTGAATTTTTCTGAATACATTTAACAATTAATTTTACTACATGGAAATAGTCTAATACATAGTTACAAATATAAAAATAGTATTATTTTACTATGAATGAATGTAAATTTGTTTCAGCAAATAATGTTATCATCTGCAGTAAAAACAATTGTGAAATAAAAATAGTGTTAGAAAAATATATATTATAAATGAATATTGAGATGAATATACAAAGTAATTAAACACCCATCAATAGTAGAATTACATATTTTAATTAATAAATTGACGATATTGATATGTTTTATTGCATAAAAAATAAACGTTTGAAATCTCAATCATTTTATCTAATTTTATACCTCCGTTATACTCTATCCATATCTTTTAAATAATAACAATATTTTACGATTTAACATGAATTTAACATAATCTTTAAAACAAAAACAAACTTTTTTTTAAATGAAATCCATATTCATGTTCATCTTAAAATAGTTTTTAAAGAACTTTGTTACTGGTTAACCTTTTTATTTTTTACAGTAATAGTCTATAAAGATCATATCCTAAAGACATAAAAACATGCTATGTTTTTCTATTTGTTCTCATGCTTTTTTATTTTATTATTATTAGTTTAAAACTCTCCAGGTACATTCTGGAATTAAATTTGATAATGTTTTTATTTTATATATGTAACATAAATCCAAACTTGATTTCCATACAATAAACTGTTCAAAGTAATTACTTTTTGTGTATCAAATTTGTATTTAAACAGTTATATTACAAAGAGAATGTACTTTATTTTTTATAACATTTATATGCATTGAGAGAATACATAAATCTGTCTTTTAATTCAACATCCTCAAAATATTTATTATCACTATTATTTATAAATGGATGAATATGTATCACTGGATATTACATATATTTTAAGTATTTGAACAGTAATTATAAGATTAAATTGTTTTTAGAATGTACACAAAACATCAACAATTTGCAGAACAACATGTGCAATGACAGGGATATAATAATCATCATCATGGTATTGTAAGTCTAGAATGCAAAGAATTTGATTTTGTTTTATTTTTACTTATAAATCATTTCAAATGAAAAATACAGTTAAGTATAAAATATGTATGTTGATCTACATTACGGTAGAAAATTGGAAATTGAAGATAGAATTAGTAAATGTTCTTTAATATCAGTTTCAATAACAAAAGTATGAGATTTTTTTTTTTTAAAGTGTCATAGCATCGTGTGTATGAGATTTGCCACTTGAAATAAAAAAAAGCCTTTTCTCCATTATAATTTTAATAATATTTCATATAATCATTTAATTTGAAATATTGCCAACATTAAGTCCATTTTCTAAACAATGAATAATAATGTGCAAATTTTGACTCCCATCATCTTTTTAATCTGTGTGTAGCAATAAAATTTGTCTATATGCTTTTTGATTGACTAAAAATATATTGAATTATTGGTAATCATTCATTATATTTGGAATCATGCTAGTAGCGGAGATCCAAAAATAACCAGAATTGTTTTTTTTTTCTGGTAAGTGTGCCTGTTTTTATACATACCTTTGCTGTTCCATACCTCTTGTAGGGACCCATTTGTCTCAAGTGAACATTTTATGTTACATTTTAAAATTATGGTTCCATGTAGTTCATTTTTTATGATAAATGTGTGTTTTCCATATTTGTCATTTTTTTGAAATATGTGAAATGTTGGAATAATGTGAAATTATATTTATTTTAAGGAAATAGCAGGGAAAACAGTTCTAATGCTTGAAACATATTGCATGAAAGCTGTTCTGGGGCAAACACATATTTACAAATGATTTAATGAAATAGTCAAATTTACCATGTCTCAAAAAAGTGGGGTGATTGAACTCCAATGAGAAGATAATGCTGATTTTTTTTATTGACCGGTACAACATTTTTCTTTCAAAATTAGTTCTTAATGATCGGCCATTGTATCCACAACTTCTGGAACATTTGCATGAAGCAGTAAAATGTAAACATCCTGTATTGTGGCAAAGTATGGAATAAAAGTTTCACTATGGCAATTTCTCTGTGAGAATTCTTGAATATGAAACAATTTTTAATTAAATTCAACATGATTCTGCTTATCTATCAGTTATATTCACTCAAGCTCTAATTGTGTGACTCTGTTTATTTTCTTGACTGAAACAAAGCCTCAATTTTTTGTTGACTTAAACATGTTGAAACAACAATGATGCAGGCATTAAAAGGCTTAACTTTATGTTTTTGGATCATTATGAAAAAATAAAAACACATTTAGACTGATGTATTGTATTAAATGGACAGTATGTTGAAGGAGATTATATTTATAATACTTAAAGATAAATAAATATTTTATTATTATAAAATTCCAGTTATTTTTGGACCCTCTTCATATTGCAACAAATTATTTAAAAATTTATGTTTCTATAAAATTATGTAATATTTATTGCAGTGATTTAAATCCCATTTGTTAAATGCTTTCATTCAACTTACATTATTTGCATGTTTTTTGTTTGTTTCATGAATAAAGTTTAAATAAGATGCATGCAAGGAGAGAATAGATATTTTTTGGCTTCAATTGAAAGTATTTAAAATTGAGCTTAATGCATTTTAAGTAATGTACTTTGTTTTTATTCCAATAGAAAGCTTGCTTTAAGTTAGAATATTAAAAAAAAGATACTTTGCAATATAGTTCTGTTAAGCATTTTTTTAAATAAAAAAGTGGTCTTAAAATTTCAATGCATTTTAACTAATGTGCACATTTTTAAAAATATAATTATTGATGCATACTTAATATAATATATAAACTATTAGTGTCAAAGTTCATTTAAGAACAATATTGATGAACATTTTCATTTATGGTACCAATACTAAAAAAACATAAAAAACAAATAAAGTTAAAAAATATTTTATAGTAAATATTTTTATTTATTATGCATTTAGACACAAAAAATAATTGTTTCTTTGAACACAATTGGGGTTTTTAGAATGATTTTGAAATAAAAGCATGGGAGTCCAGATATTAATTTACTACATCCTTATATGAATCTTATACTTTTATTTCAAGTTCAATCTAAAATCCCAACTGTAATTAAAAAAAAAAAAAACAGTATTTGTCTTTGTTATAAGTGCATTTAGTATAAACTATTTTTCACTCTGTTTTTATAAATTTGAATCACAAAAGTATCAGTAAATCTTATGGCAGAACTTTATAATTTCTTGTATTCCTAAAAGCATCTTAACTTATAAACAACAAATGTGTAGAATATATCCAGATATTTTATCAAGTTCTAAAACTTTTGAATTTTACAATTACAAAGAAGTATTTTAAGTTTAGTAATGCGACAGGTTTTATTTCAATTTTCTTAGACTACTAACATAGGGCGAATATATCAATTAATACTATCATCTCAATGACATTATTTATAAGTTAAATTAAAAATACTAACTCTACCTATTTGAAATATTATAGAAAACAATGTCTATATTCATTTGATTTATGATACCCTATTTCAAGGTCAAATGTTTTAATGTATAAAAAACACATTGTAATAATGACATCTGCACCTATTGTAAATATTATATTCCACTCTATATTCTGTTAGGTGTTAAATGTTTATTCTTAAATCTTTATATAGTTTATGAAACTTTACACTAAATTTATATTTTTAGAGAACGAATCTGGAACTTCTTTTTAATGAATTAAAAATAAATTTATTTGTTTCCACTAGCCTGCCTGGAATAATAAATCCATACTTCTGTAACATCACAGTTCTGAAAATTTAATTTTAATGTTAAAATCGTATTTAATGGAGTATATTTAATAACAATAATGTGTGTGTTTTTTTTAGTACAAATATTGATTATAATCAATGCATTCATTTCACTGCATTTTTTAAAACATTTTTCTTTCAACTTATTCTCTTATTTGATGTCCTATTGTAATAACATCACATTATTTACTTTTACACTAAGTCATTTATTTCTGACCTCTCAGAGCTACTTTAACCATAAGTAATAAAAAGTATTATATACGTTATGGAAAATATATTGATTTTATTAACAAGACGAGTTCTTTTAACCATGAGTAATTTTTAATTGTGTCAATTTGAAAGTTATTCTTTTTTTATCTGAAAATCGTTAACATCTGTTGTAACCATTTAACTCGTTGCTTCACTTATCAATATTTAAAATTTAATAGCTGCACTAAGCAAGTTTATGTTTGCAATAAAAAGTACCACTATAAAAGGTGATTAATTTAAGTTAGTTTTCCATGAAAAAAATGTCAGAATAGTGCTTAATAACATTGATTTCTTTTCCTTATTATCATTATTTATTGTAGATAATTTTATCACCTAACAAGTTCTTTTTTATTATTATTTTATTAACTGCCGTAATACTTACAGCTTTGAGTTTAATAACTTTTTTTTTTCAGGATGGAAAAAAAAAGTTATCTTAATTTATAAAATAAATAAATTAATAATAATAAAAACTCATTTAAAATTATTTCTTTTTGCAAATAATGAAGATCATAAATACATCATAAAAGTTTATATGTGAGTATATAAATATAAATGAATATGTTTATTGTCGAAGTTAATGATTTACTATTTAAAGGAAGTAGTCGTAAAAGACTTGGTTTTTGTTTGGCTTCTTTAGGAAAACACAAAAAGGGAATTTATATATATTCAAATGAAAATATTTATTTTACTAATCACATTTAATGAAATCTCGGATAAATCATTTTTAAAGCACAATAAATACTAGGAAATTATTAAAATTTATATTACAATAATAATAATTATTATTATTAAATGAAAACTTGGAAAATACAACATAAAATTCATAATTAAAAATATTTCACGTCGACTATTTGCATAATATATATATAATTTAAATATCATAACAATTATATAAAGGCACTTTATATTTGAATAATATTTATATATATAATTTAAATATCATAACAATTATATAAATATAGACAATTACGTAATCAACACACCATTATCATTTCATATATAGCAATAAATGAAGGCATTGAAGTACTTTCTGTTATCTAATAATATTTGTATGTGAAAGCAGTCTTATAAGCTTTATACATAATTTTTATCATTTTCATGAATGTATTCATATGCTTTCAGAATATGCTATCATTATTTAATTCTTTTTTTTAAAGAAAACAAAAAGTGTTAATAAATTAATAGAGTATACACGATTAAACCTGCATATATACATGTAATGTATGCGGGATTCAAACTGACTTTCACACGACCCTCAACTCTCTATGCCGTCTCATATTGCTGACTCACCTGATCATACACATGTTGAAAAAATAAATAATCACCAATATTTGTATTTCATGCTAAACCAGCAATCATCAGTTGGTCCAGTTTATTATCTCCACACATATCAGCGTTCAGCTTTATATTAAGAGAGCCAATCTTCATACTTCAATGGACAGGCTTCACATTACTCCAACTCACAACTCCTCAGCCTTCCATTTTATTGAAAATCTGATGATGGAATGTCCAAAGCCCACTTTAGTGCCAAAGTTGTCATCCTACTCATGTTAAGTAAAATAATATATCTGAAAAATATAAATTACAAAAAAAAAAAAAAAAACAATTTTGTTTAATTTCATTAGTAATGCATCAAAAATAAAAATAAAAACTTTTTTTATTTAATTACAATTTTGGTTGTTGTATATAACATGAAATAAAATTCCGACATTCATAAATTAATTAATTTAATTACTAATGCAAAAAGTAGTGATTGAATTAATTCATTTATGGATGCATCATATTTTTATTTTAATTTCCATAAAACAATAACAATTGTGGCTAAAATATATGTTTTTGTTTTTTAATGCTTTAACCATCAAATTAAGTAAAATTATTTTTATTAATTTTTTTATATATTATTTTTTAATATTTGGATATTATGCAATAT
Source organism: Epiperipatus broadwayi (assembly GCA_028023455.1). NCBI lineage: Eukaryota > Metazoa > Onychophora > Udeonychophora > Euonychophora > Peripatidae > Epiperipatus > Epiperipatus broadwayi. The sequence goes on along the minus strand of JAQFVV010000106.1, from coordinate 3,793,400 downwards.
ACTTTTCATAAAATTCATTAAGGACAGAATGTAAACAATGCCATTGTATAATCAGTATTTGAAATGAAATTCATGCGAGTGTTAAAAATGATTTACATGTTTTTGTGTGTTTATGAAAGTGGCGTTTTTGAAAAAGCATGTTTTAATTAAATAATTAAGAGAAATTGAGATTTTTATTCAATTCATTTCATTTCAAATAAATATCAATACTTTTTAGTGAATTAGTAATGATATTCATTGAAAAATTATTTTTGAAAAAATGTACTGCCTTATATTATAGACCATTGAAGCTTATTAAAATGGCATCAACATGGTTTGAAATTTGTCCTCTTGCATTGCCATCAAGATGTAATATGTATACAAACTTTTACATCTAAATTACAAAATTTGATGACAATTTATTTGATAGATATATGTGCAAAAATCAGTTGCAATAGTTGATTCCATGTAAACAAACATGAAAACATAAGCATACACAATTTGTAATTAATTTCAGATTTTTCTTCACCATTAACAACTATGTAAGATTTGATACGCTTGACATATATAGTGAAATTAAATTCTTAAAAAATTGCAATAATATTTCTTAAGGCTAAATGCTTTCAGAGCTTTCATCTCCATATTCATAGCCTTCAAACATGATAATTTATGCAAATCTATGCAAGCTCATTTATATTGTCCATCTCTTTGAAATAAAAAAGCATGTATCCTTCCTGTTTATTGCCTTCATATCTCTTGTTATATACCATGCCTCCTTAATCTTCCTTTTGATGTCACTCCTCTCAGTGGAAATTATTGTAGCACTTGCAGGTTCAAATTCATGATTAGCCATTTTTTGGTGGTCCACAAACACTGAGCTATCTTCATTTCTGCTTAATACTCTTTTGTATAAGTATTTGTATTGAGCCACTCTATTGTTTATAGCAGCCTGAGTCTCACTGTAGTATACTGCTCCACAGTTTGCTTGAGGGCATGTCATCTTGTTGTATATCACATGTGGTGTTGTTTGTAGGTAAATTTTGTCCTTGGAATTATTAATAATTCTATTGGTGTTGGGAGAGGTTTGAAAACCTACTGTGAATTCATTCTGTAATTTGTTGACTAGTTCTTTTGCAATATTAGGTATGTATGGCAGACATATATGTTGTTTTTGTCCTTGCTTGGTTTGGTTATATTTTCATAAAATGTTTTGATTCTTTTATTGATGGTTGTTAAATCATAACCAACCTTTATTAAATCATTAACATACTTGTTGATGATTATTCTTCTTTCTTCTTTGTGTTTACATAAATGTTAATTCCTGAACAAAAAGGCAGACAGCCCTGCCAATTTGTGGACTCTTGGAGTTTTAGATTTAGTATGGATGTATCCTGTAATCTGTAATGGTTTGACTTTCATACTGTAATTAAAGCATCTGTGCATTCTCTGTATTTTTAAGTCCAAGTAATTAATTGTGTTTAATTCATTCTCATCTGTGCAGTTAAATATTAAGTTGGTATGTGCTTGCAATTCATCTTGAATGGCTAATATGATTAGTTTAGGTGCTGTGATGAAAATGTCATCTACATACCTGCAATAAATTATTCCAGGTGTCTGTTCTTGGAATTTCGATATAATCTGTTTTTCAAAATAACCAATTACAATACTAGATACAATGTCACTTATTGGCAGTCCCATAGGCCATCCATTATTCATTTTATACCATTTTTTCTCAAAAGTCGTGAGCATATTCTCATCTAACCATTTCATAAAATCAATGATAAATTCCATCTTTTGTTCCGGACAGTGATTATTTTGAAGCTCTTCTTTAATTATTCTAATTGATCCTCTTCTGTTTATTGATCCATAGAGTTCAGATATATCCATGGCTGCTATTTTAAATCTGTCATTAATGGCTTCATCTTTAATTAAATCAACAAACTCAAAAGAAGATTTTATTGTGTATTCACCAAATCCTATTAAATCTATTAGCCATGAGTTTATTAATTTTGCTGTGTTTGCATAATGTACACCTCCAAAGTCAAGCATTAGTCTTAATGGAGTCCCTTGTTTATGCATTTTAGCATTTGCAAATATCCGTGATTGTGATGTGGCAGATGGATAAATTTTATTATATTCGGCTTGATTGATCCCTTTATTTTTATGCTTGCATAAGATCAAAGAGATAAACTTTTCTCTGTTCATAAATGTTCATAAAATGCACAATGCTTAGATATTTTTTGTGGATTTTTGATATATTGGTTTTAGTATAATAATGGTTTTAATGTTACAATTTAGAAAATATAAATGTAAAATATTTTAAAATCATGTTTCATCTATTTATTGGGAAAAAAAAAAATTGAACTATGTTTGAGACACTTTATGTTTCAATTTAAAGATTAATCTGGTAATCTCAAAAATACTTCCCTAACCACTATTGTCTTATTTTTCACATGATCTATGTAAAAATGTCATGTTGTAGATACTCCTTGGAAGTCTGGAAATTGTTTAGAATATTATTAATTTCAGCAAAATTCACCATAATTTTTTCATCATCATTTTATTTTTCTATCTTCTTATACTTCATAAAAAATCAGTATAGTACTGTAGTAAAGTCTAATAAAAATGTAAATTGATCTGCTTTTCAAGTATCCATTTTGTAAATAATGGAATACATCTACATTTAATTATATTATTTTTGCCATCTGTAATAAAGTTACTGTTATATGGAATAGAATATGCTATTTGGACATTAAAAAGTATATCTATATTATAATTAGCTTATAGAAGATTCAGCATGTCTATCTGTAACCATTCAACAATCTTCCTGTTTATTCTTAATTAACTCATTAATTTTGAACTGTAGTTTATAACAGATTATTCATGTCGCTACTGCTGTTTTTAGAGAATTTTTACAATCTTCTGCTATCAATGGTATTCATTTAACTGGTTTTGCATTTATTTAAAGTTACTGAAACCAAAATATGTATTGGTTTATTAACTTAAAAATAGAATGGTGACAGTTTGTACAAATAAAATAATACAAATAAGCCATCAATTGTTTTGGTTGAGCTATAATGCAAACAACTGCTAGGGTATAATGCAAAGATGTTTAAATGTGAAAGAATTAATGTGTTATCCAATTGGAAACTATGTTTATATTATCTGGATATAATCATATGTATCTATAAGTAAAAATACAAGTATATCTATGAGTATAAATGCATGCATATATTACAGTTTTCAATATAAGAAACATAACAATATAGAAGATAAAATGATGCATGTATAACATTCTTGTCATACATATGCATCATTGTCATTCCAATAAGTGAAATTAAGAAGTGGGCGTGTATTTAGTTACAATGAATCCTTGTTTTCAATAAAGTAGTTTTATATCCCTATTTTGTTGAAAAAAGTACAAAAAGAAAAGTGTAAATAGTAAAAATTTATTTTACTCTTTACTAAAGCTATCCAAGTAAAAAAATAATGCAATAGGACAGTTATTTTATACTCATTGATGAGAGAAATAATAATCAAATAGTTTAGTGCTCAGATGCTCTTAGTGTTTGAAATAACAGAGCTGATATTTTAGTATTATACTAAAGCAAGAAAGATAGCATCGGAATGATAAAATGATAATTGAAGAATAATTGAGATGGGAAAAAATAATTTATAGTGTTGATTCTATGTTTTAAGAAATGGTATTTGAAATATTCAAAAAAATAAAGATAATGTTACTGCACAAAATATTAAATCTCCTCCCCCCCTATGTCATAGCGTCGACGAGCAGGCGAACCGCAACAACCGTCTGCAACCAAGTGCTTCCTTGCCAGGCGGCTGAGCTGACCTCTCGGCTAACAACACTTAACCAAAATGTTAAATTGTTTTTTCAACTAATTTTTATTTTGCGTTTTTATAGACTTTTTTTATATTTATCTTTATATTAAATATTTTATGCCAATTTCGATAGTTTCTGCATACTACTCAATTTTATTTATTATTCTTTAACATTCCTTTTAAAACATGATAGTCAAAGAATAAACAATCTTATATATGTGTACTATATATATGTATTTAGATAATATAATATAATGGAAGTTCACATGAGAACACAAATTAAAAAAAAACAAAAACAATTACATTACACAAACAAGGGTCAAAACAAGCTGTAGGTGCTATAATAGGCAGTTCTAAGTCCAAAAATTTATGGATGCAAGGATGAGTATTAGTTAAATAAAAATATTTTTCTTTTCTTTTTTTTTTAAAATAAACATTGTGATAGCTGATGCAAAATTAAAATTTTAAAAAGTTTATTTCATTTTGTTTATTTTTTAAGATTTAATTTGTGTGTATAGTAATTAAGAATTTTATAAATAAAAATATATAAGGATAATTTTTATGTTGTTTTTTTCTTATGTAGTACTCCTAGAGTGGATTTTGAGGAGTTTATGTGAAAATATAATGCATTTGGATTCAATCATCATCCCTATTTTCTACTTCCTTTATGCATGTACAAAAGCTAAAATAAATATATTGAAAGTTTATCACCAGCAAGTAACTGTTACAATGTTAAAATAATAAAAAAAAACAAAGCATAATTCTTTGTCTACACTGCTGTTTTTAAAATTTCAACTAGAAAAATACTTTTCATCATTTTTCTATAACAATTATTAATCTAGGTGAATATTATTAAAATAAGATTTATAGACGAATTAGAGGGGATTTGATACAGATTTTCAAGCTCTCTTCACTCCTTCTTATGCAACCGATGTACATGACCACATACATGTGAAAAAGATAAATGAATTCCAATATATGTATTTTATGCCTTAACCAGCCCTTATCTGTTGGTTCACATCATCTTCCATGTATGTAATCAGTATTCAGTATGTGTGGCTGATGATGATGTGGATCAAATGATGAGTGCTGGTTCAACACAAAATATTTATTTTGGAGATCATTTCTCTTTTATATGTACATCATCATGTGTACCAGTTATATAAGATGGGGTGAATAGTTGAAGAAAACTCAAAATTCTGTATTCAAATCCCTTTTAATTACATCTAATGTTTAGTATATACATAATACTTGTATTCAAATATTACAGTACAGACACATTATTACATTTTGTTTTATTTATGTATTTTTATATTTCCTTTCATTAATTTAAATATATTTCCATATGAATATATATATTAAAACAGAACATTAAAAAACAAATTGGGGTAATATTGAACATTAAAAGTAATCCTTTACAAGTTTGGCACTTTTTACTGTTAACGCTGGTAGCAGTTTTTGCAAATGTTCAACATTTGATTTTACTATAAAATCTTTATTCCATACTAAAGTTCAATAGATTGGACTTGATATATGAGAAATATAAATTTATGACCAGGAAACATTCTAAAAATTCAAATTTGAACTTTGTAAGTATTGAAAAAATATGTTTGTAATGAAAACAAATAATATTTTTGTCTCTCAATAGTGGAAATGAATTCAGTATAAGTGAGTGATTTCAGAAAATCAACAAAATCTTATTTAAAATGTTAACAAATTAATTTCCAAAAAATCTAAAAACATTCTGCTTCAAAATATCAAAATTTATTTATAATGTTTAGAATATCCTGACAGAATGTCAGTACAACATGATGGTACATAGCCATTGTCATAATCTATAGTAATCAGTGCAATAACAAATTGTCATTCTTCCAACAACAGTTTTGTTTAAACATCACATGACTACCTCCTTTTATGCTTGTGTATAAAGAAACAGGCAAATCTCACTATATATATATTGCCACACACAGCAAGCAAGAGAAATCAATGGATGCCAGAAGGCTTGTGCATAAAATCCTCATCTAATGCCTACTCATACAATATCCCCAGACTAGTTTCTGGCTCATGGCCTTTGTCAGTGAGGAGCCTTAGATCTGAGAGCACTGTATTTAGATATTAGGATCTAATGCAACTCTATATAAAGTGCGTTTGGCCTGTTTTAACAACAGTTATACCCAAGCATAAGAAAAGGTAGTCATGTGATGTTTATTGGCTTTAAACCAATCCTGCCTAATAGGATAGTGGTGGCTATGGTTATTAAAGAACCAAAGACACCAAAATGTATGGGTACTGAACTGGGCTCAGGCCCATATGACTATATAAGCAAATGGGCATGGATTGAAAACATTAAGGTGTTTTCAATTTAAGACTCATATATTTGTAGTTAAATGAAGATAAAAGGTGGTTGCTGGAGGGTTGCATTAGATCCTAAGATCTAGATGCAGTGCTCTCAGATCCAAGGCTCCTCACTAACAAAGACTATAAGCCAGAAACTAGTCTGGGGATATTGGATGAGTAGGCACTAGATGTGGATTTTATGCACAATCCTTCTGGAATCCATTGATTTCTCTAGCTTACTGTGTGTGGCAATATATATAGTGAGTTTTGCCTGTTTTAACAACAGTTTTCTTTAGCAATATCATGGTAAAATTTATTAATTTCTATCATAATAAAATATAAACAAGTAAATTCAATGTATATACATGTAATCTTTTGATTTTAAATAGTTATTACTTACTTATTGTGGAAAAATAATCAGAAACATTTAATAAACTTCAGACTCATAGTAATTTCACAAATGCTGTGGAAAACAGACTACAAAGAATGAAAACAGTCAAAAAGTGTAGGAAACACTAAATACATGGAGATACAATTTGATCATTATCTCACTACCTTGAAAATACTAACTTCCTCAGATTTTTTTTGATTTGAATTAATAAATCAATATTTGCCAGTTCACTGTTTTAATATATTTTTAATAAACCTACAGAATTGTCATTACAAGATTTAAAGCAGTTGAACTACTATACTGTTTTTGAAGTAAACAACCTTGTTATTTGTTGGACCTTTTATGAAACAAATTAACATGGAGAATGCAGGCTGGCCACATAAAAACTGAGAAAGTATAATTAGCAGACCATATAGTATCAAAAGGTTAGAATTTTCAATTGTGAAATGAGGAGTATTTCCTAATTGGGAACATTTAAAATATAAAATAATATATAACATACCCAAAAAATTAAAAGAAAATTGTAGTTTAAGAGACATTGAAAGCACAATGGGCATTTACCAAGAATGAAAATGGCCAGATCAGATATTATATCTGTTATATTTATATGTGGATTAATATATAAACATAAATGCATGCATACATATTTTATACTATATTTATTAATGAAACATGAAAACTAATAAACGTGCATGTTTATACTCTCTATAATGGCTGCATTCCATCAAATATCATTGGTAATGTTGTGCTCCTAGTTTAATGTAAATTACAGAAAAAGATACTGCATATGCTTTTATGTTTTCTACTATTTCCAGCTGTACTATAAAAGACTGTCTCAACCAAAGCTACTATCTGGTGTAAACATTTGTTTTCATAGCTTCCAGTCTTGAACATGGACTTGTTTTACTGCATCAACCATTTAGTTTAGTCACTATTGTATGGTGAATGTCAATTTTGTTTTTCAGCTCAGTGGCAGTAGATCTCTCTGAAGGTGTATGGAGAATGACATTTCATCTCTATAACAGTAGTTCTCTGGAGAATCTGTATTCTGCCTTTCAGTTTTATGATAGCAGTTCTCTATTGGAGAATGTGAATTCTCCACTTCAGCTCTGTCATAGTAGTTCTTTGAACCCAACTTTAAAAAGCTTGATTACTTATTTCTAGATTATTCCTAATGGAAACTTTTATATTCAATGAGCATCATTGCCTATTATCTCATTCTTGCAATTGGTTATTTGTATACACATTGGCTAGAGACAATGAATTCTCAATCTGTTAGTTAATATGAAAATCTGGAATAGTTCAGTTTTGTATGTAAGATAAGATATGACATTTTATTCCCTGGTTAAAATCAACTCTGGATAATGTAGTCATATAAACACAGTGGTTGGGCATGATCATCACTGTCTGGTTTCATCAGGCTTGATTATTTTATCAGCAGGTCAAGTGATATCATTTGTAAATTTTGAAACTGTAGATACATCACTGCTGGTTGGTGACTTATCACTGATGTATTGTTTTATTTCTTTGTTATCTGATGAACTGCTGGCCAGTGCTGTGTAATTTAACCATAGTTGATTCTATGCTTAAGATGTTGCTATAGGTCAGCTGTTTTAACTTCCACATTTTGTGATTCTTTAATTTGATCACAACTGCAGAAATCTGGTTTTCTTAATTATATGGCATCACATGAGATCACCTAGCTGCTGTTTTGTAGATTTAGCTTTATGCTTAATCTGAGGATTCAAAATCATATTAACAACTACTTCTGGATAGATTATCACTTTATTCATTGCAAAACCTATGTTAATAAGCCAAAATACATCCTAACAGATTGTTTTTCTTATCAGTAGATTTAACAAGAGGCATATATCTAATTTTATTGGCCTTGTAACTTTAACTCTTATCTGACCCCAAAGTGCTACTTGATTGTCATGGTAATTAATAATTGTTTTACTTCTAGGATACAGATATTTTATTCTTATTAATGATAGTTCATGTATTTTTGATACAATAGACACTGCAAATCTAGTGTCCAAATTTTATTGTTTCATGTATATCATTAATAATAATTGTGTTTGAATGCAGAGTCAATGCTTCTCAAATAACTTATACAAGCATATTGTTTCTTAGATTTTAAATTGCCAGCTCTGGTTTTTCAAATTCATTAGCAACTTGTTTCCTCATAAAACAAGCAACTTTTGTGTACCTAATTTGCTTGCAATATGTATACACTGTAAACAAGAGTCGACTTTCAATATATGCATGTATCAAATGATCACATTTATAACAATATTTGTATTCATCATTGGTAATTAATTTGAACAGTGTTTTTTTATTTTCAGCTCAGTGTTTTTGACCCAGTTTTCTGTTCAACAATTTGAATGCTGCAGTCCATTTTTTTCAATAGACTTGCATGACTAGCTGGTTGTTTTGTCAGAAAGGCTTGAGACAAAACATAATCAAGTGTTTGGTCAGAGTCCATTAGAAGCTTGATCCTATGTTTGTGGTGTTCTTTAATTGAGCCAGAATAAAACATTTTATATTTTTCTTCTTTGCTGCCATGAGACAAAAAAAATTCTACATTTATTGATATGTGAGTAACCAGTCATGTTGATAGCATAACATTCATTTGACAAGCTACTGTTAGCATAACTGTTAATCAATGATTAAAGACAAAATATAACAACCTACTTCATTTTTAATAAAAACAACTCATTTTTCATTTTTAAAAAATGTGACATGCCAATAATGTTAGTGGCTATTTCTTAAATTAATGATAAAATCTAATGATTTACTGGGGCAATAATTTGTCATTTAATTTTTCTCCAGGCATGGGAGGATTTTATATTTTGTCAATTGAGCCAAATTGTTGCAGTTAATGTGAATTTATATAAACTCTGGTGTAATTAATGAACTTTTATACTATATTTATTAATGAAACATGAAAACAAATATACATTTGCATATGTTATCTAATGAGAATCTTAAAAAGTCTTTATGAAATATTTCTATCCTCAGACCAGTTTCTAGCATCTGTCTTTTTTCCATGAGGTGCTAGGATATTCAAGCATTAGATTTAAAATACCAGGTTAAGCACATCTCTTCATCTAAGAGTTAACTATTAAGTAGAGAATCTGAACTTTTCAGATATCTATATGTTTTCAAATCCAGCTATATAACTTAAATAGCCATATGAAAGTGAACCAAATTCACATACACTGTATATTAATAGACATCACATGATCACTATTTCTTTTGCTTTCTCATAACTGTTTTTAAACAGGCAAAACTCTCTATATGTATTGCCACTCAGTGCAAGCCAGAGTAAACAATGGATGCCAGAAGGCTTGTGCTTAAAATCCCCATCTAGTGCCTAATAATCCAATATCTCCAGACTAGTTTCTGGCTTGTGGCCTTCATCTGCAAGGATCCTTGGATCTGAGTGCAATACATATAGATAGTTTTGCCTATTTTAATAACAGTTATGAGCAAGCATAAGGAATGGTGATCATGTGAGGTTTATTGGCTTAAAACCAATCCTCCCTAATAGGATGGTGGTGGTTATGGTTATTAAAGAATCAAAGACACCAAAATGTATAGGTACTGAACTGAATTCAGACCTATATGATTATATAAGGTACTGAGTATGGATTGAAAATATTATAGAGTTTTCAATTTAGGACTCACAGTTTTGTAGTTAAGTAGAGATAAAAGGTGGCTCCTGGAGGGTTGCATTATATCCTAAGATCTAGGTGCTATGCTCTCAGATCTAAGGTTTCTCAAGAAGACCACAAGCCAGAAACTATTCCAGGGATATTAGATAAGTAGGCACTAGATGGGAAATGTATGCACATATTTTCTGGTAGCCATTTATTACTATGGTTTGCACTGAGTGGCAATATGTATTAAGAGTTTTGCCTGTTTTAATAACATATATTAATATCTTTAGAAATTGGAAAAATTATATTGCTAAAGCTACTAATATATGGTGTATCTGAACTTGGTTCAGTTCTATATGGCTATTTAAGGTGTTGGCAGATTTACATTGCTAAAGCTATTAACATATGATGTATCTGAATTAGTTCACTCCCATATAGCTATTTAAGCATTGGTAATTTTATATTGCTAAAGCCATTAACATATGGTGTATTTAAACTTGGTTTAATCCCATATGGCTATTTAAGTTAAATAGCTGGATTTGAAGACATATGGATATCTGATATTTCATATTTTTCTACTTAATAATTAACCATTAGATGAAGTGCTGGGCTTGATCTGGTATTTTAAATCTAATGCTTAAATATTATAGCACCTCACTGAGGAAAGCCAGAAGCTAGAAATTGGTTGGAGTATAGGGATATTACAAAAAGCTTGTTAAGAGCTATTGGCATGCTCATTAGATAACAACTGTAATACAAGCTTAATAAATTAGGTTAGGTATCATATGACCTGCATATGGCCTGATTTCTTATCAATTACATTTGCTTATATATAATATATTTACAATGCCTACAATTCACCTGCTACCATTGGTGAGTGATAGCTCCTGGTTCTAAGTGAACTTTTGCCCATATAAATTCCTACTACTTCCAGATGTACTGTGATAGCCTGCCTCATGAATAGATCTGTTGACACTTCCAGTTGTTATGTCATCATTTGGTTTTAGCAGCCTCCAATCCTGAATGAGGACTTACCTTGCTGCATCAGCCATTTAGCTAAACCACTATTGTCTGGAGAATGTTGATTCTGTCATTTGGCTATGTGACAGTAATTCTCTCAGACAATGAATGGAAAAATGTCTATTTTGCCTTTCAGGTAACAGTAGTTCTCTGGAGAATATGTATTCTGCCATTTTTTTACACTAGTTTTCTTTTGTTTGAGAATGTGAATTTCTGCATTTCAGCTCAATGGCAGTACATCCTACTTTTAAAATGCTTAACTATTTATTATCAAATCCCCATCCTTAATGGAATGATTCTTATTGAATGAACACCATCACCTATTGGTCTGTTCTTGCCATTGGCTATGCATTTTTGTATTTATAGACACAATGGTTAGAGGCAATGAATGCTAATCTGATCTAGATAAGATGGGAATCTGATCTACTCCTTTATGTGAAGGCAAAATGAGATATGACAGATGTGACACTATCAAAATAAATAGCTTTTAACTTAATAATTCACTATTTTTTCTGTCATCAACTATCAGTATTTGCTTATTTTAGTCATTCATATTAATACAAATAGTTTTCATTATAAATTTCTCATGGGTTTAATTTTTCTTCTATATTAACTGTAACATGGTATTGTGTATATTTGGACCCAAATTTAAATCACCACAATTCTTTTTTTTTTTAGCTATTTGTTATCTAACTTTTTATTCACTCCATTTATTTTTATTCACTTTCTTCCTTTTTTTATTTTTTAATACAAATTAGATAGAATGTCCATACTAATTTATGGATGATTTTTTGATAATAATAAGGATTATTTTAATAATCTCCATACTGTCTCTTGCTTTTTTATTTTTTATTTTTCATATAAATAAAGATATGATAAAAGACAAATGACCCCCAAGATGCATTTCATGTTGAGTTGACTCAGTTCACCAGCTTCCATATATATATTTATTACATGAAGAGTATTGATCTATGACGAATTGTTACATCTTTATTTACAACTACCAAACTTGATCCAATCACAACCTCGACTTCCACGTTTTTGATAAACCCTAACTATGATTATCATTAATCATTTATTAGAGATTTTGTCGAGCAAAGATATAAACTTTAATCCAAGTTAAAGAGTATTATATCTATTTTTTTACACACACACATACATCGCTTTTCACCTTCCTTCTCGTGTGCGTATTATCGATTATTTTAATAATCTCTATACTTCCGCTTTCTTTTTTTTGTTAGATGTTGTATTTGTTTGATTGTTTTTTTAATTTGTAAAATTTATTATTTTACCATTATAAAAAAATCAAATCAGATTGTTTTGTTAGAGCTTTTTTTAAAAAAAAAAATATTATAGGGAAACGAGAAAAAAAAAAACTATAAAGTCCACCGAAAACAATGTACAATTGTTTTCATTTATTTAAAAAATTGTAATTCTAAAAATACATTTTATTTTAAATCTTGTCACAAAGTAACACCCATAAAACTAATATTATAACGGCCAAGGAAGTGATAATTACAACTGATGATACAAAGGTTATCTACCGTCTAATTTCAGAGTGTCCTTTGACTTTACACACGTGTATTATTAAAAAGGGAATTGTATTTGGGAGAACAAAAATAAAGAAACGGAAACTGCTGTCATTATTAGGGAGGGTTCTTTTATTTTATCAATAAAACAACTGATAACGGAACGGCTATAATTATTTAATATAGTAAGTTGTATTTAAATAATATTTATTAAGTAATAACATATTTCTTTGTACACACTCATTTCCTTTATGCGTATGCAAAATATTATTTTAATATACAAATGTCTATAACACTTTGACTTAAAATGTGATTACCTTGGGGCAATTCACCTTGTTATTCTTTTGTTGTATAGAAAAATTGTTAACACCTGTTTAATTAAATATATATCTTAATAACGACGTGTGTAATGTGAGAATATGACTTCACATTGCTTCAAATTGCATGTAAAATGCATTAAGCGCCTATAATACAGTATATATTATACCAACGTACTGTTTATATTTTCATTAGTTTTTTTCTCTCTTTAATCTTATGACCGTTATACATATTAAACTACAATCTAAACTAAAGACGTAGCAATACCTTATTTTCTTTTTCTTTTTTTTTTTTTAATTTCTTCTATTTTAATTTTTAATAAGCAAAAAAATAAACTCCAGCATTAGTAGTTACCAATTTAACCATTTCGATTCTTATCATTATTTTTTGGATCATACCGTTCAAGTTTTTAAATTGTAAAAATCTTAATATGCTTATTTTTTTTATTTATATATCATAGCATCGGCCAGGAGGAGAACACGCAACAACGCTGCGCTGACCTCTCGGCCAACAACGCTTGTTTTACTTCCTTTAATTTTAATTTGATATAATGCTTTCTATTTCAAATAGTTTACTCTTTTTATCAATTATAATTAAATTGGTATTCATTTTCTCAATATCTACAAATATTACCACACCAAGGAAAAAGAAAACCCTCCCCAAAGTGCTTTTGAAAGCTGCACTCATTAATTAAGTAATTTAAGTAATCATTAAATGTAAGAGATTAAAATAAAATCTCTATGTAAACTCCACTTCCAATTTACCCACTTAACAAGAAAAATTATCATTTTTCTCAACATATTTTTAATTTGTTTTGATTTTTATATATCAACAATAAATCCTGTAATTATATTTTGTCTCTTGTTCTTAAACAGGTTTTTAGAGATAAACAATTAACTAATAAAATAAATAAATAAATATTTTCACATTTAAATATATTAGGATTTTTTGTGTAAAGGGTTTATAAAAATAAAAATGTGTTATTTTTTTTCTTACAAAGAATACTTTACGTATGATTTAGATGGTTTGTTTTATTGATTAAATTTGAGATATAACACCTAGAGGTTCTTGAATTGAAATTGGTAAAATTTTACAAGCTCCTTTTAATTTCCTAGTAATTAATACTTTAATTTCCGTTCTTAAGTAGGTGATGATGTGCTGCATTTTGCTTTAACTCACTTTTCTTTTGCCAGTTTTGCATTTATTTGACAGCAAAAACTGGAAAATAATTTTGATTTATTAACTCAAAATACAGAGAATTTTTTTTAATAAATAAAAAAAAAAAACAAGCCAACAATCCATTTCTAGTTCTCTTTCTTTGTAAAAGTTTTTGAGAGTATTCATTGTTTATATTTTTCATGGTAAGTTTACATATGTTCTCAAAGTATTTTTATAATAGTTATTTTTTTTACAAGAATAATGTAACTAGATTCAGATTTTATTTAAAAATATTTATTTTTTAAAAGAAGACAAGTCAAGAATAATACACTGCCACAATTTATAAATGTTTGAACTAAAATGCATTTGTATATACTATTTTTTTTAAAAAAGTAATAAATAAAACTTTCAATTTTAAATGTAATTTTGCTAAATTTATATAATATGAACACTAATTCATTTGTTTTTAGAAGGTTAGTTAAAGCAAATCTAATATTTTTATATAATATTTTTGTCAGTGATGCTGAAATAGTCTAATTTTAATTTAATCCCCCCCCCCCATATTTACAATGTTGAAATAATGTATTAAAGAATCATTTTTGTTTATAAATATATATGTATAATAAGTAATAAAAAATTTTTGAAAAAATATAAAAAAAGTTTGATTTGACAGGATAAAAAGTTGAAAATATAAACCAACTACCATTAGAGACCATCAGAAAAATACAAGTCTTGAAAAGGTTAATTATGAATTTAATTAATTTCTTTCACATAGTCAGATTTGTCAATTATAGATTTTTATGTATAAAGTATAATAATTTATAATAAATTTAAATTCACAATTTCATTTTTGCTTTCATTTAATTTGGATAAAATGTTAACTTTTCACACTCTTTTACATCTCATCTCATAATTGGTCATCAATTTTATGTTGTTTAATTCAACTTTTGTTTTCCCCTTATGAATTAATAGTTGTTGTCATTTAATTTAACTAGAAATTACAAAAAAATTACTCTTCAAACTAAATAAAAAAATACCCTCTTTTTGATACAACTATATTTTTTATAACTATAGTAGCTTTATTTGTTGTGCAGTAAAATTCTCTGATATATTTTATATGTATCATATTTATTTTCAATACATAATTTTTTAAATAAGATTTCTATATAATTTGATTAACAATTTGTTTTATTTTAAATTATTCACATTATATATTTTTTCAAAGACAGCATAGATATTAAAACATTCCTCTATATCTCAAAATATCATATTACAAATTGAAGAAATTATTATTACTATTATTTTTCACCTCTGTCATGATTTTATTTTATATCAAAAAGTTACAATGTTTTAATTACAGGTGTAAAAAATTTTGCTAGCAATCTTTTAGTTATTTGTTGTATATAATAGGTGTTTATTAAAAATTCTTTTTAGAGTAAATGACATTTATGTAAATAGTAAGCAAAATTACCTCACATTCCCAACTTAACCTGGCTATCCAAAGAAAAGAAACTCCAAAACACAACCAATGATATTAATGATTTCACTGCTACAAGCACACTTCTCATTCTAAATATTACTCAAAATTACACTTATATCTCCATACCCTTAGTATTAAAATAACATTTAAATAAGTTAATTGCTTCAGAAATATAAAATTTTAATATAAATCTGTTGTTATCTTTTAGTCGTTTATACTCGAGAAGTCTTCTTGTAGCAGTAAACCATTGAATGTGTTATAGAGTTTATTTTCTTTGGCTAGTCTGGTTTAGTTGTGAATTTGGGATAATTTTGGATTATTTTATTGAATAGTTTCACTTTAGGCTTTTAATGTTTACATAAATATTAATATATACTGAAATATTTGCAAATACTAAGAAATAATAATAATAATAATAATAATAATAATAATAATAATAATAATAATAATAATAATAATAATAATAATAATAATAATTTAAAACATTTTATTATCATTAATTATCTATTGAGCTCATTATTTAATTTCTGAAGCTCAATCCCTGAAACATATTATTTATCTAATTTTGGTGTCCAAATTAGCTTTATAATTGAGTTAGAACAATAATATTAAATGATTGTCACTCAAATTAATAATGTAAAACATTACTGAATAAGTAAAATTAGATTTGTAATTTTGTAATTAATATGTTTTTGTCAT
Source organism: Epiperipatus broadwayi (assembly GCA_028023455.1). Classification (NCBI taxonomy): domain Eukaryota; kingdom Metazoa; phylum Onychophora; class Udeonychophora; order Euonychophora; family Peripatidae; genus Epiperipatus; species Epiperipatus broadwayi. Next base: position 3,776,987 of record JAQFVV010000106.1, on the reverse strand, counting down.
ACTTTGAATACATATGTTAGATGCCATCTTTAGTGCAAATTGCATGCACTATATTACTAATATTTAACAAAAGCTGTTACATATTGTTTAGAATAGTAATTTCAATGTATTATAATTTTCCAGATACTGTTACTCAGAAACGAAAAAAATATAGAACCTAATATGATAATTTTTTGTATTAAATAAAATAGGAACTTGATGAAACATGAACATTTACAATGCACAAAAAATATAAGTTATTTTTCAAAATAAGAAAAAAAAATGACTCAATACTTATGCTGTATTTTAATCTCATTTAATATGTATTTCTAATTTAAAAAAGAGAATAAAGTATTCATTTTTGTACGTTTCTCATATTATAAAATAGTAAAAATGTACTTTTTGTTCACATAAAAGTTATTTTTATAAAAAAAATCATTTTATTTTAATATAATATCCATATACTAGAACAATTCATTTTTGATTCACTAATTTTTATCGTAGAAAAAAAAAGCAACATATATATATAACTAAATAATAAAAGTATTTGAAGAATTGAAATATTGATTATTAAGTCCATTCACACATATATATTCACAATTTGTTTGGAACATGGTCAGCTATTTATCATTGCAATTCATTGTCACAAAGATAAAAAAAATGTTAATCTTTTTTTTACCAAACCAAATGATGATGATGATATTAATAATAATAATTATTACTATAAACAATAATAATACAATTGCCTTTTGACAAATAATTTCATCTTAAAAATATAATTGATTTGACAGTTTAAATATTTATATATATGTAAATAAACAATTTAGATGTATGTAATTGTAATCACATGGAAATTTTTTTTACATCTATCTAATAGACATGTGTAAAGATTAATTTCCTTCCACAATATCACGATATATATTTACTATTTTAAAGCCAATAATTTATAAATATCAATAAAATATAACAGACTAATAATAATACTATATTGCAATAATTATAAAGAATATAAAACTGTGCTAATTATGTCTGAAGTAGTAAATTCAGCAAATGTGTATTCTCAATAGTTATCATTTTGATGAATATGTATTTATAGACAATAATATTAGGCTCATTATGTATGTGGATATTTTTATGTTATGTACATTATACTCATGATAGAAGAAGGATTCATAAGAAATATGTTACTATATTTAAATATCCACATCATGAAATTCTAGAAACTGATATTTTAAACAAACACAAATTTTTCACATGTGTATATATATATATGTTTGTATTCTTACATTTCTTTTGGTTATATTTTATATTGTTGCAATGAGAGGCTCTATAAAAAATGAGTATTAAAATGTATTTTTAATGCTCTGAAAATCATAATTAATGAAAAGTTTGCTTTTGTAAAAATATAGATTACTTGAGGTAAAATATATCACTGCTTAAAATTTATATGTAATTTATTTTAGACTTGTGATAATATTTCCAGCTAGTAAGTGAATGAAAAAATGTTTCAGAATAGAGATAAAAAAATATTTTTTAGTAAGTGTTTTTATTTAATATATATTATTAACCAAAATGAAATTATTGTTTGTTCAACCATAATTGGAGTTTTTAAATTGAACTTCAAATTAATTTACAGGCGGGTCCACAAAGGAATGAAATTAATTTATTTCTGAACCACCACCTCCTTGTACTTTTAGTTCAAGATCAGTCTAAAAATCCTAATTGTGGTTAAAAGAACAATTATATTTTGGGTTTTTAATGCATAATCATAAAAACATTTACTATATTTTTTAGCAATATTATTTTTTAGTATTTGGATATTTTGATATTTTCTTTTTGTTAAGTAATTTATCAATCCTATTTTAAATGATGTATTTATTACATTCTATTAATAATTGCTTGTTCAACCACAATTGAGTTTTTTAGATTGAATTTGAACAATCCAATTTTAAATGATGTATTTATTACATACTATTAATAATTGCTAGTTCAACCACAATTGAGTTTTTTAGATTGAACTTGAAATAAAAGTGTGGGAGGGGAAAGTATATAGGGATCAAGTTATTTAATTTCTGGTATCCCACACTTTTATTTCAAGTTCAATTTCACACCATACCTTTTTCAGATCACAAAGCATTACACCTTTCCCTTCATCTTGACTCTGGCCCTCCAGTAAACTTTGACCTCAGAAGAAGAGTATGATTGCTCAACAAACAAAATATATCAATAGCACTACTTTCAGAAATTTATATATACCTTCATAAAATCAATATCACTCAAATGGAGCCCATCTCTGCATGGGTGGCATTTATGGAAATCCTGCAAGCTGTCATCCACAAATACACCTGAAATTCCTGAGAGCCATTTCTGGCTGCAATGGAAAAAATTGCAGAGCAACTAAATGATCAGGAGAGTGGGCCATTAGACATTAGTACCATTATCCAACTGGAACTTCAATACTGTGATGCTCAAAAGGACATGTCTGAGTACATCTCAGTCAAGCATACCCAGAATTATGTGGGGAATCAGCATTGTTAGTCCAGAAGTTGGGGGTGGCCCTTGGTTTCCACAGGAAGCAAATTATCTCCTCATCCATCATGGCTGGCAACAAATCTTACGTAGTTCAGGAATTGCTCATTCTTTTGAGAAACCATTATAAGCACATGCTTCTCAAAGCTGACATTCCTTCTTTCACTATGCCATCCACCTTGAATATCAACTCTGGTCATGGCATCACTCAGGCCACCCTACTTAACAAAGTGAATAATTTTCCTGACCATGTCCACCCTGGGCCTCATTTTATCCCCATGGTCCTCTTCTTCACCTAAGTAAATTCACCAACCCCATCATACTCAACATAATTAAGAAGCTGGTCATGGATGTTTACATCATCAAGGGTCTCTATCCGGTTGCATTGATCCCTTTCTTTAAGAAAGATTGGCTGCCCACTGAGCTCAAGAGTCTTAGGCCCATTTTGATGACCCCTTTGCTCATAAAACTTATTGAGTCTACCATCAAAGAGTCACTAGAACAATTAATGCTCCCTGCCCTTTCAGCCTCAGAGTTTTTTGTAAGGGGTGCTCCATTTTTGTGGCTACTACACTTTTTAAGGTGATCACTTAGCATGTAAGGTGGTCTCAAAGTGCCAGGCCCATTTCTGACCAGCTGGACCTCTGGGAAGCCTTTGACTCTGTTAGGGTTGACATGCTCCTTGGTGTTTTCAAGGACCTTAACATTTCAGAGGCCCTCCTGTCCATTCTTTACAATCTCCTGTCCAACAGAGAAATCCTAGTTACCCATAATGGGAAAGTTGCCCCTGGCTTCACACCCAATATATCCATTCCTCAGGGTTCTCCAGTGAGCATATTGTTGTTCACTGCATTTCTGAATTCCCTCTTGCTCAATCTGGAACATGACCTCCATGGAATCCTTTTCCCTGGGCTGGGCAAAAACATCAAATGCTTTGCTTATGTAGATGATGTGGTCATCTGCCTTCCCTTGGTCGGTCTCATCCTAAACTTCAACAGATTCTCACCTTGTATACCAAAACATACAGGCTGGAATTTAGCAGTGACAAGTGGCCTAGCAACTTTCTTCTGGTGAACAAATCCCTTCCACCTTCAATGCCAAGCCACACAACTTTCTCACATTTCCCCTCATGCTATCTTCCAAAAACATGAGGGTCTGTAACCAAACTGCATTGTCATTGTATCAAAATATATCATCCACTCTAAGTACTATCACAGGCATCTACTTCTCCCTTTATGGGAATGTCACCCTGTTCAATCTCCTACTGTTTCCCAAGATAGCATATTACCTTCCCAAACTCTTCTGACCCAGAGAACTCACAATATTATACTCATGCTCATAAGTCACTTTTCTGCCAATCTTGTGCATATCATCATTACTTCCACTGACATTCTTACTCCCAATGGCTGACCCAGTCGTGGATCTCTCTCATCACCAACATCCTACAAAAGGCTGTCTTTGCTATACCTTCCATCTGTGGCAAATTAAAGTACTGGGATGTTTTCAATCAGGCTCCTCTATTGTCTCCCCTACATTCCTCAAACCTTTCAATACTCAATTAATTCAAAAGGTGGTCCCTTGAGGCAAAATTCATTGATTTCCTTCTCAAAATTAACCTTCATTCCCTTCCCATCAATCACTTTTTGGTCAACCATATAGATTTTATCATGATCTCTCCCCTTGGCCAGCTCTGTAAAACTGACAATGAATTTCTCCAGCACTTCCTACTTGAATGTCCACTTTTGCTTGGAGTGAGATGTGTCATTAACTTCTGCCTTTACTCACACAGAAACACCATCTTCAATCTGAAGATCCATTGAAACAGGGGTCTTTGCAACCACTAGAATATCAGTTTTTCTCATCTAAGCACCCTGGCTGCTCAGCAAATCAAAAACTATTGGATTTAATTCACTCTCTCAAAATCAGAAATATCAACCTAGCCCCACCTCCACTTCTCACAGACACCTGGACAATCCTCCAACTCCGATCCTCCCAGCATCTGTCATGGGACTCATCCAATTAAATGTTCATGACCAACACAATGGCATGTTCAACAAGGATGTACATCTCATACTTGCAATCAAAGATTTTTTGGGGCTGGACTGCATACCCTTTCCACATCCCTTTATTTTTTCATAGATATCCTTCTCCTTTTCACTAAGTTGTTTTTGAATTTCATTTTATCATGTAATCACCTCTTTGTAAACCTTTTTAAACTGTATTGTATGTGTTTTTTTATGAATAAACTTTCAACACTGAGAAAAAAAAACATCACTTGCAGTTAAATAAACATTTTTTTTTTGTTTTTTTAGTGCATGATATATAAAAACGTTTACTATAAAATATTTTTAACAATATTTTTCATTTTTTAGTATTCAATATTTTTCAATTCTCTTTTAGTTAAGCAATCTATCTCTATATATGAATTCCATTTTAAATGATGTGTTTATTGCTTACCATAATATATATATATATATTGTAGCAGATGATCTAATGCTCAGATCCTGATGCTCAGATCCTGCTTCACAGCCCACATCCAATGTCCTACCACTTAACCATGTTTAAACCCATCCTTACACACGTACATATATATATATTTATTAGTATGTATATTTTTTGCTTTATTATTTTAACATAAATAACATATATATTTATATCTCTTAATGTAAAACCATTTAATAAATAAATATTTAATATTATTTTCAGGTGTATGTGTGTGTAATGGATAAATATATATATTTTCAGTGTAGGAGATTGCTTAGAAATCATAAAAAAAATTATTATATATTATGTATTTAAAGGTCATATATGAAACATTATTTTTTTATATTTAATTTAGCAGTCAGAAATGATGCAATGCTTTTAAAAAAGTTTCTCGAAAACAATTACCTGGAAAAGCCCATTAGTTAAAAGTAAAAGATTACAATTTTGTAATAGTAAAATAAATCTATTAGTGGGAATTTTGTCCACGCCAACTTGTTTTAAAATCATAAGACTTCATCGTTCGAGAAACTGCTATAGAATTGCATTGTTTCAAAAGTCTTAAAAGACAAAAAAGATCCAGTCAGCCAATTTTAGCTGTGCTTAAGTGCTTAAAATGCTCAGGTCCAGCAGTAGTTGCTACGCTACATCACCAAAAAAGAATATAAATACTTTTGGATTTGAATCCAAGAAAAGGAGAAGACAACCATAAATTTCATGATGCTAAACCAAATCCATGTCAGTCTGAAATTTATCCAATGTGCCATGAGTAGGGGAAATTTCACCTTCCCCTCCATTCCAATATGCTTTTTCCATAACAAAGCTCTGGATCCTGTACTAAATGCTACCTGTCATGTTGTATTCAAACCCTAGATCTAGTGCACTAATGCTGATGAACATTACTTGTATCAAGGACTGCTACTCCATATATCAAGGTAAAAGAACTCTAGCCACTCTTGATTATCAAATTCAGCCTTCTTTATAATAACTATAATCCTGACGGTCTATTCTGATATTATGTTTAAATGTCTTATATTATGTAACTCTCTGTAATATAACTCTATATAACTTATCCTTATTAAGCCTCTATTAATATGTTTTCCTTTTATTTCCATGAGGCAAATAACTCTAGTTATTATGTTTTATGTATTTATGGTTTTAAAATGCCAATAATATTTTCAAAATCGCTAAGATATATTTTCTTTTTTTATTTTCTCTATCCATTACTTACAGGGTAATTAAGAACATAGATTAATTAAAAACAAGTCTTATGCAACTTATGCAGGTGTTCGCAATTTGGAAAAACAGTCACTAAATTATAAAAATTGCGATAGAAAACAGATCAACATCTGTTTTCATAAAAATGTTTTTTTTTTCCTTTCTAAATAATAATAATGTGCTGTTCTTAACTTTTAATGTACTATATATATATATATATATATATATCAAATCTATATTTTATCCCAACTATTACCACCACCCCATTTATTTATGTATCAACTTATTTACTTTTCTAATAGCATTTATTAACCAAGATGGGTATTCATTAATTGTGTGGGGAGTTATGAATAACTTAAATTAAAAGGGAGGGGAAATCTTTTATGTCTTAAAATTCTATATTTAGTTAAATTTATCATCCATGCCTGTTTAGCGATTAGATAATACCATTACGCAGGGTATTCTATAATTTATGGGTATTAAGATAATCTTTAAAGCTATACATTTTGTTATCCCCAAGTGTTGCATGCATATAGGCAACTTCATCTTATATTATATATATTCGTGCTTCTTGTTTCTATGGAGGTATTGCAAAGGCAAGCCCCATCATCATTCTCAAGGTCCAAGAACCAGGCTTAAACCCCCCTGGGGACATATTTGGTTGTATGCGAATGCTTTATATGGAGATCACTCTGGGAAAACCAGCCCAAAAAATGCATCGTCGAACGCTCTTCATTTATAAACCGATCCTGCCAACATTTGCAGAATAAATTGGTAGTTCTTGTCCAATGAATTTCATGAAACACACACCAGGATCCATAGCTGGACCACATAAATCTGCCACCATGCACATACTGCCTTTCATTATATTTCTAGTAAACCCATGAACATCCATAAGCCGAAATGTTGTGATTTTGCTAAACAGACATCTATGTCCATTATTTAAGATGCACATCATTGCGATGAACATTATTATTAATATAAATATTTGTTAGCCATCCCACATGCCTGACACTTTATAAACCAAATTAATAATTATATTCTGTACAAATGTAATATTTCTTTATTAAACAATTATTCTCTTTCAAATTTCATGCTATTTTTCTTTTTTTTTCTGGGGGTGGAATAGTATTTCAATAGTACGTTTCTAATAGTGATAATTCTTTATCTTTGATTTATACATCAGAAATCAGATTTTACAATATTGTAAAATCTGATTTCTGATGTATGAATCAAAGATAATCTTATTTTTTAAAATCAACCATTATAAAATATTTATGAGGCCAGTGTCTGACAAATAATCAGATGCATTTATTTATGTTTTATCAATATAATAAATCTTAAAATATATATCATACATTTCTGAATCATTGTGCTTTCTTTTATTTAAGTTAATATTAATCCATAAGTTATGCTCATGATGACTAGATGATCTCCGCTATAATACATAATTAATATGCAAGGTCATGAGCCTTCATTGCTTCTAAATTATAGTTCATTTTAAGTTAGTCTATCATAAATTTAGCTTAGAATCTTTTTGTGTCTCCGATGAGCAATGCCGGCAGTGAGAAATGAAATTAGAATGATATTATCGGGATTATTGCTCATAAGTTCATAGATCTGGGAAATAGGCTAATAGGGCAGAATTCATGAGTGTTCCTGACTTATGTATCTTGTGCATGAATGGATTCAAGGTACTTTTGCCTAGATGCTAGATCTTGTTATGTGAACATACAAAACCGACCGGGACAATATAAACTCTAAGTCCCAAATTGATTTGAAGTTTTAGAAGTTTTAATTCAAAAGATTGCAAAAAGTGATTTAAATTGATTTGATACTTTATCACTTGATATTTCTGCACTAAGTTAAAATGTATACATCCTATGAAAATCAGATTTAGTGTGTGCATATTATTATATATGTGCCTAATGAATCATTAAATCAAACCATCTATTGAGAGCAAAAATATTGCCCATTATTCAAAGTTTGTTAAGCTATATTTTAAAAGCTGTCAAATGAAGTGAACAAAATCTCTATACTATCCTATCACACATCTTACTTAAATTATATTTATAAAAAAAATACACACACAAACAAAAACAAATTCCTATATCACCTTCTTGTGTGTTTTTCTTAAACTATATCTATGAACCAAACAAACATAAAAACAAAAATACAAATTTAAGTTAAATAAAACATTTAATAAATCAAAAACTGCTTTTGTTTATTTGAAGTAATATTTTATACTTACAAATCTGACTTGATCTAATGTTATGAATATGTCCTGCCCAGTCAAAAACAGTGCTAAGCTTTAATTTATTTACAATATTATTATTTTTTTCTTTCTAGTGAAATATTCCTATTTATTGAATTACATTTATTACAATATGCTTTATCATACCATTACATTTTCCAATCACTTGTATACATTTTCAGAAATTATATATTAGACAAATTGGTTAAATAATAAATATTTTGAAATTGAATCTATTAAAAAAATCAAATAGTTATATTATTTAAAAAAATATTGCACTCTTCTTGGCATCTTATATCTTCTCTATGTATAGCTAAATTAAATTATAAAACAAATAAATCCCCTTTTTATCATTATAACAATGCTTATTTTTTTTCTTTTACTTGATCATTATAATAATTTCAACTGATCAGAAGTTCTTCTCACAGTTTTATTTGTTTTTATTAAGAGAAATTGTTGATCTGTCAAAACTGCTAGATTGATTAAATAAAAAAATAATTATTGGTATAATAATAAAAAAAAATTGTATTTATTTAAGTTGTAATATTACTCTCAGAAAATACTGAAAAAAGTAACAAGTTTGTGTCCTATCGGTTGTAAATGGATGTCTGTCTTTCTTCTCTGTGCTTGAACACGTTTCATAATTTTGAAACATATTGCAAATATCTGTATAATATATTTGACTTAAGCATCAAAATTATTTATGAGGTTCTAAGTTTGTGTAATTAATTTACAGTGCACAATATATTTTGTATTACATTTTTGCATTCGTTGGTAGACAATAAGATTTACAACGCACAATATATTTTGTATTATATTTTTGCATTCGTTGGCAGACAAAATTAAATCTTATTTCTCTCACTTATATTGTAATGGTATACATATATGCTCTTACATCATTTTAAAATGAAAATATAAAAAAGAACCATAAATAAAATTGATATATATAATAATAATAATAGAGATATAACATTCCAGATGGTAGTGGTAAAAAATTATTGAATGTTAAAAGAATGTGATAAGAAAAGGTAAAAAAAGAAACAAGGAGTGATATTTAAGATAAAACAACAATAAAAGCTGTTAATGTATTTTAAAGGTATTTTTAAACCAGCAGATTGGAAATATTTTTTCTATTAAAATGTAATAATGTAAAACAAACAGACCCTTGGGACATTTAAATGATTGTAAGTCAGTTAAGAGATTAAAAATTAAAAGATTATAATGCTTCCTACTTTGGAGCAAACTGGTCAGTGAAGATACTAACATACCCACAGTCAAGGAAAAAACCCATTATGGCCAATAAGATTGGCACAATGTCAGGAGTGAGTGATATAAAAATTTGGCAATAGGGATTTTGTAATACTATAAAAAGAAATGGAAAACCATATTGAAAAATTATTGATTGAGTAATGGTGGCTAGTTAAAATATTTTGTAGCTGTATTGTAGACTCCACGATGTAGGATCTCACAATAGATTTCATTTTCTTTATTTGCTCCAACTGACACAGACTTCAGAGTAATGATTCCTGAATAAATAGCAAGCCATGATTTCATCTCCAAGGAGAACAATCTATAAAAATGTGATAGTTAGGATAGACTTCAATAAACCTGACATAATCTGGAGGATTCATCAAGATATACCATGGGAAATATAAAACTTTTGAATGCAATAGGAACTTTTAAAAAGCTAACTTAAATGAATTTTCAATTAATAAACCTAAGCATAATTTCTAAATAAGCTCTTATCTGACAAGCAAAAGAAACTCTAAATTATTTATTAATATTTTTTATGTATTTGACATGCTAGCTATAAATCATTTCCATATTTATTAAACTAAATTACTACATTTAAAGTTGAGTGTAGATGGTTGCATAGATTCGCCAAGAATAGGTTAGATTATGTTGTAATTTTGGGCTAATTATTTTGTAATTGAATCAATGCTTTTGGAAATATGCATGGGGATTCTATGTCAATGCAATCCAAGGAATACATGGCTCAAAAAGGAAAATCATTGTATTGTTATTGATGTTACTTATATTTCATGCACCATTTGATTTCTGATGGTCTAGGGATAGAGAATATAGGTCAGCAAGAACAGCTTTCTCTTCATATGGAGCATTTCTTTCTCTCAGTAAATTTGTATGATTTCTTTTCCAGACAGTCACATAGTTCTGGACAGGGTGAGAATCTTCTTTAATAACATCATGCTGCAGATGTGAATTTCCCTAAGTATGATTGTTTTACGTTAACATTCTCATCTTGCATTGGTTGCAGTGGTATATCAGTAAACTAGCATTGGTTTCAATGAGAACTTTTAGCCTCAGGATAAATGATTTGAATCTTTAAATGCATCTTCTGTGTAGTCTATTTGCACTTAACACAATATAAAAATATTAAATTATAGAAAATGTCATCCATCTGTGTATATTAAGATAAATATCAGGATTTAAATCTATATAATAGTGGTTCAATAAAGAACCTAATCATCAATTTAATATGTGTTATGTACGTAATAAATGTTGTCTTATTAGTACTCACAATGACTTATTTTTTCTTTATTAATAATATTTTGAAAATAGATAATTGAAGATAAGTTTGAAATGTTACATTATAACACTCAGCTTCTCCATGGGCTGGCAACTAGGGTTATAGGTCAAATAAAAGTTGAACTTTTCCCATTCATATCTGTCTACTTTATAAATTTTCTAAGTTCGAATAGCATAGTGGTGCCCTGGTATGGCAGATAAGGAAAGAGACTCAGCCTGACCATATAATATATATCTAGTTCTTTTGTTACACATTTTTTTTGCACAATTATAAAATAACAAGTTGGTTTTAAACTTTTTTTAAAATTCTAAATAATTTCATGTAATGTAAAATAATTTATTTTCCATTTTAGAAAATTGTAAATGTTTTTAATTTAGTGTTTATTTACAGATTTTTTTCTGAGTTTCAGCTTGTCACAAAACTAAAAAAAAATGTTTATTATTATTATTATTTTAAAAGTTGCATATCTTTATTTACCATATTTTTTTATATTTTATAATGGGAAGTAAATCCAGGCCTGCTGCTTGGAAGGCAGCTACGCTAACCACTAGGCCACCAACACTTGACTATTTACCATTATTTTAAAAATAAAAATCACTTTTTTTTTGCAGTAAACAAGTTTTAGATGTTTTATTTTGAAAGGGAAGTACCTTTTTTGGTATAGATGATTTGTTTGCATTATGACATTTATGTTTTTTAAAAAAATCCTTTTTGGTATTGATGTTAAAAAATATTTTTGTTTAAATTTTAATTTGTTTATATACTTATATTTATTAATTTTGCCAAAAATAAATAAATGGTAAGTTAAACATTGAAAGTATTAGTGATATCAATGGTATTCCAGGCATGCACAAACATATATGTTTATTGTCAGAAAGTGACAGCAAATAAAATCTTGGGCACTTTTCAATTTAACAGGCAAGCAAGATAATGTGTGTATTTTTAATAAATGTATAGTCGCGGCGGAGGGGGGGTCTATAATTTATTATTTTGAATGTGTTAGTTGTAAAAAAATAATGTTAAATGAAATAAATAAATTTCAATAAATTATATATATATAACAACTTTATTTCAATTTTTTTTACTTATAATGTGAATGTGATGATACAATTCAAACTTTACAGTTTTTGATGGCTTGTGTAGAGAAACCAATAAGTGTTTCAAGTTTACATTTTTACTTTTCAAAAGAAATTTATTTACAATAATTATTTTTTACCTATGTTCAATGTTTATGAAGTAAGATTTGATAGTACGCAAAAAATATAACATTCTAACAAAATTTTTATATAGATTATTTAATTATTTTCATTGATTTCTTAGAGTCTGGAACCAATCTTTTTATTTTACATATATACAATGTATTTTTTATACAAATTTCTTTTGCACATAATTTTTGGGAACATATCCTTCATGTAAAATACAATTAGGTATATAAGAAATTTAATTCTGAATATATATTGAGATGTTTAGGTCTCTCATGGCATACAGCAAGATAGTACTGTGCTTATATATATATGAATTAACTAAAGGAAAAATAAAAAAAAATAATAAAAAACAACACACAATTACTACTCTACAAAACTGCTTTCATATTTCAACCAGCAGACTGGTTTTCATCAGAAAGCACAGCAAAACAGCTATTTTCAAAATTTGAACACTAAAATATTACAAACATTTACATATCAGATAACAAAATTAATTCCTATAGGCTACAAATCTTTTTTACAACAATCAACTGATAAATTTGCATTCATATGAAATGCTTATAAAACGTTACAAAACCAAATTAATTATTATAATACATGTATGTATAATATAAACAACTCTTTGTTTTAATAACATATAATCCAAATATATATTTTGATAGACTAATTTTTTGAATAAATAAATTTGTGTAATGATGCCAAGTGTCATGATATAGATAAGAATTCTATTTAGAATTATTTTCCATATTTTGAAAATATCAAATATTACCTTTTCAAATCTTGCATTTATAATAAATAATGTTTATTCATATATTATTTAAAAAAAGACTTAATTGTAAAAATAAAATGTTCAAGCAAATAATTCTCACTAGAGTCTATTCAAAACAGAATAGTGTAAATTTGCTGCTAAACAGATTAATATTATGATGTGATGAACTATGCCATATAAAAGTACACAAATTAAATTATATGTGATCCAATAAAAATATAAAATAAAATTGTAAATAACCAAACTAAAAAAAACATTAAAAACATATTTTTTTAATATTTTACAATGCATGAGCAACAATTTATCCATAATTGATCAGCATATATAAGATATTTAAAGAAATAAAATAAAATTTGTATAAGTATTTATAATATATCTGATAGTGTATATAAATATAATCATATTTATAAATATTATTTCTTCAGATTATGTTTGAAAACACATACATCTTATTCCTCATTTATTATTTTTTTCAAATATGATGTGCAGTATTTTGCATAATAAGATAGTTTTTAAGCATGATGCTAAAAGTTTAAATTTGTTTACAACATATTAAAAGTTAAAACTGAAATAAAAATATCAAAACAATTAGAGAGATATAAATTTATTGATAATAACACCACAATCATATCTTCGTAAGAGATAAAAGTTATTGTCGAAAAAAAGAATGTATGACTCAGAACATATTTAATAACATGCAAACTCAAATTATTTTTCTATTTAAAAATAAAAAAAAAATATATTATTTTTTTTGTTTTAGATTTTTATTATTTCAATGAATGAATGAATGAACACATTCTCCATGAAATACATGTAAATGTGTCTTATCAATATATTATTTAGAATTATGTTATTATTTAAAATTTTATTTGTTCTATAATCTTAATCTTGTATGCCTACTATACATATAAAAACATCTACATTATAAATATTTGTATTTTAAAGAGAACTGCACATTTGTAGTTTAATAAACAATATGTATTCTATTTTAATCAAAGATTATTAACAAAACAAGAACTACTAAATGTTAAATGTGTTTTTACATGAGGGAAGCTTGAACAAAATATAGTGTAATTCACACTTTCAATGTATAGTTTGTTGGATTTTTTTTACAAAATTGTATATAAAAGCTGTTGCCCTTGTTATTGTTGTTGCTTTTTTTTATTATTATTATATTTTAAAGGGTAAAAATTTTTGAGACTCAAAAAAAATTACATAAGTTACATTTGAAAACATGGAATCTTATATATAAATTGATTCATGATATTACATACGTAATAAAGGTTTACAATCTTGTTTGTGATAGAAAATAAAACATGATTTACAATAACTAAATAAAAAATAATTATTACATAACAAGCTACATATGTCAAATTAGGTTTCCATAGAATTTTTAAATGTGATATTGAAAAAAATGCATAGAAACACATGATAATATGAGTGAAAACATATGGAGAAGTTGAAGTTGGTGTTATATTAACATATGGTCCCATAAACATTGGTTCATTTGGTGAGAGACTATAGTTTTCATAACTAAGTCTTATTGTTCATTTGTTACATAAGTTCCATGTGAAAAAAATACTAGACAGCATGAACTGAATCTTGGAAATTGGAAAAACACTAGTTAGCAGGAATTGCATCATGGGTATATGGAAATATTATTTCAGCATAAATTGCATATTGGGAACATACTACTCTGCATGAATTGCACCTTGGAAATATGGAAAACTACTAGTTGGTACGAATTGCATCTTGAGATATTGGAAAAGTACTAGTCAACGTGAATTGTATCTTGGAAAAATGAAAACAAATACCAATCAGCATGAATTGCATCTGGGGCAAATGGAATGATATGAGCCAGCATGAATTGAAATTTGGAAAAATGGAAAAACACTGGTTCAGCATGAATTTCATTCTGGGAAAACAAAAACATTAGTATGCAAGAATTGCATCTTGGAAAACAGATAAACACTAGTTAACATGAATTGCATCCTGGGAAAATGGAAAAAAAAATAGTTCAGCATGGATTGTATTTTGGAGAAATGGAATAATGCTAGTCATCATAAATAGCATCTTAGGAAAATGTAAAAATTGTTATACCCATTATTATGCCAATAAAATCTACTTTTAAAATATTGCTAATTTTTGCAAGCTGACATTGGGGATATTTTTTTGCTTCACTTTTTTTTTGGTTAATAATTAATTCATCTGCTACACTACTACTTTATTTGTATGTGTTATATATATATTACATAATAGTTTTTAGATATACTGTGAGAGAATTAAAGATTAAATAAAAATATTACTCAAGTAATTTTCAAACATAAAAAAAAGTTGCTATAAGTTATTAAAAACATGCTTTTTTCCCTGATAGTTATCTCTATTAATGGTAGTGTTTTATTTATGACAAATCTATGAAACAGTGATTTCATTATTGTAGCATCTAACTCATTGTTTCATATTTCAAAAGACTGTAAAGAAAATTTATTAGCGATCTCTGCTATTTTGAATTTCAAAAATAGCCAAAAACTTCATCTGACACATCTAAGTGATAAAAAACTAAGCGAAAACAGGAAAAAAATTTAGAACTTGGGTCACGTGACTTGGAAAAATCCGCCAAAACGCACAGTTAAAAAAAAAAAAGCCAAAACACGAAAAATTAACATTTTCTCATTTTAAATTATAAATCAAATAATTTATATATAGAGAGAGCAAGATTACTATATTTAAATCTTAATTAATAAACGCTAGTTATCATTGCCTAAAAAAGTACTTTGTAGCATTTCTATGTGGCTGATATGTGATGTCTAAGGCACCCCTCCCCCCTTATACAAATTAAAATAATATATATATGC
Organism: Epiperipatus broadwayi; assembly: GCA_028023455.1. Taxonomy (NCBI): domain Eukaryota; kingdom Metazoa; phylum Onychophora; class Udeonychophora; order Euonychophora; family Peripatidae; genus Epiperipatus; species Epiperipatus broadwayi. The sequence continues at coordinate 3,761,149 of JAQFVV010000106.1, read as the reverse complement.
GATATATATATATTTCACACAAATAAAATTATGAGTGCGTAAAATAAACAAATAAATGAAATACGATAGATAAATAAATAAATGGCTAGTATTTTTGAAGGAATACCTTCATTATCAAAGCTGTGGCTAAATGAATTGCGAAGTAAAACTGTTGCTATAAGAAATGCAATGTGTATGCAAATTTAGCACACATCAATTCATTTCGCACACAGCTTTGATAATGAAGGTAAATAAACCCAATAGCCATTTATTTATTTATCATATTTCATTTATTTGTTTTTTTTTTACGCACTCATAATTTTATTTGTGTGAAATATATATCTAATATTTATTACTCAATATATATCTAATATATATATTACTCATTACAAACACAGACACAAAGCAATTATTAATTAAAATAAATATTAAAAAAAAATATTTACATTTATTTAAAATATGTTTTTGTTTTCCTTTGTTGGTAGTAAAACTCATTTCAATGGTAATAGATATACAGATTATAGAGACATAATCAAGAGTAGATCTGATATAGATGAAATGCAAATGAAGACTTTAATGAGTTTTATCTTCTTATATTTTAACGCGTATATATGTTTGTATACAAGTAAGCTGTACATAACTAACTTTAATAGTGACCGGGGTAATATTTATATGTACATCCGCACATAGTAAGATTCTTAATACGCCTTATTTGGTTCTCCCCATCATATCAAGAAAGTTACTTTTTAATTCTCAGAATTTGTATACAAAATAATTATAGAGTGGTTTGCGTATTTTTGTAAACATTTTTAAAATTATTTGTTGAGGTATGATTTTATATATTGAAGCAGTGAATATCATCTGTATGCAGATATATTTGCTTCATTTTACTTAAAACCAAACTATCTCCCATGGTATATAAAATGCAATATTAAAATCCGCACACATTTGTAATAGGTGCGTGTGTGTATATATAATATTATGGCATCTTTCTAAAGCTAAAATCTAAATGATTTAAGTTAAGCATTTTACAGTTAAAAGAAACATATATAAAAACTGAAAACCATTAAATAAGAATGTAAAAGTTTACAATGGGAGAGGGTAAGAAATATAAATGCGGTGCATCTTTATCCACAAAGGCAATCTTGAAAATAGCTACAGTCAAAGACCTTTGGATGTTCAAAGGTGTCAAATGTAAAATAAAACAAAGAGCAGGAAACCAAATGTTCGGCTAGTAGGTGTGAGGAAGTAAAGAGCAAAGAGTACTGTAATAAAAATAATGGCATAATATTATATATACACACACGCACCTATTACAAATGTGTGCGGATTTTAATATTACATTTTATACACCATGGGAGATAGTTTGGTTTTAAGTAAAATGAAGCAAATATATCTGCGTACAGATGATATTCATTGCTTCAATATATAAAATCATACCTCAACAAATAATTTTTAAATTTTTTAGAAAAATACACAAACCACTCTATAATTATTTTGTATACAAATTCTGAGAATTAAAAAGTAACTTTCTTGATATGATGGGAAGAACCAAATAAGGCGTATTAAGCCTTTTACTATGTGTGGATGTACATATAAATATTACTCCGGTCACTATTAAAGTTAGTTATACACTGCTTACTTGTACACAAACATATATATGCATTAAAATATAAGAAGATAAAACTCATTAAAGTCTTCATTTGCATTTCATCTATATCGGATCTACTCTTGATTATGTCACTATAATCTGTATATCTATTACCATTGAAATGAGTTTTACTACCAACAAAGGAAAACAAAAACATATTTTAAATAAATGTAAATATTTTATTTTATTTTTTTAAAAAAATATTTATTTTAATTAATAATCGCTTTGTGTCCCTGTGTTTGTAATGAGTAATATATATATATTAGATATATATTTCACACAAATAAAATTATGAGTGCGTAAAGAAAACAAATAAATGAAATATGATAAATAAATGGGTATTGGGTTTATTTATCTTCATTATCAAAGCTGTGTGCTAAATGAATTGCCATGTGCTAAATTTGCATATACTTTGCATTTCTTATAGCAACAGTTATACTTCGCAATTCATTTAGCCACAGCTTTGATAATGAAGGTATTCATTCCTTCAAAAATACTAGCCATTTATTTGTTTATCTATCGTATTTCATTTATTTGTTTATTTTACGCACTCATAATTTTATTTGTGTAAAATATATATATCGCATATATATTACTTTAATTTGTATAAGGGGGAGGGGTGCCTTAGACATCACATATCAGCCACATCGAAATGCTACCAAGTACTTTTTTAGGCAAAGATAACTAGCATTTATTAATTAAGATTTAAATATAATAATATTGCTCTCTCTATATATAAATCATTTGATTTATAATTTAAAACGAGAAAATGTTAATTTTTTGTGTTTTGGCTTTTTTTTTTAAACTGTGCATTTCGGCAGTTTTTTCCAAGTCACGTGACTCAAGTTCTAAATTTTTCCTGTTTTCGCGTAGTTTTTTATCACTTAGATGTGTCAGACGATGTTTTTGACTATTTTTGAAATTCAAAATGGCAGAGATCGCGTACTAAATTTGCACCGAAAATTTTCTCCTTATTTGAGTATTTTATTTTTATAATATTTTTTTCTCTATATTATATAATTATTACAGTTTTTTTTTTTTTTTACCAATGTAGACTTTCAAATGGTAGAGATTCTAAAAGTTAATAATTGAACTCCTAAAACAGAACAATTAAATACTAAATAGTGTTCTTAAGATAACAGCAGCATTTTTTGTATTACATGTAATTTTATCTATTCAAAATAGTAGTAAAATGAAATAATAAATTTTGAAATTCTATTGTTTTGAATTTGAAAGAAAATAAGATTAGTTATCATTAAAGAAAGAAAATATAAGTTAAATTTAAACATTAAGTTTATTGTTACAATTTTTTTATTATTCTTTAGCAGTTGACAAAAATATATTTTGTTATTCAATAAAAACTGCTTCTGCTTTGTTGTAACAAAGGTTTTATGTCCTGTGTTCTTAAAAAGAAAATGTTTTCAAATAAAATCATAGGTTTTGATTTGAAATAAGTATTGTAATAAATATTGCATAAATAACATTTAATATGTAAATAAATTTTTGAAAATTATATTTTTTCCTTTTCAAACAAAATTTTTGGCTATTTGCCTTTAGCCTAAAAAGTAACCCAATCAGAAAGGTCATTTATATTGAAATTAAAATGACATTGGTCTTACTTCATTGCATGTATATTGTTTGCTGTAATTTTTTAAAGTCTAGTTTGATGCTGCCATCTTCAAATTTCGTTTTCAACTAATAATTTTAAAAAGTCTTTTGTAGTAAAATAAAATTGCATGCAATAATCTAAGACCATAGGTAGCCTCAAAATAATGAACAAAATATATAATGAACACGGTGTTATTATAATGTCTAAACCATGCCAAAATAAGTGATTTTGCAGTAGTTGAATATAATCATACTGATGACTGCAGTGTGAATCAAAATGCAAAATGCTGTATATCTATTTATATCTTTATTATATATTTGTTTTCATTTTTAATAGAAATAAATAAATAATGGCAGCAGTTACTGAAAATTCATTTCCGTTTGTAAGAAATTATACATTTTTTATGTCAGTTCATATATAACATGGCTAGCACATAATTGTTTATTAAATAAACATATATATTAGTTATTTTTTATCTGAATGTTTAAAGCAAAGAAGAAAAACTGTTAACTTTTGCCACAAGGGCAAAATTGATAATGACAATGTTTTTATTTTATTTTTATTGTGGCATGCTGAAACAATTTTTTTCTTGCAATATGCTATTTACTGTTTGTTATACTTTGGCCTATGTATACACAAAATTATATGGTTCATGTAATATAAACAAAAGTAGAATATAATATAAATTTACTCTCAGATATATCTATTAAAAGAGATATGTTTTTTTTAATAATAATAATAATAATAATAATAATAATAATAATAATAATAATAATAATAATAATAATAATAATAATAATAATAATAATAATAATAATAATAATCCCGCAGCAAATTCTGCTGAGGTAAGAAGCAATCTTTAAGCTCTTCGATGTAAGTATTTATATTTTTTTTTTGTTTCAACTTGTTATTCGCAAAACAAATGGAATACAGAACAAATGAAATCAAATAATAGATTAAGAGTGTTTTTTAAATATCATTGTGTATTCATATCTTTTTTTAAAAAAAAAAAACTGACTTGAGTCAGAATAATAAATCATGGCTACTGCCCAGTCAAGCGTGAGCGAGTTAAGCACCAATATGAAATTAACAACATCATTAGTTTCAACATTGCCTATTTTGTATGCAAAAATACTTAAAAGCAACAACAATATTACAGCACCAACCCAAATACCGCGTTTCCGAAGAACAAATACAAATGATATAAAAAATCTACATCTACATACTCAAGAGGAATGTCAACCCCCACCCGCAATCTGGACAAAAGAAATGCTTGAAAATGTGATGGACCATTTCAATGATACGGTGTCTCATATGCTGTTTGAAACTTTTCGCAGGCTTTTTTCACCAACATCGCTAGTATTCGCAGTAACAGATAATCAATACTCATTATATCGTTTCCCAAAAGCTATATTATATGAAGCAATTACGCAAAATGCTCTATGGGAAACAATCTCTTGTATTGCAGACCATCCAAATTCACAATATATAACCATTGGTTTTTATACTCAGCAGCAAAAAGAACATTTTCAATCCACTATTTTAGCACTCGATAATTACGAACTCGTAATTATAGATGAAAACCAGAAAAATATTATTACTGGAGTGCTAAAAAATACTTATCTTAACTACAACTTACAAGATTTTCAAAAAATGATAAACCCGTTTGGAAAAGTAATTGCCCTACAGCCAATTTATTTAAAAGACACACCAATACCGATATGTAGTAATTGTTTTAAATTTAAAATAAAACTCCATAAAAACGTAGATGCTGCCACGATCCCAACACAAATTACAGATCAAGAAGCAACACTCTCTCTTCACATAAGAGGTTTAAAGCCACTTTGTTTTGGCTGTGGACAGAGAGGCCACCTAGAAACTCAATGCGATAACACAAAAGGCAATCACAGTGAACAAACCAAAATCCTCTTCCCAGATCAACCCACTGATGATGAAAATAAATTTTTTAATAACACTACATCCATTGACAACCCAATAATAAAACCAGAAAAAAACAGGTTCAAACACCCACAAACAAAAATGATAATGGAGCAGAATTGTCAATCCCAAAGACTAACCTAAAAAATAATAACACAAAAACTAAAATAGACACCCGTTCAAATGAAACAAAAAATGAAGTAATTACATCACAGGATCAGCATCTCAATAAAACAAAAGGTGTACCAAGTAAAAATCAACAAACAGAAAATAAAAACACACAGCTATATAATGAAAATATAAATCAAGATAATATAAGTACACCATTAATAAAACAAACCACAATAATAAACAAAACTGCATAAAACATAATGGATGCAATAGAACCCCTCTTCCACCCATTCAAGAGAATACACCAGAGGGAAAAAGAAAGCCAGGTAGACCACCTAAAAACCATGAATCCAAAAAGGCAAAAAAAAAACAGACCAAAAGCACAACTCATCAGACATATACAACTTAGAAAATGATGAAATAGAAATGGATTTAAGCCAACAACAAATGGACAACTGTTCAGTTTCATCACAAATTGCCTGTATAGAGTCTGAACCAATATTAAATGATAGAAAAACTGATAATAAACACTACCAAGTTTTAAATATGTATCAGCATCCATCTACTGCAATATAAACAAAAATTTAGAATTAAAAAATCAAAAAAAAAAAAAAAATCAATACTCTGTTATAAAATTATCCTGAAACATGAAGATAAAAATTGGATCACTCAACATTAGAGGCTTAAATGCCATCAAAAAACTTTTTGAACTCAAAAAATGGTTACATACAACTCAACCACACATACTAGGGCTATTGGAAACAAAAATATACAGCGGCTCTCAAATTGATCCTTCAAAATATTTAGTCAGCCAAGGGTTTTGTGCATGTTCAAGGCAATCATCATCACCATCAGGTGGCACAGGTATAATATCCCACAACTGCCCTTTTTATTCTTTTAAAATTATATATATTGACTCTAATCTTATCATAATAACACTCCATCATAAAAATATCACACTTAACCTAGTATTTGTCTATATACCACCAGGCCCTGTCATCATCTCCAGAATAATAGCAACAATAAATTCAATGCTTGCAGCAACACCAAATCCCATAATACTCCTGGGAGATTTCAACATGACCTACCAAACTTTTGTCACCAAATGGATCCATCAAATATCAATCCCACTTATGAGTGCTGAAGGATTTCTCCCATCAAACTCAATATCTTTTAATAACAATAGATATAAGTCACTTATTGATTTGTGTTTCTACTCACCAATGTTACATCATTATTTTAATCTTGAACTCTGTCCATCTATAATCTCAGATCATGCTGCCCAGTTCATCACCTCGACCTAACAAAAATACAGAATACAACAATAGCGCTTCAAAAGACTATGCGAATACTTCTTCCAGCACAAACAACTGAATTCCTATATTCAGAAACATATATAATGCTCCAAAAACTTCAAAACATGTCACTTGATCCAGTACAAAAGTATATAGCATTCACCAATATACTTTCTTTCAACATCAATCATATTACTTGCAATTCAACACCCCCACCAGATTATTAGCTTTGGCAGATGAACTACATAAAAGAATAACCATTTCCAGACCAACTACAGGTAATCAAACACAAATTAAAAAACTGATAGAAATGTACAACAATACATGCAACACACTAAAGCAATATGTAGCAATAAAAAAGAAAAATATATACCTTACACAACAACACACTTTGACCAGAGCATATATACGGTGGGCACTAGGATACCCATCCACAGTCAGAGTGCCTATGGCACTTGAAATAGATGGCTCTATAACAGCTGGACATAACATGATAAACCCAATATATCAACTCTAAAAAAAACTACAAAAACAAAGAGTGTACATACCAAATGAAGACATATTTGGAGACCCTGAAACAGACACACCAATAAAAACAACTGACATTGTATTTCAACTTGCAACAATAACAAACACATGTCACCCAGGACCACAAGGAATTCCCAAATTTGTGTTCAACATCTTAGTCACTTCACAGCCAAATACTTGTGTGATCTAGCCAATTACATATCCCAAAAAATTTGCAACATACAAAGTCTATATCCAATTGCAACGGTTCAATTTAACAAAAAAACCAACAGCAATATCATCTTTATCTAATCTACGACCAATGTCAATGGGACCTTTAGGAATAAAAATTCTTGAAAGTGTAATAAAGGAGAAAATAGAACAACATATACTCCCTGTGTTATCATCAGCACAATATGCCAAAAAAGGATCATCCATTGGTCAGGGCGCCTTAATGTACAAAACAATAATCGAAGTAGTTAAAAAAAGAAAGAAATATGCACCAATTATAGTTCAACTAGACATTGAGGCAGCATTTGACTCAGTGCCTATAGCCAAATTATTAGATGTGCTGAAAATAACAACAATACCTCCATCCCTACTATATATAATAGCCAATCTGCTACTCAGCCATGAAATTCACATCACATTGAACGGAAAAAATTCACCAGCCTTCAGACCGAGTCAATCCATCCCACAAGGATCCCTCCTCAATGCCTTACTCTTTACAATATATATATAAATCCTCTATTAATTGAGATACAGAAAAAAATAAAAGGCATTCAAATCCCAACACTGCTTTAAATATATCATACATAGCCTATATTGATGATGTAACCATTTTCCTCCCCTCTAAAAAGAACCTCCCCATATTATAAGAGATAATCAAGAATTATGCCTCAAATTTTAATTTAAAAATTAACACAAATAAAACTGCTGCATGGTCAATATACATAGGCAAGCACTGTACAGATTTTTTTAATGGTAAACCATCTGCTTTCCTAGGTTTCCCATTCTACCTTGGAACCAACGGAATGAGGCAAAAAATTCAAAATAAATTAAAAAAAGATGCTGAAAAAATCACAGCCTCACTTGAAAAGTTATACCTGTCAATATACACAAAGGTAGCACTATTTAATCAACTTATAATCACAAAAATTACCTACTACACACCTATAATCAAATTTGCAAAAACATTCATATCTAAAATCTCATCAATCTGTAATAAACTAATATGGAAGAGAAAGACAGTGGCAATCTCTATAAAAATCTGAACAGACCACCACATAAAAATGGACTTGGACTCCATACATTCAATGTTTTTTACATACAGAAACCAGTAAATCTAATAACAGCAGCCATAAAAAGATTTCCAGACCCGGAGTGTGAAATCAGTATAATACCCACAGACAGACCACCCCCTTCATATGGATATCTATCCACACTGATAGAAGAACTCAAGCCAATATACAACAAAATATCACTCAATAATGACAAATATACATACTGGGACATTTATAATATACTATACCCAAACCAGACACCTAATCTACATCCATCAGTTCTTGGGATAGACAACAGGCAACTACTGCAACAATTCAGAAAATGGTCATTAGAACCAAAACTATTTGATTTTCTACTTAAGCTTAATCTAAATGCTCTACCCACAACACATTTCCTTAGATTTCCTAGATTCTATACAAATATAGACCCCATGTGTGGGCCATGTCATAGAGAAGAAGAGACACAAGATCATTTTCTTCGATCCTGCAGAGCCCTAGAAACAATATGTCACACAATGTTTACCACATACAGAAAGACCATCATTTCAATTGATGAAATAATAAATAAATTTAAAAAAGGCAACATCCCTGCTATTCGTGCAGCAACATACAGCCTTTATGCCTACTGGTGTACCAGATGCACTTTTGCACTTTCTAATAACCCTCGACGCCACCCAGCAACATTTTCAATAAAACTAGAACTGTTCAGAAAAAGAGACAGCATCCTAGCTCAGTCAGATGTGTTTGCAGCCACATGGACACACTTGAAACAAAGATCCAGTCTATAAAATATAAAGTCCAATATAATAGATGATGACATTTCAACATCAGCTTTTTTTCCAACTTCAAAGATATGCAAGCATAAACTGAACTAAATAGAGGACCAAATTTAAAAACAAAAAAGAAAGTATGCAGAAATGATGAAGACTTATATACTGAAAGTTGTAATTTGTTGTGCATTTGTAACAAATCAATATAGTACTAGATGTGACTCTGTAACTTTTTAGATTCAATAAAGTTTTGCTTTGAAACATCATCATCATCATCATAATAATAATAATAATAATAATAATAATAATAATAATAATAATAATAATAATAATAATAATAATAATAATAATAATAATAATAATAATAATAATAATAATAATAATAATAATAATAATAATAATAATAATAATTTAATTGAATTTAGTACATTTAACAGATTTTACATCCAAACAAAAAATGCACAGCTAATCTAGTTCGCAAAGCATTTGCAGAGTTTTTTGCACAGTAGTCCTAAATGTTCTATCATCTGTTTCAAATATATTAACAGCATTAATGTATTTATTGTACAATCTAGGTAATCTTACTAATGCTGAATTTTTTAATGTTTCACTTTTAAATTTTGGAATATTATACATATTTTTTGATCTCGTATACTTTATCTTTAGCTTAAATGATAATGTTGTTTGGCAACTTCTCACATCTATTATACCTGATGTAATTTTTTTAAATACTTCATATCAGTATAGATTCGTCTTTTGTAAAGTGCATTGTTGTCACATATTATTTCTGATTTAATGTATCTGAAAATTTTTTTATAAACCTTTTCCAGTGCTAATCTATTATTTAATTTATATCAGTTCCAGATCAAAGATCCATAATTTAAAATAGGTAAGACCAATGTATGAAACAAATACACACATGTATTTCTTTTAAACATTTTACAGTTTCTGAGAATTAAACCCATTATTTTATAACTTTTTGTAATAATATTTTGAATATTATTATTAAATGTTCCATTATTATTAAAAATAATACATAAATCTTTATGTTCTTCTTTTCTTAAAATACTTTTTGAGTTTAGTATATAATTAAACAGACTTGTAGTTGATTTTTTAGAAAATGATATGACACAACATTTTTCAATGTTAATAATAATAATAATAATAATAATAATAATAAGCATCATCATCATCATCATCATCACCTCATTGGAAATTGTTAATTAATAATTTTATATTACATTTTTCATTTGAAATTTCAATTAAAATCAAGTTACTCAACAGTAATTTAGAAAACAATGTGGTGACAAAGTCATCACATAACCAGAAAAAACTTGTTGCTAATATTACACCATTTCAAAGTCCAAAGTTTAGTCAAACATACACTTATTTTTAATTTTCCCTTGTAGTAAATTCTGGTTTTTGTTTGGGAAAAAAGATAAAGAAATTAACAAGTTCTCCAAGAAACAGTTCAATTGCTCATAAACAAGTTAAAGCATTGGCTTTTTGTACTTAAAAAGTATGCAAAGTCTTTGACTAACAGAAGAAGAAAAAAAATTCCATCATATTCCGTTTTCATTTCTAATCAGTTTTTAATTTACTTTTAATTGTGTGTTACATTTTTCATACAAATTTTCAATTAAAATGTAATTTTCTAATGATAATTAAAAAAAAAAAAACATAATCACATGACCAGTGTTTGTTGACAAGTAATACTAGCACAAAGTTTCAAAATCCAAAGGTCAGTCAAGCATATGCTTATTTTCAATGTTATTGTATTAAACTTTGATCTTTGTTTAGTAATAAAAACTTAATCTCAATTCCCCCAGTAATCAGTTCACTTACTCACAATCAAGTTAACAAGCTCTGGTTTTTATGCTTATAAAGTACTCAAAATCTAAGAATAACTAATTGGAAAAAAGTAAATAATGTTATATTCCTTTTTCAATTTTCAATCAATTGATAATTTATTTCCAATTTTGTGTTATATTTTTCATTTAAATTTTCAAATTTAAATAAAGTTAATAACAATAATTTCAAAAAACCACAAGATACTTCCAATATGAATGTTGAGATGCTCCCACTTAAATCATATCAAAAGCCTCATTCAGTCTGACAACACATCCAGCCCCAGACCCAGATTCTGTCCAACCTATCATAAACTCCAACTCATTATTGCAACAAATTCTAACATAGCTGTACCACCACTCTCCTCTGGAAATCTGGACCCTCTACCCATGAATCTCATTCTTAAATCTCATCAAAAACCTTACCCAACCTTCATCTTTTACTGTCAGATCCAAAGAACAACCAATCTATCTACTTCAACAATTGCAATCAATGCTAACATAGATTTAACACAAGCCCCTCTTGAATACTCATTTATTCAACTGCACCAGAAAACTGGCATATCATATTTAATAAAACCTCCTCACCAATTATTAAACCAATCACATCATGTTTCCTACCCAAACCAACACACCTACAACCCCAAATGAAACCAAAAAACATAACATCATACCAGTGTGGATTTCACAGACAATTGCACACTCTCATGAAAATCACTAGTTCCTCATTTATGTTACCCAGTCAATCCAACCCCTTATAAAATTAAAACTGGTTTGCAGGTGTAATTACAGAAATCCAGAGCATGTAAAAGTCATTTAATGGTGTGTAAATCAATATATCAACTTTTACACAAGTTATCCTACAACTACAGATTTCTCCATGTAACTACAAGAAATTCAAGCGATGTAAAACTCTTGTTTAAATAATCAACTACTTGTAAAATTCATCCCATCCTGGAAAAATCAATAAATCAACTTTTACATAAGTAAATCTACAACTATGGATTGCCTATGTAACCAAAGCAATGCAAGCTATGTAAAACACTTATAACTAATCTACAACATGTAAATTTTTTTTGTAATCTTATGTAGATCAATAAATCAGCATTTACACACATAAACCTACATCTACAGATTGCCTTTGTAACCAGAGAAATCCAAGCTATAAAAAAACCTTTGTAAATTAATGCAAAGCATGGGAAAATTTTTAAATAAACCTACAAGTCAGTTATTATATATGTAAGCATACAATTGTGGAATTACTCATATAAACACAGCAATCCAAGCTATGTAAAACTCTTGTAACTTTCTATACTAAATAAAGCTTATTACTGAAACATAATAATAATAATAATAATAATAATAATAATAATAATAATAATAATAATAATAATAATAATAATAATAATAATAATAATAATAATAATAATAATAATAATAATAATAATAATAATAATAATAATAATAATAATAATAATAACAATAATAATAACAACAACAACATTTACCACAACAACAATAACAATAATAATAATTACTATTAATAATAATATTATTGGCCATAAATATGTACATTAAATAAAATTGATTTATCATCATCATCATTATTATTATTAATCACTAAATATCAGCCTTTTACAGCTACTGTACATGTACTTTAATGAGTGTTAAATAATAAATAAATACTTTTCAGTGCCCATGCAAGATATAGCACTGAAAAGTATTCATTTATTATTTAACACTCATTAAAGCGCATGTACAGTAGCTGTAAAAGGCTGAAATTTAGTGAATTACAATTATAAACATCGTGCTATATAAATAGATGCTTGGTTTTTTTATTATTATTATTATTATTATTATTATTATTATTATTATTATTATTATTATTATTATTATTATTATTATTATTATTATTATTATTATTATTATTGTTGTTGTTGTTGTTGTTGTTATAATGTTTCAAAGTAAAATTTTACTGGGTCTAAAAGATTACAGTCACATCTAGTCATACATTGATTTCTTTTACAATTTTCAATATTAGCAATTGCAAAAGAAATCTACAACTATGCAAGAAAATCAATTAAGACAATTTTTTATTACAGAAGACTTTACCATTGAGGAAAACAAAGGATCATTTGATTTCTTTTCCAGCTCTTTATCTATTCTGCATACTTCTATGTTTTAGAGTATGGTTTCTATTTAGTTCAGTTTATGCTTGCATTTCATTGCATGGTTTTAATATTGAAAATTGATGATATTGAAGGTATCACTATCTATCATACTGGACTTATATTTCATAGACTGAATCTTGGGTCAAGTGTGATGATGTGATTGCAAACTCATCTGGTTGAACTAGGATTCTGTCTCTTTTTCTGAACAATTCTAGTTTTAATGAATATGTTGCTGGATGGCATCAAGGGATATCAGCAAGAACAAAAGTGCACTTGGTGCACTATTAGGCATAAAAGCTGTATGTTGCCACACAAATAGCAGAGATGTTGTTTTTTAAATGCATTTATTATTTTATTGATTGAAACATTAACCTTTTTGTATGAGGTAAACATAGTATTACATATTGTTTTCAGTGCAGTACAGAAAAAAAGAAAATCATCCTGTGTCTCTTCTTTTCTATAACATAGACCAGAAATGGGGTCTATATTTTTATAGAATAAAGAAATGTGTTATGGATGGAACATTTAGGTTAAATTTAAGCAGAAAATGGAATAATTTTGAATCTAGTGACCACTTTCTGAATTGTGGCAGTAGTTTCCTGTTGCCTATACCAAGAGCTGATGCATATGGATGAGGCATATGGCTTGGATTTAGGATATTATAAATGTCTCAGTATGTATATTTGTCATTATTGAGTGATATTTTGTTATATATTTGCATTAGTTTTTCAATCAGTGTGGAGAGATATTCATATAAGGGTGTTATGTTAATCACACCCTCATAGTCCTGAAACCTTTTTATGGTGGCTGTTAATAGATTTATTGATTTTTGTGCATAAAAACACTGATAACATGTTGTTGCTAAATGGCAATTGCTCAGGTTTTTTCCAATGTCTCTTTTTTCATATTAATTTTTTAAAGAGTGACAAGATTTTGGATATGAATGTTTTAGCAAATTTAATTATAGATGTGTTATAGGTAATTTATTGTAATTCAAAGTTGATTATAGACTGCTACCTTCTCATATATTGACAGGTATGATTTTTCAAGTGAGATTATGAATTTTCTGCATCTTTTTTATTTTCAATTTTTGCCTCATTCCATTGCACTGAAAGTGGAATAGAAAACCAAAGACAGCAGTTGGTTTGTTATTAGACATATCTGTACAGTGCTTGCCTGTGTATATTGACCATGCATCTATTTTATCTGGGTTAATTTTTAATTTAAATTGGAGATATAATCCTTGATTATATCTTGTAGTATGGAAAGATTCTTTTTAGAATGGAGAAAAATGTTTACATCATCCATATAGCCTATGCATAATATATTTAATCCAGTTTTTGGGATTTGAATACCTTTTATTTTTCTCTGTATCACTATTAATAGAGAATTGATGTATAGTGTCATTAGCAATGCACTTAGGGGGATCCTTGTGGGATGGATTGACTAGGTCTGGTGATTTTTTACCATTCAGTGTGATGTGAATTTTATTACTGGATTGTAGATTGGCTATTATACCAGATGGTATTGTTTTTTTTTTAGCATATCTAATAATTTAGCAATAGTCATAGAGTCAAAATATGTACTGTAATCTATCAGTATTTCTTTTTTTTCACTGCTTCAATAGTTGTTTTGTACATTAGGGTGCCCTGGCCAATGGATGAGCTTTTTTTGGCAAAATGAGCTAATGATAACACAAGTAGTATGTCTTATTCTATTTTCTCCTTTATTACTCTTGCAATAATTTTAATTTCTAGAGATCCCATTGAGATTGGTCATATATTAGATAAAAATGATATTTCTTCTGGTTTTTGGTAAATTGAACTACTACAATTAGATATAGACTTTATATGTTTTACATTTTTTGTGTGATATGTAATTGGTAAGATCACATAAGTATTTGGCTGTAACGTGGCTAAGGTTTTTGAACATAAACTTGGGAATGCCTTGTGATCCTGGGTGACATGTATTTGCTGTTGTTGCCAATTGGAAAACAATGTTGGTTGTAATTATGGTATCTCTGTTTCAGGATAACTAAATATGTCATTTGATGTGTATGCTTTTTGTTTTTGAATGTTGATATATTGGGTTTATAATGTTATGTCCAGCTATTATAGAGCCATGTATTTCAAGTGTCATGAGCACTCAGTTTTGGATAGGTATCCCAGTTACCATCATATGTACACCCTGGATCAGGTGTGTTGTTGTGTAAAGTATATATTTTTCTTTTCTATTACTATGTATTGCTTTAGCGTGTTGCATGTGTTGTACATTTCTGTGAAGGTTTTATGTTTGATTGTCTGTAGTTGGTCTGGAGATTATTCTTTTATGTTGTTCATCTGCCAAAGCTGGTAATCTGATGGGGGGAGGTTGTTAGATTGCAGGTAATATGATTAATGCTGAAAAGAAGTATCTTGGCAAATGCTATATGTTTTTGTACTGAGTCAAAGAACATGTTTTGAAGTTTTTGAAGCATTATGTATCTAAATATAGGAATTCAGTTCTTTGTACTAGAAGAAGTAGTTCCATAGTCTTTTCAAGACCTATTTTGTATTCTGTCTTTTTGTTAGGTCAAGAGTGATGAATTGAACAGCATGATCTGAGATTATAGATTGACAGAGTTCGAGATTAAAATAATGATGTAACATTGTTGAGTAAAAACTCAAATGTATAAGCAATCTATGTCTATTGTTATTAACTGATATTGAGTGATGGGAGAAAAGCTTCAGCTGTTATAAGTGGGATTGTTATTTGATGGATCTGACAAAAGTTTGATAGGTCATATTGAAATCTCCCAAGAGTATGGTAGGATTAGATGTTGCAATAAACACTGAATTTATTGTTATGATTCTGGAGATGATGACAGAATATAGTGGTATATATACAAATACTAGGTTAAGTGTAATATTTTTATGGTGGAGTATTATTTTGATAAGGTTAAAGTCAATATATATATAATTTTAAAGGATATATATTGATATAGGTATAAAGTCAATATATATATAATTTTAAAGGAATTGAAAGGGCAGTTGTGGGATACAATTTTACCCATGCTACCTGATGGCAATGATTCTTGAGCAGGCACAAAACCCTTGGCTGACTAAATATTTTGATGGATCAATTTGAGAGTTACTGTATATTTTTGTTTCTAGCAGACCCAGTATGTGTGGTCACTTTGTATGTATCCATTTGTTGACTTGAAAAAGTTTTTTGGTGGTATTGGAGCCTGTAATGTTGAGAGATCCGGTTTTTATCTTCATGTTTTTGTATAACTTTATAACAGGGTGTAGACATGTGTTTGTTTTAAACTTCAAAGATTTTAGTTTAAATTGCAGTAGATGAAGATTGATGCATTTTAAAGTCTTTTTAGTGTTTATTATCGGTTTTTCTTTTATTCAGTATGGTTCAGATTCTATGTAGAAATTTGGTACTGAGATTCAAAGATTGTCTGTTGCTTCATATTTGGACTTTTTTTTACTCTTTATGCCTAATCCCACCTCATTTGATACTTATTTAAGTTTTTTTTTTTTTTTTTGACAGCTTAATCTTATTTTTTAAATACCTTCTATTAAAGTGTTTTTGTTGTGGGTCGAACGCTAGTATGTTGTTAAAATATTTTTAGCCACATACTTATTTACATGCTTGTAATTTAATAAACACAATAAAGTTTCTAAATTTGCATAATAAAATAATTATTTAAATTAATTATAATATTTTTAATGAATATAAGCCTAATAATTAAACCACAAATAATGCAATATATGTCAATTATCTCACCAAATCTATTTAAGTAATGTGTTGGCGTTTACAAGCTAAATGTGCAATGAAATTGCGTTGGTGGTCGAGAGGTCAGCACAGCTGCTTTACAAGCAATTGTCCTGGGTTAGCGGGTTCTCTTCCCGGCCGATGTTATGACACATGAAAAAAAAAAAGTTACTCTAAATTATAGTTATAAACACGCATTTATTTATGCATTTTTTTTAAAAACTATTGTACCGACGACAATTAATTGGCTTAAAAAGTATTTATTTATGCATTTTTTTTAAAAACTATTGTACAATGTGGCTGTTAACTCTTCAACACAATTAATTATATATATATAAAATATTCTATAACTAACATAGTGACAGAATATATCAATTTCCAAATGACATAATGTTATATATATATTATTATAAAATTAATGTAATGATGGAATATATCACTTCCGAAAATGACAACTTTTTTTTTATTTCATAGTCGACAAAAATTGTTTTTGTTTTTTTTTCGATTTATTAAAATTATTCAGGACATTTATTTTTGCTATTATTGTTTTTTTTTTTCAATTAAAATTCATAAATTTTACTTTAGCATTCCTTAGACAAAACTGGAGCATACAGGATACGATTAAAGAAGCAATCGATTTTTTTCTACTTCACAAGATTATTTTCCATTTAATTACTTAATAAATACCTAATCAAAGTAAAGGTGATATTTTAGAAATTTTAATGAATGTATGTTAAATATACATAAAAAATTCGTTGCCATCAAATTTTACTTATTTTAATTATTACGTATTTACATTAGTTAGGGGAAAGCAAAAAATCCACTTACCGTAATTGCTTCCATTTTTTTTTTTTACATTTTTTTTGGCTGAAAAAAGTTTTGAATACAATTAATTTAATTGAATATAACAAACAACAATCTCCTGACTTTGTAACAATATACATACAAACTTCATTATATATCGTTTTCTTATCTTTTTTCATCATCATCATCAACCATTATCAATCCACTGCAGGATGAAGGTCTCTCCAAGTTTAATCCATCTCCGATCTTTAGCTTCTCTTCTCCACAACACCCCTGCACATTTTCTTATTTCATCCATCCATCTCACATGTAGTCTCTTTCTGGGTCTTTTACAATCTCTTCGAATCCAGTTTAAAATTTCAATTGTCCATCTATTATCATCTCTTCTAGCAATATGTGCAGCCCAACTCCATTTCAATCTTTTAATTTTTTCAATAAGGTCAGTAACACCTGTTTGTTGTCTTACCCATACATTGCGTTTTCGATCTCTTCTTGTTACTCCCAACATACATCTCTCCATACTCCTTTGAGTGGTCTGAAGTCTCTGTATTGCTCTTCTATTAAGTGTCCAAGTCTCAGATCCATAAGTAAGAACTGGTAAAACACATTTGTTAAAAAACATCCTTTTCAAACACATAGGCATATTTCCTTTTAGTATCAAGTTATTTCTACCAAAAGCACTCCAACCAAGTTTAATTCTATGATTAATTTCCTCCATTATGTTTCCATCTGTATTAATAATCTGATCAAGGTATTTGTAACTGTTAACTTCTTCTAATTCTTCATAATCAATCCTTATTTTCATATTTTGAGCAAATCGATTAAACATTACTTTAGTCTTTTTAACATTTATCTTTAGTCCTACTTTTCTACTTTCATCTGCTAACTCCTGCAACATTTCCTGCAGCTCTGAAGCATTATTTGCAAAAACAACTACATCATCTGCAAAATCTAAATGACTTAAATACTCTCCATTTACTTTCACTCCTTTAGTTTCCCATTTTAATCCACAAAATACTTCTTGCAGCACTGCTGTAAAGAGTTTTGGAGATATGGAGTCACCTTGTCTTACACCTTTCTCAATGTTGTTTTTTCCAGTATCATTATGTAATCTAATTGTTGCTGTTGCATTTTTATAAATATTCTTTAAAATATGACAATATCCCTGATCTATACCTTGATGATCCAATGCTTTAATCACTGAATAAATGTGTATAGAATCGAATGCCTTTTCATAATCTACAAATCCAAAACATAATGACAACTCATATTCGTTTGTCCTTTCCATGACTTCTCTCAATACCTGGATATGATCTATTGTACTAAAACTACTTTTAAATCCAGCTTGTTCTCTTGGTTGGTGGAAATCCAAAGTTCTCTGTAGACGAGTTGTAATTATCTTGGTAAAAATTTTATATAAAACTGATAAAAGGCTGATAGGTCTGTAATTTCTAATATATTTTTTATCACCTTCTTTAAATAATAATATTATTACTGCATTCTTCCAATCTTCCGGTACATCTTTATCATTTAGACATTTGGTATATAACTTTGCTAAAATTGTTTCTATTTCTTCATCTGCTTCTTTTAATATATCAATTATAATTCCATCATTTCCTGGAGCCTTTCCTTTCATCATACCCTTAATTGCATGTCTCACTTCTTCATTTAAAATTCTGGGCAATTCAGAAGATGTAATAGATATAGGAGGTACTTGTTCTTTATTACTATATAATTCTTGATAAAAATCTTCTACCAATTTCATGATGTCATCTCTTTTTTTAGTAATAATTCCATCTTTTTTTCTTATTGCAGATATAAATTTCCTACCAATACCAAAATGTTGTTTAACATTTTTGAGACTTTTATTTTCTTCTACAACTTTCCTTGCTATTTCACAGTTATACTTTCTTATATCATTTTCAACTCTTTTCTGTACTATTTTACAAAATTCGAGATATTCAATTTTTTTAATACATCATTTTTGTATATCTTCATATTCCTTCTTTTCTTCATAAATTCTCTAGTCTCAGTAGAAATTTTATTAGTCAATTGCTGCTTTTTTCTACCAGCTATATTTGTTGCAGTTTTTAAAAGTGTATCAGTTATTTTCATATTAATTTCATTCAAATCTGTATCATGTTCAAAATCTCCTAACACTTGAAACCTATTTCTAAGTTCTAATTTAAATTCATTAGAATGTTTCTGAAGATTAGTAATATCAACTGTAAATATTGTTTTTCTTAATAATTTTTGTCTCTCTAGTTTTACATTAACACGTAACTTACACCTTACTAATCAATGATCACTTCCTGTGTTAAATTTATTAAGAACATTACAATCTTGAAATATGTATTTTCTGTTAGTCAAAATATAATCCAATTCTGCTGTACCTTCATTTGGATGCTTCCATGTCCATTTCCTTTTAACATTTTTCTCAAAAAATGAATTCATAATATAAAGTTTTTCTTTTTCTGCAAACTCCACAAGTCTATGTCCTCTCTCATTTCTATTACCATAACCAAAATTACCTACAGCAATTTCATCTTTCATTTGTCTACCAATTCTAGCATTTATCTTCTTTATATATATATATATATATATATATATATATATATATATATATATATATATATATATATATATATATATATATATATATATATATATATATATATATCATATAAACCCAATTTCAAAATATGTATGCATTTTACAAAAGATTTCTTTATTCCATAATATAAATAGCTTACTAACCTTAATAAATGAAAAAAATAATCACACATTAAAATTTTATCCTATATTTCAAAGTACTTTTTAAAAATAATTTTATTAGTTTATGAATATGTATTACATCTATGATTGAACTTTAAATAATTAAGCCATGAATTGCCAAGGAAATGAAAAATGATCCCTTACATATTTACATCTGTTGTCTCATGTATTTAACATTCTTGAACATTATATTGAGATAGGTTGGTTCAGATAAAATTCTACTTTTAAATTAATTTAGAAAATTTTGTAATTGTTTTTAGTAAACATATTATAAAGGTATAATCATATATAAATATATCTAATTTATTAAGTGAAAGCAAATAATATTATAATAACGTGAAAGGCTTAAACCTTTAAAACATGTGCCTTAAACATGCTAATGTACAGCCAATCAGATGTAATAATAACTGCATGTTACTATCATTTCATTAGATTTAAAAATTGCTTCGTAGTAAATCGAAAGATTTCAAGTTGTTTATTTATATATAATATTTAGTGAATTAAATGTGAAGGTATTTTAAGTTTCACACTCGTTGTTCAAAATGCTTGAGTCTGGCTTATAGTTCTGACTTGTGTTTAAAAATTAAGAGGTCCATGTGCAGTTATTATTACATCTGATTGGCTGTATGTTAGCATGTGTAAGGTGCAGGTTTTGAAGGTTTAAGCCTTTCACGTTATTATAATCATGTATATAAATGCACACACATGAAGTTGGAAAATATTTCTGTTATTTATTAAATTGTAATGTAACATTTCTAAGAAAGTGAACTTTGTAAATAAATTTTCTTATCTTATGTGTAATATCATTTTTTATATTGTATAACAATGCTTAATCTCCAAAAAAGTTTTAATCTGTTTGTGATAACAAAATCTAAAAGTTAAGCATTGTCCAGATAAGGTATGTGATGAAATTATTCTTGTAATACAAAAATGTATTAATTAATTATAAATGTGGTTGTAATTAAAAACCTGGCTTATTTTTTAAGATGTTAATTTAGAAAATTCTAGAATGTTTGCATCGGAGAATAATCAATCATGATGTGTATAAACACTCCCCAAAATATATTGTTTCATGTATTCAGTCATTAGATTCTCTTATAAGATTCATATATTATTTCTATTAGATTTTTTCATTAGATTCTTTCAGACTAATAGTCATTCAGGCTGCACTCATTGACAGCTATTTTGTCAAAATTATAAATAACCTGCAAACCCATTATGACAATAAGCCTGCAGTTATAAAATAAAAATAAAAATTATTCATACTGGTAATCTCTAAAATATCAATGACTAGGTGCATTAACAAGACAACTTCCTGCTCTAAGCCTAACTCCATCTGCCAACATGTCTTAAATTTACAAAACTTATCAAAATCTGACCTCTTGAACTGCCAATCTCCATGGAAGCTTCTCTTAACTAATCAACAATAAGATAGAACTACAAAATGGACAATATTAGTTGCTCTTACAATGAATTTGCAAAAATCAAAAATGACACACATTTGGTCTGTTGGAAGGCCTATAAAACTGATGAATTAAAAAATATAGGATTTGAACATTTCTAAATAAATTATTGCTATAACTTTGTTAATTCAATTACATGCATAAGCAAAACATCGAAAGATTATGGGTTCTGACTAAGTGTCAAAACAAAAACAGTGAGGAACCATATGAAAATACCTGTATTATTATTTAGCTGAATTTATGTGGCATCAACTACACAAAGAAGAAGATTCATTTGTGGCAATTTTGCAGGCAATTAGGGATTTTAGACTACCAACACATTTACCATTCTTTATAAATAATGGAATAGATGTTTCATATAATTGTTATATATATATATATATATATATATATATATATATATATTGTTTTTATATTAATAAGTTGAATTAATCAAAAATATTAATAAACAAAATTTAAATATTATATTTTTATATTTTTTTAAATAACAATAAATATAAATAAAACTGGAAATGTTATGCATGATCACTTCTTTTCAGTCAATATATTTTAAAGATTTATTATAAGTCCATTAAACTGCATAATTATAAATAATGGCTGCCTAGTTTGGTTGACAAGTGCCAAATATTATTAGTCTTTCTTTCTGTTTTTGATGCCATATATCTCATTTGAAAGTAGTTACTTTGATATCAATTACACTTATTGGAAAAAAAGTTATATATATATATATATATATATATATATATATATATATATATATATATATATATATATATATATATATATATATATATTGTATCCTTACTAACAATAACACAAACTCCTACATCCTCCAGCTAACTCCAGTATTACTTAATCAAGTTACTTTTTATACTAACTCACTATTTCTAAAATATTTAACCTGTCACTAGCTCATTCATATATAAAACTACATCAAGTAAATTTATATTTATCATTTAAATAATTAATTTAATAATTAATAAAGTTGGGACATAAATTAAATAACAAGTAACTAATGATTGGAATCAAATACGCAGCTCATTTATCATTACATTAATTTAACTACTACCTCACTTTACTAACAAAATGATTCAATAAAATATTAAAATCACAAGACTCATCACAAAGCTTTTAGTAAGGTATGCAGATAGTTTAACATTAAGAATCAAAAGATATACTCTCAATGGCATAACAATATCATTCCTACTTATTTTCATAAACTAGCAGTAATATTCCCATGACTTATCTATTACACAAAATAAATTATAATTAACAATTACAAAATTATATTAAATCATTAAAATATTTAATAATTTTTTATTTAATATAATAACAATACATCACTAAATATAATTCCTAACATATTCTCATCTTAATCTAACTCTTAAGCTTAATTATCACCTCAGGTTCATTTTATTATCCTAACAATTACACATTAAATAATATATTTAGCTATACTCCAAGATTCTTATTATAAAACAAATCTTAACAATTTATCCATCAATAAAAACAAATGAAAATTATAAACTATTGCAAAAATCACGTTTATTATCTTCAATAAGTTCAAAAGTTTTTCATGTTAGTATACATCCAAAGTTCTTAGTATTCTTTATGTAAGCATATTATGAAATATAAAGTTTTGATATAATTATGAAATCAGATTATTAATAAAATTTGCATTATATACTTATCAGATTTACAATAATATCTTCAAAAATTACCATGTAATAATCATATGTATCTTTTATAGATCACATGCAATAATGTGAATTAATGATTAATTCTTATAATGCACGTGTGTTGTTGAGAAGATTGATAATAACTTGGACATAACAAGTAAAAAACTCTCAAGATGTAATATAAATTTTAAACAACATTAAACAAATTTATTTTAATAAATATTATTTAAAATTTACAGAATATAATATTTTCATAAATCTAGATATTCAAAATTAAAAGAGAAAAATTATATTTAAAAAAACTATTTACAAGATAAAACTATTTATCATAAAATAATATAAAAACGTCAGACAATTTAATAGTAATTATGTTAAGTCTTTTAAAATTATAATACTAATATGCATAATCAATATTATTAATCCAAAGCATTAATATCTACTAGAGTTCAATAAATAAAATTATTCCTAGATAATGGCTTACATTTCTATAAATATTTTCATAAAGTCTTTATCTTTCATTATCCATGTAGCTTATCAATATAACCATACATTAATAAAAAAAAATATGTTCATCAAAAATGAGTTTTCACTCTATAATTTATATACTGCAAATTTTATAATAACTTTATAATTTCACTATGCTTTAATTTATTTTATTCATTAGAATATGCATATTACTTTTAAATTATTTAAAATCAATTACATGTATAATATTTATCTATACCAGCTTGTATAATGTTGATATTAGTCTGATATCACCCTCATTCACACTTTCATAGTCAGAATATTCATTTGATACACTCTTGATCTCTTTTTTTAAATAATAATAATAATAATAATAATAATAATAATAATAATAATAATAATAATAATAATAATAATAATAATAATAATTATTATTATTATTATTATTATTATTATTATTATTATTATTATTATTATTATTATTATTAAACCACTGAACATCACATGATCACTATCTCTTATACTAGCACATAATTGTTAATAAACAAGGCAAAACTTTCCATAATGTAGTGCCACCCTGTGCTAATCAGAGTAATCAATGGATGCCAGAAGGCTTGTGCATAAAATCCATATCTAGTGCCTACTCATCCAATATCCACAGACTAGTTCTAGATGCAGTGGTCTCAGATCCAAGGTTCCTCACTAATGAAGGCCATAAGCCAGAAACTAGTCTGGGGATATTGGATGAGTAGGCATTAGATAGGGATTTTATGCACAAGCTCTCTGGCATCCATTGATTACTCTGGTTGGCACAGGGTGGCACTACTGTATGGAGAGTTTTGCCTTGTTTATTATTATTATTATCATCATTATCATCATTATTATCATTAAAATATTATATCACTCCATTAATTTCCTTTTACATTAAATAAACATCATTTGTGATAAATCTTTTTTCCTTCTTGCTTTCAACAAATTCTATCAATATTTTATATTTTAGCCATTATTCTTCAAACATTTTATAAACTGTAACAATTATGATATAAGATCCAGTGATGGTAAAAAGCAATTAAAGTGAGGGCCTCAATAACTACAATAACTTGAATAAGTAATAAAATCATAGGTACAGTGATTAAGGCCACATATTCTTGTATCTACCTTAAATACCTATCATGGCATCTACCTGAGCACTTATAGATTTGTTGGGAAAACATGCTACTGACCATGAATCATAAAATATACAAAACTCTGTTAACTCTATTTGACTTAGCAATTCATAATGCTATATTCAATAGATAATATTTCATATTCAAATATTCCTATCACACAGTATTTCATTTCTACTACTACTATTATCCTGAACCACTGCTATTTATCATATACATTCAGAATACTTCCTTAATCATAGCAAATAAATTCAAACATTTTGACATAAAATAATTTCTAAAGTTTATTTTTTTTAAAAAAAAAACCATTCAGTATAATATAAAGCAGATTCAAATATTATATTGACAAATGACTTAATATATTTCACAATAATAACACTTTTATTCAGATATTTTCTTCATAAAATAATTCAGAAATCAAACATAGTAAGTTGTATCTAAACAGATAGTGTCTAGAATAATATATTCATAATTATACATCATATTGTTAAAAAACACAGTATACAATATGCATACTCCTGCATTCACATATCTAAATAAATTTAGATTTATCACACAATATATTTATACCTTCATATGATATTCCAAAATTAATTCATATATCATTAATAACAAAATATGCATACCATTTGGTTTTCTTAACTTAGCAGTTTTATAAATAAATAAATACACATATAAAATTTCAATGCTTATCAATAATAATTTACCTTAATCCTATCTTTCACGATTAATAATGTGAATCCATTCTCTTTTGTTGATATATTTGTACTTGAAAGTTATAGACATATCACCTCTTCAGAAAATATTAAATTTTCTGTTTCCTTTTTATTTTTTTTTATTTCACAATATTAAATATTTAAATAACTTGATATCACATAAATATTAAATTATCTTACATCTAAAATAATTATTAATTTATATACTATTTCTTGACTAAGACAATTAATAATAAATAAAAAAACTATGAAAATGTCCTTGATTTCTTGCTTACAGTTAAATTTGAGAGATAAATCAGTTGCTATGACTACTTAAGTTCACTTAACATAAATTTGTTGTTTCCCCCATTATCTGTGTGCTGTTACACTCTTAACTTCAGAAAAAATACAAAATATTATAACAAACAAAGCACCATTGAAATTTTGTCTGTTTCTTCATGATAACAGTATTTTAAAATTGTGTTTGTTCTGATTATCAAAGATGACACAAATTTCATGAAGATTGATAAAAATTAATTATTTGATAAAGTCATTTCTCTGTGGAAAATAGTCCTTGTCTATCCAGATTTAAAATTAATTATTTCATATGATAATGTTCATATTTTAAAATTACCATTTTATCCCAGTTTAATAAAACATTGTAGAAATGTTTCCTTTTAAAACTCTTATTAAATTTTTAAATAAAAATATTATACATCATTTTAGTTTTTCAATATATAATTCTTTTATCTTAAAATTATTTTTCCCTGTATATGAATCCAATTTATAATAACTTTTAACCATTCTAAAATGCAGCATCACACATCTTATTTTTCAGCATTTTCTGACACTTTTCTTTGTCTCACACATCAATGTAAAATATATGATAAAATGATAATAATGTTTCAAAAAATAATAAATTTGACTTCATTTGATAGATATTTTTGTTTACTACTGAAATAAATGTTAAATGTTCACATTTTGTTTTTGTAAATATTAAAAAAAATGAGATCACAATCAAAGAAATATTTTACACATCATCATTTCTAGAAAGATTATTTTCTGTTTATAAAATGAATGAAATATTTTATAATTTTTATTATTTTTAATCATTGAAATGAATAATTATTTATTTCTCTTATATCTAACAAATTATGCATTAAAAGTTTAAATTTTTTGAATATTTATTGCAAAATTGTGATATTTTTCTTACTCATAAATATAAAGTAGATTGTTTAAGTCATAGTTACTTTTCTAATTTCCTTCAGGCCATATTTACATTAGCTGCTAATATAATGCTATATTTTTGAAAATAAGTATTTCAAGTCAAAATAAGTTATTAATAATTTTATTTCTTGATATCTAATAAATATAGTGCAAATTATTTTTAAAAAAATATCTAAAAACATAATAAATTAGCAAATAAACACACTTTTGCATCATTGGAAACTAGAATGTCATAAAACACTGAACGTTTTACAGCCTTGGCAACAGGCAATGGCTGAACATGTCAGGGCAGGGCTTATATCTATTGTAGTAAAAATCAGTCATATATCGCATGACCTATATAGCTTGTATTACCAATATGTAATATATAAAGAGCCTGCTACTAGCTCTAAACAAGCTTAAACAAGCTTATTATTATTATTATTATTATTATTATTATTTTATTTTTTTTATTATTTTATTTTTTTATGATAAATACTACAAGAGAAAATACATGAAGCTTGTTTAGAACTAGTAGCAGGCTCTTTATATATTATATCTATTGTGAAAGTGGGAATTTGGAATTTTTTCGTTTTTGCACACAATTTTTTGGGGAAAAATTATTATACTAAAATATACTGTTTTACATGCATTTTAACATATAATACTTATGAAAAAATTCACTAGGGAGTAAATTGGCCAAAAGATGAAATAATTCAGGTCTACCGATTGAAAAGTTAATAAACAGTTCTTTACATTTTATTTTTTTTATTTCTTGTGTACACATTCACTTATTAATCATTTGCAAAATTTTCACTATTTTAAACATTTAAACAATATTCTCCTTTTTAAAGGTTTAGTACGCAATTTAAAATAACATTTATAGTCAATTTCTTATTTAAATTTTTAAAAAAAATCTTCTTATACTGGTTCATAAGCATTTTATCTTTCCTTGCACAGCACTTGTAAAATATTTTCCATTCAGTCTTTTTAAAAGTTAGTGGAAGTATTATAAAATGAAAACATTCACAAATAACAGGTTGCAGACTAGTAAATGCTTGTATATTTGTTAGCTTGCATTCATTCTTCTTCTCTAGAATAGTTAATAGTTTTTAATGATTTTCCTTAAGAAAAAATGGGTATAAATTTCCATAACAGTCTACAGTTTTCAGGATTAATCATTAAAATAAAAGAATATTGTCCTTTCATCACAACCATACTAATATTATTAAAAATATTTTTTTGCAATTCCTAAATTTGACTTTCCTGTCTATATGACACTACCTTCAGCATAATTTTTTAGCTATCAGTATGTTTGTTGGATAACTCATTTTATCTCTCTTAATTATCAGAATTTTATTTGGTTTCATATGAATTACATAGGGAATATTAGGGTTTTCACTATCTGAGAAAATGAATTAAATAAACTTAAATATTATAAATCATTTTAGAATATACTTTTAATACTTTACAAATCAGAAAAAAAAAATTAAATAAAAAATTATAACTTAATTTTTTACTTGATTGGCTAGAAAAGTTTTATAAATAATTACTAATTAAAGGTTAAAGATACACACACACTGATTATTAAACCATTTTATTTATAGCTTTTATCCCTTATTATTTGATTAGCTATTTCAGTTTTCAGACAAAAAAAAATACATATAAATTAGTTTCTGTCTGATTTTTTTTTCTCTTAAAATAATTTATTTAATTAATTTTTATATTAAACAATTTATTTAACTAACACTTAAATATGATATTAAAATACATTCTAAAAACGTATATGACTTTTTGGCTAAATGAGTCACTATATTTTTTGTCATTTTTTAATTATTATTTTTGATATTTGATTTCAAGTTATTTGGATTTTTGGTCAGAGAATATGTTTTTTTTTATTTTTATCATGGCTGTTTTTTATCTATGTTAGACAAAATAATTGGAATACTTTATATTGATAATGACAGGTATTATCTGAAATAATTTGGGTTTGGTTATATCAGTGGTCGTTTTTCAGACCTACTTAGAAACTAGAATGGTGGTGATTAAATTCAAAACTGGCACCTAAAATATTTTAAGAATCATATATGATACAAAATTCATCTTGTGCTATGAATTCAAAATTAACCAGCTATCCGATTAGTTGTCCCTGGCCAATACAATGAAATGTTAGATTCATCACCTAGGAGAAAATAGAATTGTTTACACTGCCTTGATAAAGACTCGTAAGAGTTGAAAGCGCTTGGAAATATTATTTATTTATATTTATTTATATTAAACTCTGTATTAACAATTGACATGAATTGTTATTTTATATTATTTTTATAACTTCTTAAATACACCAATACTTTTTTTTTTTTTAATTTCTTCTTAATAAATTTTTGGGAATGGAAACTAATATAAATATTCTTATATTTTATAAGCTCACACATAGGAAATGCATTTGCGCATACATGTAATTTTATTCACTGAACTTGGATAATTTAATGTTCTGTTCTATGTATGAGTTGAGTATCGCGTTTAAATCCTAACAATGTTAGATAGAATAATGAAATATATTTGTATTTTAATTATAGCTAAACCTTGTCTATAAATACAAAATTGTTATTTATCTTTATTTTTCACTAGGCTGTAGATGAATGTTAATAATACAACAAACATATATGTTATTTTAAATCTGGATTTTTTGTTGTTGTTGTTTTTCCGTTTTCTATTTATTCGACTATAAGGTAGAGTAATTTTCATTAATTGGCAATACTCATGACATTTGAATATATATATATAACATAATAATATTATATTTTATGATGTAAAAATACAATTATGTAAATAACAACTGAAGCTTGCTTATTGCATAACTATCATCTTGAATATTTTTTTACAATATATGCTACTTATGATACCCTCTATGCCATGAGTTCGATATTATGTATATGTTCTTATTTTTAATATTATAGAAATAATTTCATATTATTTTTTCTATTATATATATAACTTACTTACCCGTAATTCAAAATTAAACAGGTTTAGCCAAAAAACGATATACATATTAGTTGTTGTTTTTTGTAATTTGAACACACCGGTTTAATATTGAATTTGGTGTGAGTGATTTATTTTATTGATCTTTTTAGCTTTATAGTTGTAATATATATATATATATATAGAGAGAGAGAGGGGAAGAAATCAAGAGAGAGAGAGAGAGAGAGGGGAAGAAATCAACACTTAAACAATATTAATATCAAATTTTCCAATTACATTCAAATTTTAGTATTATACATATTTTGAGTGATAATATTTTCCTCTCTATCAGTGACAGTGCTAGAATGGGTATTGAGCCTGTATTTTTAGATTCAAAAATCCAGAGGTCCCTGTTCCATTTTTTCTTAGAACTGTCACTGCTCAGGCCAGAAACATCTGAAGGGGAGAGAAGAAGAATACCACTCAAACATTGTATAAACACTAAACTGTGTTCTATTACTAAGATTTAAATGTAATTAGAAAATTTAAATAAAATTCTTTTTTTTTTCTAAAGATATTCATGATTTAAACTTAGATGATGGAATTCGCCCACCATACAATAAATATGACAAATAAAAACTTTATAATTTCAGAGCCGTGATAATGCATTTCAAGCATTAAAATAATATTGAAATTTAAAATAAACTAAGTAAAACATTGTCAGTGAAATACATTTATAAAATAAGGCAATTGATCTTTATAAATTTGATTTAGGGACAAACGCCAAATGATAAATGATTTCAAGGTCATGCAATTATAATATCATTAAGTTAAATTAACAAAAAAATATATACAATTAAAGAGATTATTCAATACTAAATATATATTATATTTTAATATATTCAACAATTAAAAAATGGTTATTACATACTTGTATGGATGTGTGCTAATGCAGAATGCAGAATTATTTATTTATAATCTGAATAGATAATATTAAAAATATATAAATAATGTAACAGAATTTTTGAAACAATAAGTGGTTTGTGAAATAAATTCGTTAACTTCTTAGTACCTAATCTTATCCTATAATCTTACAATATTAGGCAAAATTACGTTTATAAATAATAAAAAATAATAAAAAGTATAGACACTATGTTATATAATTATCATCTGTAAATTTTAAAACAAGAAAATTTATCAGTTACAAACTTAAATATATTTATATTAGAATCGAAAAACAATTTTGACATTAAGAAAAGAAAAAAACTCTTAGCACTTTGAATAAAGGTAGGCAGATAAAAATAATCTAGATATAGTATAATTAATTTATTACTTAGTATTCGTCATTTTAATTACTTTGTCATACAATATACTGTGCACTGTTGTATTAAATGTAGCTTGTAAGAAAAAATTGTGAAGAAATGGTACAATTCATAAGGTTCATGAACAATATAGATAATGCATAGGGAAACAGAATATTTCATGTTTTTCCAACAGTTCTGCTCAAAAATATTTACAACTGTTTCGTTCTTATGTCTGATTACTGAAAAAAAAATCTTTGGATTTTGAGTTTGCATCCAAATGATAATTATTGGACAAGTGAATATGCAGCTGAAAAAGATTATCAAGTGCACTTGAAAATAACTATCATATTATGTTTAACATAATAAGCTAGTCTTTATCTATAATTATAGACAGATGAAAGAAAGATATTACGATAGAAAGCTGAATGATAGCAAATACTACTATTTGTAATGATTAGCCTTGTAATTGATAATTCATTAAGGAATAATACTTTATGGAATGACTTAGAATAAGGGCATCATAACAAATAAATACTAAACTACTAGACCAAAAATATTATTGCAAAAATACAGTATGCATGACTAATGAATATATATTATAAACCTGAACCTCCTAGTTTAACTGACTGACTCAAGGTAGAGAACCACTCGTTTTTGAGCTAATTTATAACCTTATAGAAGGGAGGAATAAGAGACAAGTGGTTGGGGCAAATCTGTTCTATGTGAAAGTGTGTTTAACTAAAATTCATATATGTTCTAACTCATATAACAATGTCAATATTATTACATAATTTAATAATATATAAAATGTTAAATTAATAAATTTCTCAGAGGTATTTCTGTATGTATGTGATAGTACTCTTAATAAATTTGAAGCAAATATTTTCTAATATTCTTACTTAAAGAACTAATTAAGTATAAAATAATAAGTATTTTAAATCGGACTAGCTATTTGGAATTTAAGATTAACTAATTGTTTATCTCAGTGTTATGAATTGATTGTAATCGTAAGAAAAATAAATGTATAGATGTAAAGTTTATTCATCAATTCCTACTATAAATGTAACAGGGAGTTTTATGAACACTATTTTACCCTACAAATTTATATGATAGCAATAATAAAAGTTAAATAGCTTCATTAACTGTGCGCAGAGCATATATATATATATGTGGAATTTAATAAATTTCAAATGGCAATGATTTTAATAAGGACAAAACTGACATATTAACAATTGCTTTATTATAAAATATCAAAAATTAATATATATATATATATAAACCAATACGTAATTAATTATTAAAATTTTATAAAATAATGATCAAATGTTAATTTTTGTTCTTTAAATATAATCTAAGCATGTGATATGACAGTGTGTAATTCTAGTGTTGCAAAGGCTTAACACTACTGGAGTAATATTTAAATACTAGAGGATAACAATAAAATAATAATAATAATAATAATAATAATAATAATAATAATAATAATAATAATAATAATAATAATAATAATAATAATAGAGGTCACCAGAGGTCGCCTCTAGCTTACCACTCGTTCAGATTGTGCTCCTCAATTTATTAAAATATCATAAAATATACCGATTACAGGTAAGAGTTTTATATCTCTAATAACTATAAAATAGAAAACTAATAGATTAATTAAAAAAAGAAGAGAAATACAAAAAGGCAACACAGATTGATTGCATAATGGACTTAGATGTCCAACATCCAGCCATGATGTCCGCCAGCTCAGACACTATAAGAGTTCTTATGCACAAGTTGCAAAATCATCATCAACGGTTATAAAAAAAGTAAAAATAATCCGCGATTGTTTTTCTCAAGGAAAACACAGCTAGCGCCTAGATTTCACCGTTCTACAGCAGGAGATCTGATGAAACTAGATCTTACCCCAAAAACTACTGAAACCTACATTAATGCAATAAAAGAGCCTTGGTCTAATGATAGTCTTAAAAAAATATCTGAAGTGTTTAACCAAACCATCCCTAGAGAGCTTTTCAATTCATTTAAACGTTTTTTCACTGAACGCTCCATTGTCATAGCAATCATGGATAGAAACTGTTCGCTTTATAGATTCCCTAAGGAGCTTCTATTCAAAAAGATAAATAATAAAAACTATGGAATTTGATAGTTTGTGTGGGAGATCATCCAAATCCGCATTATCTGGCTATTGAATTTGTAAACGAAGAAAGCAAAGAATTGTTCCAACAAGAAATGAAAACTCTGGGGCAATACACATTAGTTGTAGTCAATCCCAACAGAGAAAACTTTATTACTAGCTTAATTAAAAAAACTTACCTAGGTTACTCAGAAACAGATTTCATTAAACTTATGAAACCGTTCAGGAAGGTGATAGATTTTCAGCCTTTACAGATTAAAAATACACCCATCCCAATATTTAGTAACAATTATAGATTTAAAGTAAAACTGGGAGAGAACATTAATCCTGAAAATATTCCAACACAAGTTGCAGATGAAGAAGCAACATTATTTCTTGTTATAAACTATCTAAAACCACAATGCTTTCATTGCAAAGAACGCGGTCATCTTATTAGCAACTGTCCCTGGCTTTATATTGTAATAATTGTAATATGAGCACATCCCCCTTACATCAATGCCCAAAAGAAGACTTCCATAGTAATCAAGAAGTGACTGTAGATGAAGATGTGCATTCAACAGACCATAATATTGAGGGAAAAAATGATATTGACATTAGAAATAGTGGAAAGGTAATTCTACATACTACAGGGTTCGATAGCATTGAAGTTTCCTCCTCTCCTAATCCAGAAATCTCACCCCCTCTTAATAAACCATCTCTCGAAATAATGGAATCGCTTGCAGTGTTGCCATCCCAACAAATTCTAGAAACTTCACAAATCACTAGAAAAACAGGTTGAACACCTAAAAAAAAATCCGGTAATAATCCCAAGAAACTCATGGCTCTAGAATGTGAAAGTAGTGATAATGATTCCCCTCCTCCAGTCTCTAGAAAAAAAGCTAACATCACACAAAGTTACAATGCCTCTCTAATTGCCACATACTCATCAGAAAATAGTCCAATGGAAGAGGAAACTGATTGTATTACAAACATAAATAAAGTTTCACTTGAAAACCCATTCACAAACAGGAAAATGAGATCCGATGATATTTCTCTCAAATCTACAGACAATAATTGAACAATGCATATTTATTGATCCATTAAAATATACTACAGATTCCCTTATTAAAATATTTAACTTTATTTTAGAATAAAACTTTCCTATGCTAGGCTTAGATTCTGATATATACATGCACACACATACAAATAATGGATATTAAAATAGGAGTTTTTAATGTTAGAGGGTTAAACTCCCCACAAAAAATTGACCTCCTCGCTAAATGGTACGACATTGTTAAACCACAGATAATGGGCATTATCAAAACAAAAATTTACAATGGCTCACTAATCAACCCTACACACAAGCTAAATTCCAAGGGCTTTACAGCCTTCTCAAACACATCTGACACTCCATCAGCGGGTACAGGCATTATCATTGATAAAGCCTGCCCATTTAGTTCTTTCAAAATCCTACATATTGATGTGCACTTGCTGATAATTACATTTACTCATAAAGCCATTACCTTAAACATAGCAATTGTTTATATCCCCCCAGGTCCCACTATTATAAATAGAATTATACAAACACTTAACTCCAGGTTCACAAATGTTATGTATCCGATGATTATTTTGGGAGATTTCAACATGACATATCAGACCTTCACTGGCAAATGGTTACATCAGCTGTCTTTTCCGATGATGAGTGGAAGAGGCTTTCTGCCAGGGAAGGCCATGTCATTTAACAATGGTAGACATTCATGACTTATAGATCTGGTTTTCTATTCGCCATCATTACATAACATGATATGCATTCAATTAAAGAATTCCCCCCTCTCTGATCATGCAGCTGTTTTAGTGTCACTGGAAATTAATTTTGATAATAGAACAACAATTAATACAGGAAGAACCATCAGAGTTCTACTACCATCATGCACACCAGAATATCTTTTTTCAGATGTATACATATATCTTCACAAGTTGAAGAATATTACAATTGATCCAGTCCAAGCATGGTGTGCTTTTACTAACCTGCTTTCATTTAACATTGATCATCTTACCAGGACAACAACATCCCCAACAAAACTACTAAAGCTTATGGATGATACCTATAAAAAAATTATTGGCACTTCTCAATCAAATCTCGATCATCCTTGTCTGATGGCTTTAAAGAAGACATATCAAGAGTTAAGAAACCACCTTAAAGAATATATCTCCATTAAAAAGAAAAGGTTATATTTAAATAAGCCACACATGTATACCAGAAACTTCATTAGATGGGCACTAGGCCACCCCTCCCAGGTGTGAGTCCCAGCAGCTATTAAAGTTCAAACTGAAATTGTCTATGGAGATTTTATGTTGGAGCGGCTTTACATATTGTATAGAGAAAAATTCCAGAGGGTATCCTCACCAAGTCTAATGGCCTTTTCACAAGATAGATCAGAAAATGAATTTAAAATTTCTTTAAAAGATTTCATTAAAAAATAGAAGTGATGCCAGATTCATGTCATCCTGGCATAGATGGAATTCCCAAGTTTGTATACAAACATATTGATAAAATCACTGCACAATATATGCTTAACCTAGTCTCCTACCTCACTAAAGACATCTATAAAATACAGGGCTTAAATCAAATTATGCTTGTGCCATTCATGAAAAAGAAACAATTAATCTCAAACACCACTAACTTACATCCAATTTCAATGTGCTCCCTTGGCATAAAGATAATAGAATCAGTGATAAAAGATAAAATAGAGCCATTCATTTTGCCAAACCTATCAAAAATGCAATTTGCCAAAAAAGAATCCTCAACAGGACAGGCAGCCTTTCTATTCAAGTCAACTATAGAAACTGTTAGAGATAATAAAAAATACAGTCCAGTTGTTATTCAACTAGATATTGAAGCCGCTTTTGACATGATTTCCATCAGTACTCTTCTTAAAACTCTGCAAAAATACTCAGTTCCGAACAGCTATCTAAACTTGCTTGCTAACTTGCTTTTAAACCGTGAGATTTATGTTTCTCTAAATGGGAAAACTTCACCACCAATAGTGCCACATCAGTCCAATCCTCAGGGCTCACCTCTCAGTGCCTTACTGTTCACTGCCTATATCAACCCTCTTATAAAAATAATAGAAAATGAATTTTCAGGAGTCTACGTGCCTACCATCAATGACAACATCTCATGTATCGCATATATGGATGATATAGCAATATTTCTATCATCCCAAAAACAAATTCCCAAACTTCTTAAGATACTTAATAATTTTACAAAAGAATATAAGCTAACATTTAATATGGAGAAATTGTGTGCATGGCAGATCTTCACTGGTAATAGCATTACTAAAGTTTTCAAAGGTAGACCAAGCGCATTTCTTGGGTTCAACTTTTATTTACGTCATTCACCTATGAGATCGCTCATACAAAAAAATTTGATAGAGAAAGTAGAAAAGACTGTCAATTTACTCTCCAAAGCCTACCTCTCTCTACATACAAAAATGGCCTTGCTTAACACACTAGTGATTACAAAAATCTCTTATTTTACTCCAACAATCATTTATACCAAGGCATTTACAAATAAGATAGACTCCTTATGTAGGAAATTATTCTGGGGAAAAAAGATTGTCTCAATATCAATAAAACGCCTAAGAAAACCCCTTTCACAAAATGGTCTTGGCCTTCACTCAAGACATGTCTTCAGGATACAAAAAACATTGAACATAATATCTACATGTGCAAAAAAATTTCCCATATTTAGAAATTTCTGCCAAGATTGCCCCTACAGATAGACCACCTCCTCTCCAAGGATATCTGAACACACTACTTACACCATTATTAACAATCCACACTCTTAACTTTAAACCACCACAAGCCAAATATAAATATTGGGAAGTTTATCAATTCTACATCCAAATCATGATGATGTACAAACTCCACTTCATATTAATAATAAACAATTATATTGCAAATTCAAACTATGGTCACTTGAGCCAAAATATTTTGACTTTCTCCTAAAGATAAATCTGGACTCGCTACCTACACAACACTTTTTGAAGTATCAAACTATAAAGATATAGATGATATATGTAATCTTTGCCATAGGGACTCGGAGACACAAAACCACCTTTTTTTCTCATGCTCAAGTCTAGAAAACATTCGTGAAATTATTAGCACTTCACTCAAGGATAAAAAAATCAATATGAAAACCCTTTTTGACTCTTTTAAAAGGGGTATCTTTGCTGAAATAAAAATCTGCACATTTTTACTCTATGCCTTATGGTGTACAAGGTGTAATTTCATATACAATTATAACCCCAGAAGACATCCAAACACGTTCAGAAATAAGCTGCAAACCATACATGAAAGAGACATGAAGATTACAGATCAATCTAAGTACATTGACACCTGGAATATACAAGAACTTATATAAAAGCACTAACAAAAAAACTATATCTAACATGGATCCTTGTGCCAGTTCTAAAGTCAACTGACACAAACTAGATGCATTCCTGCTTTTATTTAATTGAAGTATATCTAATTGAATATAATCGTATGATTGAGTGATCATCATTGACTTTGTTGAACTGTTTTTTTTCTTAGATACTTCTAGTTTGATAACGCATACAGTTACTGATCAAATCATTGTACATATGCAGTTTTGTGAAAACAATTTATATATAAGAACTATGTTGTCAAATGTAACTTGGGTAACCTTTTAGAATACTAATAAAGTTTATCCTTTGAAACATAATAATAATAATAATAATAATAATAATAATAATAATAATAATAATAATAATAATAATAATAATAATAATAATAATAATAATAATAATAATAATAATAATAATAATAATAATAATAATAATAATAATAATAATAATAATAATAATAATAATAATAATAATAATAATAATAATAATAATAATAATAATAATAATAATAATAATAATAATAATAATAATAATAATAATAATGTTTTATACTGTCTTCAATTACTTTTTTCCAATAATTGGTCAATAATTAATCAACCTCATTTAATAACACTATAGTTTTTTCACTTTTTTAAAACAAAGGAAATTATTTACTTAGCAGTCTTGAATAATATATAAAATATATGGTTTATTTTTTATGCCTTAATATTCTTTACTGGATTCATTTCTTAAGCTTCTATATTATTTAACGCTTCTATAATTCTTTAGGAATAAAACTCTACTAACAAAAGATAATTCTTCTCATTAGAATGCCTTATTGCATACTATAACACCTTAAAAATTAATACAAACATAATAGGAGCTATGGACAAAATATTCCTTAAGGATACTTAACTCCCTACGAATTTGAGATTAAAATTTAAGGACCAATTAAACATACAATAAATTCAATATGACACATTTATGTAAGTTTAAAAGTTAGTTAAACTTATGTAGGACTCTAATGTAAATAATATATTGCATCATATCTAATGACATAAATAATCAAATTATAAAGTTTTTTTTTTTTTTTTACTTGTACATTCATATAATAATACTATCTGGAGAACTTTATTATTTATTTTATCTTTCAAAAGGAAATTTTATTCACAAACCATAAGAATCATTTACAAAAGGAAGGACAATTATATATCAATCTCAAAGGAGACCAGTCAACAAAATCAGAGGTTACACTTGTATATATATATAAACAAAAAAAACAATTAAATTCATGTCAATTACATTAAGACTTTATATTCTTTTCATCATCGGTACTACATTTTGTTTTAGATTTATTAGGGCCCAGGTCTGGTTGAATGTCCAATTCTGAGAAAATTGTTGGTCTAATTCTTTAATTTCTTTTAGTAATTGTAAAGACATTTTCATCATGTCATATTCTTCTCCACTTTCGAAGATAGTCTTATTTCTCAAAGACCAAATGGAAAAATTTATGAATGTTGCCAATCTTATGACCCCAAAATGTCCACTCTTGAAAGCCTTAGTCAAATTTACACAAGCTGATTCTTTGTTTTTAATGAAATATTTAAAAGTGTTTCTTATGCTATTCCAAATTTGACACTCCTCCAATATATGTGCCATTGTCTCATCACTATTATTTATTTTATTATACTGATAATGACTTTGACTAAACAGGTAGATCTTATAATAAAGTTTAAGTAATTTATCGGTTTTATCACTATAAAAACATCCACATTTGCTTAATATTCTATTTTAAAAATCCACTATAACAGTTAATAAACACATCAACGATTATATTTTAAGCACAATTTAAATTCCTTTCATAAATTTAATCCTTATTGGAACTTAATATGAAGATTAATAAAATTTTATTAAACACATTGGTTAATCCAATTCTGGTTACATATATTTTGTCACACTAATCCATTTAGGATATTTAGTGATATCTATGACTTTTGTAATATTTACTATTGTGACAATTTTTAATCTGTATTCCATTTATTAAAACACTGGATGTGAATAATAGTTTATCATAGGAAAATGAGGCAGTTTAATGAATTTGAAAAAAAAAAACCACTGCAATTTTATATCCAAGTGATTCACATTTATCACTTATTTTATTAGTAATATATTATTAATCTGTTAGTTTAAAAACATTTAATCTATTTTGCTTAATAAATCAGGTAGTTTTATATCTTATATGACCAAACAATAGACTATAATCCATAAACGCATTTTTTCAAATTAAAATTCGACAATTCATTCAAGGTACGTTTGACTTGAAACTTATTACTTAATGTTTATCTTTCAATAATTCATAACATAGATAATCTATAATACTAAAAAAAAAAAAAAAGGGGGGGGGGTTGTTTCACCATTATTTGCAGTGAAGATATAAGTGATGCTATTGAATTTATACAATTTTATGAAGATATTAAGATGTTTCACAATTATTTTAAAATGAAAAGATCAACGATTTGATTGAAGTTAATATATACTTATTTTATAAAAATATAAGCTGTTACTAATTATTTTGAAACGAAAACAACAGCGATTTTATTGAAATTGTTATACATATCCCATAATTAATTTTATAAAGGTTTCCATTAAAAGTTGACAGCAATAAATAATTTTTTTTTGTAATAATAATTAATGATAATTCATTATTGTTTGCTGTTGTTTACTTCTTTCAGTTCGAGAAGAAGACATTTTTGCCAAGCTAAAGCAAAATACGTAGACTGAGTTGATCTACTGAGTCATAATGATAAAGGCCGACAAAATAGCTATTTTAAAGTTTTAATTTGCTACATTTCGAATGCACCAATGTTTTATGAAAAGTTTTTTTTTTTTTTTTTCCAAGCACCACTATTTATATTTTAGCATCAGCTAATGTCTTGTTTAGCTCATATTTCTTATTATGAGTTGATGATTTATGATTTTTCAAAAAAAAAAAAAAAATTAAAAATTGCCATGCATACGAATATGCAGATGATAGATGCTGTCTGGTTTTGAATTAAAGCGGCAATTTTATAGACAGGAAGTATCATAATATGGAAAAATAATAATTTTACAATTATTTACTTAATAAATAAAAACTATAATTTATTATATGAGCTACCACTCTCCACACTATCTCTTAACACTGATACACTCAAACACACATATGTTGAAAAGATAAATAATCACCAATAAACGTATTTCATGCTAAACCAGCAATCATCAGTTGGTCCAGATTACCATGTCTACACATATATGCTATAAGTGCTCAGATATATATTAAGATAGCCAAACCTCATACTTTAATGGACAGGCTTCAATCTACTCCACACTCCAACTCTTCAACCGTCCAACCAATTGAAAATCTGATAATGAAATGCTCAAAGGCCACCCTGGACGGTTGAAGAGTTGGAGTGTGGAGTAGATTGAAGCCTGTCCATTAAAGTATGAGGTTTGGCTATCTTAATACATATCTGAGCACTTGTATATATGTGTAGACATAGTAATCTGGACCAACTGATGATTGCTGGTTTAGCATGAAATACGTGTATTGGTGATTATTTATCTTTTCATCATATGTGTGTTTGGGTGTATCAGTGTTAAGAGATAGTGTGGAAAGTGGTGGCTCATGTGAAAGTCTGTGCTCATATACCCTATATATTACATATATAGACACAGGTATATATAAGCCTGTGTGTTTCAGCTATTATAATTTATTATAGTAATTTCTGTTTAAAAGTTTTCAGATATTTATTTAATTCATTTTTAACTTTGCATTTTAATTAAATTACAATATTCATCAAATACTTTTTAAATTAATTTAGTTAGTTTTACACTTATACTTACCTTAATTTAAAACAAATACACTATCATGCATGCACACATAGATTTGAAATGCATAGTTTATTCTATAACCTTAAGTGAATGTAATCTTAATTGTAATTACTTTAATATAAAATAGTTTGCTTTTTTCTACTTGACTTTTTTTTTTCTATTCCATATCTCTTTACAAAATATTTATTCTATATGTATTGGTCCCTATTCGTCTATAAAATGCAATGGCACTTTAAAAAAATAATAATAATAATTAGAAAAAAATAC
This sequence comes from Epiperipatus broadwayi, assembly GCA_028023455.1. Lineage (NCBI taxonomy): Eukaryota > Metazoa > Onychophora > Udeonychophora > Euonychophora > Peripatidae > Epiperipatus > Epiperipatus broadwayi. The sequence continues at coordinate 3,719,049 of JAQFVV010000106.1, read as the reverse complement.
AAACGCAAGGCGTTGATTACAAAATCTGCTTGGAAGACATCTTTAATCACTCTCAAAAATTTTTATATTTTCTTTTAAATAGCAACAGGGCTATCTTTTGAACTTAATTTTAAGTATATTACCTGCTATTTAATCAATGATGGTGGTGAAGATATTTATTTAACCATAAAATGAAGCTTTTTTTTTTTTTTTTTTTACAGTTGGTTGAGTTATATTACACAATTACGATAGTATATGTACGGTTATATAAATAAATTCATTAAAAAATATTATGTTTGATTGATACATTATATTCATTATATATATATTAAACACTGTGTAATGTGTAAATTAATGGGTGATTTCAAGTGTTTTTTTTTAATCCTTACAAAGTAGAGTATTGGAAGTACTTCTAAATATTATAATATATACTCATCTTAAAATAGTTTGTAGCTCTTATATGTATTTCAAAATGCAGGATATTATTTTTATTAAAATAATTTAATAGTTTCATTGGAAGAATGTGCAATTATAATACTTATTAAATATTTTCATTTTAAAAATGCACAACTAGCATATTTATATCTACATTAATTATGCATCACCTCGATAATTATAAGTATACTTTCTTGATAAGTCTTTGCGTTTATATATATATATTGTTCCTAAGGTAGTTATTATTATAAAAAATAAAATCAATTACTTTGGAGTCAGTCAATATAATTATTTTTTATGACATATTGTTTTCTATATTACATCTCCCACACACCCTCCCATGCACACACAGACGTGTGTGTGTGTTTAACAACTATCTATATCCATGATATAGCACTGTGATAGAACACAATGTTATAATTACAAAATATAGGTAAATAATGAATAAATGTGCAGTAACAATAGTCCATGAAGACTAAACAGTTGCATTGTATAGATGATTTTCAGAATCAATAAATATATTACAATCAGTAATTTTTCTTTTAAAAAAACATATTTCTTTTGAAAAAGTAATAATTAATATATTCTGTTCCCAAACATATTACTCAATATATATGTTCAGAATTTTCCTAAAGGTTTGTGATGACGATGTTCTAGTTTTATTTTTATATTGAACTATTTCCACCATCTAATATGAGTATTGAATGAATTTTAGAAAAATTTAACTTTATTTAAATATTCCCAATACATTCAACTGTTAATAATAGCACATCAAACAGTTAGTATAGGCACAACATTTAGAGAGTTATTATTTTCCCCTCTTCTTCAGGTGTTGCTGCCTGACCAGTGACAGAACTAGCATAGGATTTGAACCTGGACCCTTGAATTCTTGAATATTGAATTTTAAGGTAACACTCTAACCAACTGAGCCACCCTGCCAAAGGAAAAAAAAGTCAGTAGAAATTTCATATAGTTATCTATGAGGTTCCTCCTAATTTCTCCACTTTTTCCTAAGAGCAAAGTTGGTTAATGGTTTCCATACATTATGTATAGTCACACTAATTTGGCTTATAGGACTTTATGGCATTATCATGTGAGCAACTTCTTTAAATTTTCATCTTTATACCTTTTCTTCTCTATCCAATATTTGTGTATTTTCACAATTGAACATATATTCATTGGCAGATACATGGTCTTCTACCTTAAGCACATCTATTTCTCTTTTCTAATCATTAGTTTGGTTCTTTCAAGTGCTTTTCAATGGTACAACTGGTCTCACCATTATGTGTTTTTCCACATTCACATGGTATTTCATAGATGCAGTTTTTTTTCTTTTCAGCATTTCAAATTTAGGCTTTTTATATGTTAGAATTTCTCATAGTGTGGTATGGCTAAAACCTACACATATGGGAAATATCTAGCTTCTAATCCAATCACAAAACATGGAGTTATACTATGACTATGGGGCAGAGCAAAAGAAGATTGTTTAGAAACCAGTGATTTGGAAAAAGAAAAGATTTATGTAGAACAAACTCTTATGAAAAATGGTTATCCATCAGCTGTTATTAAGAAATATTAAATAGACAACAAAAAGAACCATCAAGAAAAAAGACAATTATTGGTACTGTTGTGTATGCATACATTCCAGGAATAGCAGACAAATTAAGGAAAATATGCAATCAGTATAACATCAGAACAGCTTTCAAGAGCCATACCAAACTACAAGGAATTCCAACATCTACAAAACATTATTTTAAAATGTTGAAAAGAAAAAACTATATCTATGAAATGCCATGTGAATGTAGAAGAAAAATATTGGTGAGACCAAGTTGTCTCATTGAAAAGCACTTGCAAAAACACAAACTTATGATTAGAAGGAAGAAAACAGATGGGTCTAAGGTAGCAGACCATGTATATGCCAATGAATATATTTTCAATTGTGAAAATACAAAAAATATTGGATAGAGAAGAAAAGGTACAAAAAAAAAATTTAAAAAAGCTTATCACATGACAATGGTAAAAAATCCCATAAGCCAACCTAGTGTGACTACACATAATGTATGGAAACCACTAATCAACTTTATTCTTAGGAAAAATGGAGAAATCAGGAGGAACCTCATAGATAAATATATGAAATTTCTACAGACTCTTGCCTTTGGCAGGATGGCTCAGTTGGTTAGAGCATTACTTTAAAATTCAATATTCAAAAATCTAAGGGTCTAGTTTCTAATTCCATGCTAATACTTTCACTAGTCAGGCTAGCAATACCTGAAGAAGAGGAGAGAATAATACCTCTCTAAATGTTGTGCATGTACTAACTGTTAGATGTGCTATTACTAATAGTTGAATGTATTTGGAATATTTAAATAAAAGTTATTTTTTTTCTAAAAGACATTCAATACCTATATTAGATGATGGAAATAGGCCAATATAAAAATACAACTATATATGTTCATTGTTAAGATACTTTTAACAATGTTCCCACACTTTTCTTACAATTATGAAAAGAACACATTAAAATTATAAATTTTAAAAAAAAAATCACAAAGATTAAACTCTTTTCAATATAGAATTATGTAATGCTCACAAGTTCATATGAAAAAGCTATGCCAAAACAAAATTAGATTAATAGCACTAAGTTAGCATTCAGTAATTTTTTTGCAAGAATCATAGTGCAGAGTATTCTCAATATATAGTAATTGGAAAATATGTAAATTTGTTCCAGTATTCAAATTATATTTTTTTATTTCTTTGATAGTGGAATACATACTGAGACAAATTTGCATATTTCCCAACCTCTATATATTCAGAATACCAACTGCATGGCGTTATTCTGCAGAATGATTCTGGCAGAAATTCACCAAAAGTAGGGTATTGCTATTATTCTAATTTTGTTTTTGTATATTTTTTCATGTGAACTTGCTAATTGAACTTCTTCAATAAATTTAAAAATTAAAACCTGAAAACAAACAAAAAATACTCATCTATATTCTCAGAACATGAACAACAATCATGTCATAAATTTATCTCTCCATAGCTGTAGTCAATTGCACTGAAAGATCAAGAAGGCTTGAACAATAGTCCGAAAAGAATATGCTATAAATAAAAAAACAGCACCCCTTTATCAAAAAAGTATGCTCTCTGAAGATCTTTGCATACATTTAAATAGCAATCAATAAATTTAAATTAATATAAGTACAAAAATAGCTAGCAAATACTCATAAAAACATTCCATAATAAATTTAAACAACTATGATTATGATACTCAATGTATTGAAAGCATGTTCAGCATAAATAAAAGCTAAAATGTATAAACATATGTCTACCTTTTCTTAGTTAAATGAAATTCCCTACCTTTTATATATTTAATAATCCTTAATCTTATAATTTTAATGATCTCTTTTAAAAATGCTGCAAGGGCATATAATAAAACTAAATTACAAAACCTAAGACTGATCATATTTAATAGCTAAAATGCAGACAACAGACTGTGTTAATAAATTTTGCTTCCAATAAAAGAACTAAGTATTTAACAGAACAATAAGTGCAGATGTAATACAATTGTGAATCAAATCATTGAAAGAAAAATAATAAGCATCTAGTGTTTATATTTATAAATGTAAAATTCAACTTGATATATATATTAAATACAGTGATATTCATATAATTCAACTTGTTCTGTTAGAAGTACTTTCGACTATATTCATTTTAGTCTTTGACAAATATATAACGATATAACGTTTAATAATCAAAACCAAACATTATTTTATAAATCCCATTATGCTATTTCGTTCTCCCTCAAGTCTATTAATTTAATGTTTGATGATTGACGATTTATTAATACTTGCCAGTATATTTTTAAATAGTTGTAAATATACATGTAGAAATAGATAATGATTTATATTTTTAGATAGTTGTAATATACATGTAGAAAATGATAATGATTTAGTATGAATTTATCATCTTAAAGGAACGTATGCAATTTATTGAATATTTCATTTTCAAAACATCGCACAATTTAAAAAGGAAATAAGTTTCACAGCAATAGAAATTAAACTGACATTTCGGGTCAAGATTAAGTTATAACTCGAATAACTCTCATATATATATATATTTTTTACATATACATATTTCAATATGACACTAATAAATAAATAATACATTATAATTAGATGGTTTTAAATTTATTTGTGTATATATGCACTCGCAAATGACATTAATATGAATTTAATTGTAAAAAAAAATGTTTAGTAAATTTTAAAGGCAACACTACTGTGAATCACGTATAACAGTGATGAACATTACGTCTCTTGAAGACAAAAGAAACAACAAGCAAGTCATACAAAAGAAAAAGACCATGTTTTCATTTTTTTAAAAAACGTCTGTCCTATACATAGGTAGATGTCGCTTATTTCCCAAAGAAAAGTTTTGTAAAGATAAAGATTTTCTTGTTACAAAGAACAAGAGAGTTGTACTTACTTAAGGACTTATACATTGAAGAGAAAACCAATATGAATCGCTAAAAAAGTTTGGTATCTAAGTTGAAAAGAAAGTCTATTTTTGAATTAAGGCTCAATGACAATCGAAATGCAATTAATATCACTCTATAAAATATTTAGTAACTTTTAATGAAAATTACGAATATACATATTTAAATTTATATATATACGTTTTTTTGAAAATAGAATACCAGAACCTATGGAAGATGGTGATAAAGTGGTTGCCAAAAAAAAACAAAAATAATATTAGCAATTGGTGTTGAATATATTTTGTATCATTGGAGACCAAATTTTAATTTCACATAGATTTATTACTACACCTAAAAGATATACATATATATTAAAATCATTTTCTTATTCATATTATCAAAATCTGTATTAAATCAGTCTAATGTTTATGCGCATTCCGATATTTGAGGATCATATTGCATTATGGTGGGTTGTATTATTATTATTTAATATCAATAATTATGCCCTTATAACGCTCTTAAAGAAGTTATTTTACTAAATTTATTTAAAGCTTAGCGCTTTCAAAGTTCTATGGCTTCATAATCATAGCTGTGTGCGGTTGATAGTGATGAGGGGGAGTATTCAAATTTATGTTAATTAGATGTTTCGGTATTATTATTATTATTATTATCATCATCATCATCATTATTATTATTATAAAAATAATATATAAGGACAAAAATCGGACGATTATCTCATAATAAATATTTTGTAGCTCATGATATTATATATTGTTAAAAGTCCTAAATGATAGAACACTGTTATGAAAATCATCTAAATAGGATTAAAACAATACAGGTCAGTGAACAAAATTTTAAACAATGTTGGGATCATTAATCTCCCACAGATGTATGATAACCTTTTAAAATACACTTCTGTATCATGAATATGATGTATATCATCATTTCATCAACTTTTCAATTACATTTCAAATTTCATTAGTTGTTTATTAACAAGGATATTTAATGCTTACATATAAATCTTTAGTTTAGTTATGAATAAATGTTTTAAATCTATATATGATGAAAGATTTAGATTTTATACTGTTATAATGTCCAACTCGAAGCTCTATAACATTGTAAATTTTGTATACTTAATAAGTGAAGGTAAATATAGATTTTTCTCTGGTTATCAACTTATGTCTATCATGTAACATCACAATGAGTTTTAAGAGGGCAATTATCACATATTAGGTTTATTCATTGGTGTTTTATCAACTCCATTTATGAGTTATGACAATTTAATGTAAATAAATTACTATTATGATTACAAAATAAAAAGTTATAAAATTTCTTTTTAAGTAATTAATGGATGTAAATAAACCAGAATTCATTGATATATAGCTTAAATAATATTAGTCTAGATACATTTTATGTAATTAAAAGGTCAGGTTACTCCCTTAAAAATTCTTATTACATCCATCAGAGTAAGCATTTATATTAATTCATATTCATTTTATGGTTGTAGTGGTATAGGTTAGAGGCTTAAGAAATTAAATGATCAAAATCTTTCATTAAATTCATTTAAACCTTTTTGATCTGAATTTAGAGTCTCTGCCTCTTGGACATCATGCCTATAATATGTCCCATTTATATAGTTATAGTATTTGGCTCAATCATATTGAGCCTCAATAATCCATAGATTTGTACTGATTTTATTATTAAATTGATTTTACACATTACAGATTTTGACATCCAATTGTGTGGCTTGATTTTAAGCAACTGTTACATGAGACCAGTAAATCACATAAATATTTTGCTTATAAGGTTTGAAGAATTGAGGAAAAAAACTAAAAGGTTGGGAAATATGCTGAATCTAATTCAAGAGTGGTTTGAAATGGGTTTTAAAGACTTAAACAATAACCTCAATGTAACCCAGAAAGGGTGTAGAGAAGTGAAGAAAACTGTAAGCAAAATTGGGAAGATCAATTTGAAAGTTAAGGTACATGGCAAAATGAATTGTATACAGGCTGAGTTTTGAGCCATTAAAATAAGGTCCAACATGGAACACAAGAAACAGTAAAGAGGCAAGATAAATCAGAAAAAGAGATGAAAATATTATTGAAGAATTTAGTGAAACATGGAATAGTATAGTTATCATATAACAATAATTAATTGATGATGAATATCTGAAACACAGAAAAATTGTGAATATTACAAAGAGGGAAGAAGAAGCCATGTGTGACAAGTTAGAAAATAATAACAAAGCTATTGTACACAAGTACAAAAATGCCTGAGAATGCAGAATGAAAGTTTTAATTGTAATATATTAGAAACAGAATAACATTGCTACCTTAACATGATTTAGTCTTTATAGGTTGAAAATGAGTTGAGCAAAACCAGATAAGATCAAAGCCTAATATAACTAAGTTTATCCAACTAATGTTTTCAAATGAGATTTTAACAAAAAACTCATAGAATGCTTGAAAGGATTGGAAGAATTGTTCTCACTAAGTAAGCTAGGGAAAGTGGATTTGAAGACATGTATATGTCTTGAAATACAGCTATTAACATGCTCATTATATTACATTTGTAATACAATCTTATTAAATTAAGTCAGGTGATGTATGACTTACTTCTTTTTTTACTATTATAATTTGGCTTATGAGGCTTTGGCAATGTTATATTGCTAAGACTATTAATATATGGTGTAACTGAACTTTGTTCAGGCCCATATAGCTATTTAAGTTAGATAGCTGGATTTGAAGACATATAGATGTCTGAAAATTTCAGATTTTCTACATAATAATTAAGTATTAAATAAATCATGTTCTTGAGTTGGTATTTTATATATAGTGTATGAATATCCTAGCACCTTACTTAGGATAGCCAGTAGGTAAAACTGGTTTGGGGATAGGGATACTTCTAGATAGAGATTTTTAAATGGTTTTTCTTGTGGCTTATTATATATATTAGAATCATTTTTTAGTTATATCAAAATCTTTAATAAACTGGGGTAATACTTCTGCATGTTCCAATGCTTGAGTACTATATTACCTTGTGGTCACCATATTATTATTAATTTAGATGTAATATTAAATACGCTTAACGTATATAGTGAAATTAAATTCAACGATTATATTAATATTTCTTAAGGCTAAGCGCTTTCAGAGCTTACACTCATATTCATAGCCTTTTAACGTAGTAATTTATGCAAATCTATGCAAGCTTATTTATATTGTCCATCTCTTTGAAATGGAAAAGCATGTGTCTTTCCTGTTTATTGCTTTCAAATCTCTTGATATATACCATGCTTCTTTCACCTTCCTTTTGATGTCATTTCTTTCAGTTGCAATTATTCCAGCATTTGCAGGTTCAAACTCATGATTAGCCTCTCTTTGGTGGTCCACAAATACTGAGCTGCCTTCGTTTGTTCTTAATACTCTTTTGTATAAGTATTTATGCTGAGCCACTCTGTTGTTTATAGTGGCTCGAGTCTCACCATAGTATACTGCACCGCAGTTTGCCTGAGGGCATGTCAACTTATACACCACATGTGGTGTTGATTGTAGGTCAATTTTGTCCTTAGAATTGTTCAAAATCCTGTTGGTGTTTGGAGGGGTTCGAAAACCTACTGCAAATTCATTCTGCAATTTATTGACCAGTTTTCTAGCTATGTTAGGAATATATGGCAGACATATGCGTTGTTTTTTGTCCCTGCTAGGTTTGGTTATGTTTTCATAAAATGTTTTAATTCTTCTGTTGATGGTTATTAAATCATAACCAACCTTCATCAGATCATTAACATATTGGTTAATATTTACCCTTCTTTCTTCTTCATATTTGCACAAATGGTAATTCCTGAACAAAAAAGCAGAAAGCCCTGCCAATTTGTGGGCTCTCGGTGTTTTCGATTTAGTATGGATGTATCCTCTAATGTTTAAAGGTTTAACTTTCATGTTGTAATTAATGCATCTGTGTGTTCTTGTTATTATTAGGTCCAAATAATTAATTGAATTAAGCTCACTCTCTTCAGTGCAGTTAAATATTAAGTTGGTATGTGCCTGCAGTTCATCTTGAATGGCTTTTATTATAAGTTTAGGTGCTGCAATGAAAATGTCATCTACATACCTACAATAAATTATTCCATGTGTTTGTTCTTGGAACTTTGATATAATTTGGTTTTCAAAATAACCAATTACAATGCTAGTAACAATGCCACTAATAGGCAATCCCATCGGCCATCCATTATTCATCCTATACCATCTATTTTCAAATGTCGCAAATATGTTCTCATCCAACCAATTCATGAAGTCAATGATAAACTCAATTTTCTGTTCAGGACAATGATTATTTTGAAGCTCTTCTTTAATTATCCTGATTGAACCTTTTCTATTAATCGATCCGTAGAGTTCAGATATATCTATAGCTGCTATATTGAAACTGTCATCGGAAGAGCGTCGTGTTTAATTAAGTCTACAAACTCGAAAGAAGATTTTATACGTATATTCTTCCAAATCCTATTAATTCTATTAACCACGAATTTATTAATTTTGCTGTGTTTGCATAATGTACACCTCCAAAGTCAAGCATTAGTCTTAATGGAGTCCCTTGTTTATGCATTTTAGCATTCACAAACATTCGTGGTTGTGATGTGGCAGATGGGTATATTCTATAGTATTCAGCTTGATTTATTCCTTTATTTTTATGCTTGCGTAGGATTAAAGAGATAAATTTTTCTCTGTTCATTTTATTATTAACCTCAGCTGACAACTCAAAACCCAATTTCTGAATTTGTATTCTCATCTTATCTTTATATTCTTGTTCATCCATTATTATGAAGCGATTGCCTTTGTCCTCTTTAAGACAAATAATTTTATTTTCATTAAAGAACTTTTTCGCATTCTTGACTTTAATGTTCCATCCATTGTTTTCAGTATTCAATTTCTTATTACTAATGATCCTGTTGATCTCATAAATAACATTATCTCTCATAGGATAATTTATTAAAGCTGCTTCCGTGTCTGCTATTATTTCCATTTTGGGTTGATTCCATCCTCCTCCTACAAATTTAGGTCCAAGATTCAGGATAGAACTAATTTCAGCCGATGGTCTAACGCTAGACAAATTAACATACGTGTCTTCTATTCCCATATCAGTTAAAACAAAATTTGTGGTTAATAGAATTAATAGGATTTGGCAAATATACTATAAAATCTTCTTTCGAGTTTGTAGACTTAATTAAAAATGTAGCCATCAATGACAGTTTCAATATAGCAGCTATAGATATATCTGAACTCTACGGATCGATTAATAGAAAAGGTTCAATCAGGATAATTAAAGAAGAGCTTCAAAATAATCATTGTCCTGAACAGAAAATTGAGTTTATCATTGACTTCATGAATTGGTTGGATGAGAACATATTTGCGACATTTGAAAATAGATGGTATAGGATGAACAATGGATGGCGAGGGATTGCCTATTAGTGGCATTGTATCTAGCATTGTAATTGGTTATTTTGAAAACCAAATTATATCAAAGTTCCAAGAACAAACACATGGAATAATTTATTGTAGGTATGTAGATGACATTTTCATTGCAGCACCTAAACTTATAATAAAAGCCATTCAAGATGAACTGCAGGCACATACCAACTTAATATTTAACTGCACTGAAGAGAGTGAGCTTAAGTCAATTAATTATTTGGACCTAATAATAACAAGAACACACAGATGCATTGATTACAACATGAAAGTTAAACCTTTAAACATTAGAGGATACATCCATACTAAATCGAAAACACCGAGAGCCCACAAATTGGCAGGGCTTTCTGCTTTTTTGTTCAGGAATTACCATTTGTGCAAATATGAAGAAGAAAGAAGGGTAAATATTAACCAATATGTTAATGATCTGATGAAGGTTGGTTATGATTTAATAACCATCAACAGAAGAATTAAAACATTTTATGAAAACATAACCAAACCTAGCAGGGACAAAAAACAACGCATATGTCTGCCATATATTCCTAACATAGCTAGAAAACTGGTCAATAAATTGCAGAATGAATTTGCAGTAGGTTTTCGAACCCCTCCAAACACCAACAGGATTTTGAACAATTCTAAGGACAAAATTGACCTACAATCAACACCACATGTGGTGTATAAGTTGACATGCCCTCAGGCAAACTGCGGTGCAGTATACTATGGTGAGACTCGGGCCACTATAAACAACAGAGTGGCTCAGCATAAATACTTATACAAAAGAGTATTAAGAACAAACGAAGGCAGCTCAGTATTTGTGGACCACCAAAGAGAGGCTAATCATGAGTTTGAACCTGCAAATGCTGGAATAATTGCAACTGAAAGAAATGACATCAAAAGGAAGGTGAAAGAAGCATGGTATATATCAAGAGATTTGAAAGCAATAAACAGGAGAGACACATGCTTTTCCATTTCAAAGAGATGGACAATATAAATAAGCTTGCATAGATTTGCATAAATTACTACGTTAAAAGGCTATGAATATGAGTGTAAGCTCTGAAAGCGCTTAGCCTTAAGAAATATTAATATAATCGTTGAATTTAATTTCACTATATACGTTAAGCGTATTTAATATTACATTGTTATCAATAGTGAAGAAAAAAAATCGGAAATTAATTTAGATATAATATATATTGACAAAAATTGGAGGATTATCTCTAATAAAGGTTTATAGTTATGAATATTATACATATAGTGCTAAGAAACCTGAGTGATAAAACACTAGTGTTATGAGAACCAGATGAATAGGATTGAAATAATATATACTGGTGAACAAAATTATACTAGTGATTTATTGCAAAATAATTTTTGCAGTGTAGGATCATTAACTTTGCACAGATGTGTGATAACCCAGCAGACATTAAATTTTACAATACACATCACATAATAAGTTTATTGACTGGTGTTTTATCAACTTCATTTATGATTATTACTATATTATGCAAATAAATTATTATTATTATTATTATTATTATTACTACTACTACTACTACTACTACTACTACTACTACTACTACTACTACTACTACTACTACTACTACTACTACTACTACTACTACTACTATTACAAAATGAAAGATTATAAATCTTATTTATTTTATATAATTAAGGCATATAAACAAATCAGAATTCATTGATATATAGTTCAAAGTATTTTTAGATACATTTTCTCTGATTAAAAGTCAGGTTATCATTTTAAAAATTCTTAGCACATCCAGTTCATGTTCATTTTTGGATTAGGGACTTAAACCACTAAACATCACATGATCACTATCTCATACTAGCACAATAATTGTTATTAAACAATTCAAAACAAAACAACACTCTCCATATAGTAGTGCCATCTTGTGCTAACAAGAGCAATCAATGGATGCCAGAAGGCTTGTGCATAAAATCCCTATCTAGTGCCTACTCAACACAAGATGGCACTACTATATGGAGAGTGTTGTTTTGTTTTGAATTGTTTAATTAGGGACTTAAGGAACCAAATGATCAAAATCTTTAGCTGAAGTTATTTTTAACCTAGATTTAATTCATATATATTAGAGTTTCTGTTTTTTGAGCATCATACCTATAAATTATACCATTTATACCATTACAATATTTTGCCAATCATAAAGATGCGATAAACAAACAGAAAGCAGCACCCACCTACAACATAAATGCAGTATTTAAATGATTTAATATTAATAGCATGAACTCACTAAAGATGTATAATTAAATTGAAATAAAAATATTCTGTAGAAACATTAGATAACATGAGATCTATGACCATGATATTAAAAACTAAAAATGTACAGAGCTTTATGATATAAAAAACAGGAAAGAAGCCATTTTGTTACCCTTATGTATATTCTTGTGCAAAATAATTGAATATAAAAACAAAGGAAACAATAATTTTATGTATTACCTGTAAACAATGTAATCTGAAAACTTTATTTATCAATGTATAAAAATATTTTCAGGTAATTATAAATAGTTAATATCAGAACTGATTTGTATGATAGTGTAATTTATTAGATATTTTGTACATTATTATTGTTTTTTCTAATTAATAAAATCATTAAATATTTTATATTAATCAAATTAAATTATTTAAGCTGGAATACACTAATTATTGTATGTATTATTCTTCTCACTGCTATCAGTGTCTTTGCAATTCCAAAGCTACTTAAGTCATAATAGGATATGTGTATAATTATTTTGTGAACAACAATATTATTTTCTTTAAATTGTATATTTATTTTGTGTACATCAATATATTCTCTTTGTATATATTTTGATAGTGCTAAAATCATACATGTTAATTTGAAATTGTACTCATTTTACTTTACAGATTTTATAATGATAAATAGTTTATTGATGAGCAATATATTCAGGGTATGAGATAGTCCAGAACTTGATGAACAGCATTAGTACAATCTCACCAGGATTTTGTTGAAATGTTTGTATTGTTGTTACTTTATTGCTTAAATATGCATCTGATGAACTATTGGTTTATTATATTATGCTCTATCTATGACATTAACTATATAATGTTTAATATTATATAATCTGTTTTTTACTAAATCCACTCAGAAAAAACAATTTTTGATTATCATTCTTCTGGTATTCTGACTGTTAACTTTTGATGATTATTGTTACTACTGGTTGAACTAAGTTAATCACTTATTAATTGCTTATATTGACTTCTGATGGTGAGATTTTTCTAATTTTCTATAATCAGCAAAATATGTTAATGTTTTGATGATGTTGATTTGCATCATCTTTCATAACTCTTTATTCTATATCATTACAACAGTGGACAACACTAGCCAGATCAGATATTACAAGATCATGTAGAATTGATAGATTTGAAATTGGAAAATGAAAACAATTATTTTTCTCATGTTTTATGGCATTCATTTAACATATTAAATGAGGAAATTTCATTAAATGATAATATGACACATTCTAACATTTTTACATAATAAGAATATGAATATCTATTGTGCATTAAGAATAGCAAAAAAAAAGATAGAAAATTATAAATAAAAAGTATATTTTTGCTCTCTCTTCAGTAATTTTATATATTTATTAGTTATAACTTTTTACACAAATAATAAGAGAGATAAATAAATAAATTTTAAGTAATGTTTATATTTAAAAAAGAAAAAAGAAAGGTTTTAACATTTTTTAAAGAATATTGTTTTTAGTTAACTAAAGTTTTTCCCTCTTTATTACTCTCTGTAAAATAAAAATATTTTCAAATTAAAGTATAATTAAAATATTATTATGTGATAATTACAAAGAAAACAATTACAGAAAAAAATGTTAAGGTATGATTTTAATTTTTAATTTATTAAAAAATACTTTTTTTGTAAAAATAGAATCTTTTAGTAAGAATTTAATAGTGTCATTTTTAAGAAGATTGGATGTATAACAAGATTGTTCTGGGTTTGTGGGTTCACTTCCCAGCTGATGCTTTGACACATGAGAAAAAAAAAACAAGATTATTCCAAAAGAGATTGGGGTATATTAAAGCAATAGACTTCAAATAAATTTTCAGTGACATTCATTCTTGATCTGCTTTTGACAAGAAAAGAGCAGTAGCAGTATAGCTGTGAAAAAGATCAGTGAAGAAGTTAGATGTGCAGTCTGAGGTAATAGTTTACCTATTTAATGGTTTTGAAATGGATTTGAAGAAAACCATATGATAAGCTTGATCTAAAAGTTGACCATCACTTAACCAACATATTTCACTAAAAGAAAATGTATAATACAACTGGGGAAATATTCCAACCAGTGTTGTGTGCCTATTTTAAAGCATGATTGTCTCAGCTTATGCTAACCTGACCAGAAAATTATTTTAATGTATGTATAAACTTAATTCATATTCATTGGACATGAAAACTATTACATTGTAAAGTGAAAAAACTTAATATGTACTAATATAATTTAGAAATTTGTTAATTTGGAGGTCATCATCATACTAGAAATTGGAAACTACTTGAAGGAAAAAGTTAATGGGAAAATTTCTATAGAAAGAATTATCTAAATTAAATATTTAAGAAATAATAAGAATAACTGATCTCAAAGAAGGATTAAAAGAATAAAATTATTGATAAAATAAGGCATTTTAGAATGTGTATTTACCTATAATTTTTATTATAGGTAATAATTGATAATAATAAATAATTTGGGTTTTTGTTATATTTATTTTTGTTTTACTTTTCCTCTGAAAAATGGAAAATAAGTATAGGATTTTCCCATTTTAGGAAAAGAGGAATAAAGTTTGAGCTAATTGTAAAATTTGTTATCTTATATTATAAAATTTTATTTTACAGCTTTAATCATACAAAAAGAAATAACATAAAAAAGTAATTATTAATTCATTTAGTAATGAGGTCAACAAGGTAAAGTTAATTATTATATGAATCATTTGCAGACATTAGTTGTATAAATAATAAAGGTACCATGAAAAGAATGTAGTCTTAAATATGATCTACAGCTGATTAAATTGGTTATATATATATATATATGACCAAAAAAGAAAGATAAATGAGGCTTGAATTATTATAAATCATACAAATGTAATAAGCCAAACACAACAGTATCATCCTATCAAATAAATGGAATATTTAAATGACTTAATTTACATAGCACACACAATTAGATCTTAGTACAAATAAAATAGCAGCAACAGCATCTAGCATAGGCATAAAATCTATAATTATGATGATCACCACTAAAAGTACACTTAACTGTATGACATAAAAAGATTCACTTTGTATCTATATGGACAAATACATATAGAACAATTAAATAATCAAGGAAAGAGAAAATTGATATTATATATAGAAATGTGTTAAATTTGAAATTGTCAAATTATATCTCTTTTGAATTTTCATTGTTAAAAATAATACAGTTAATATCTATAAGACTCAAGCTACCTACTCTATGAATTTACAGTATGTTACTTGATTTTATTATAATATAGTGTTTTAAAAGATTTGTAATTTATCCCAGTAAGTCTATTTAAACATCACATGACCACCATCTCTTTTACTGTACCAGTCAGAATTGTATGTTCATCTAACAAGAATTAGCATCTAAGCAAAAGTACCTAGAGTTCAATCATATGCGAGATACACAGGTCAGGAATACTCATAAACTCTGCCCTATTGCCCATTTCCCAAATCTATAACATTAAGAACAACACTTCTGATGATAGCAAATGACATTCTAACAATCCCCGTCCCAGAGGATCAGCAGAGACACAAGAGATCTAATGATTACCTAAAGGATGTCACAATATAATAACAGATATGCATGCATGAATTAATAAAATGTCCAAAGAATAAATTATTAACTATGAGTTTATTGAAAACAATATTAATAATGCAATTAAATTAGTATATGAGCAAATAGATATAGAGACTTAAACACATCATAAATCTGATTACACATAAAGAATACACTATCTGAGTTTCACCTATTTATGTATGCATTCCATACTGACCTAAGCAACATAACTTAAGGATTGATGGATATGCAATTATCAAATACACATATTAATGAGAAAGTAATTGATCGAAACAATGTGGCTTAATATGCTAATTTAAAATATAATTTACAGGGCTTCTATTACTCACACTATGATATTTTAAATAACAAAGAGTGTAATGGATTTCAATAACCATATGTGGGCTTCTATCATGAACACTATGATAGTTTCAATAACAAATAACCTAATGAATTTTAATTATACATGGATTTCATCATAATTATATTAACGACAGGTTAATTATAAAATGTATTCAACAGTTATGATTTACATATGGAATAAGAAAGAGCATAATTATCTTGACATTGTCACATAACCTGACTTTTATAGGCTTTATTAGAAGTTAATTCTCAACACATTTAAAGCAGTTTAATGAGAGGATGGGGCAAGCTAAATTTATATTATAATATGGGAACTTGGGGTGGCTTAGGAAATCATATCATTATGACTTACAGATGAATAAAATATATGAGGAAGTATAAATGATAGCATGCGGACTGAATGATAACATTTGGAAGGACGAGAAGCTTCATCAACTTGAGAATGAAAATATATGAGCTCATCTGCACTTGTGACAGATGGCATCTGAAGAAGTGGTCAGCAAGATACTATGGTTCCATTTTTCCGAATGTTAACCCATAATAGAGCCTATGCAACCAAACACAACTTTTGGAGATGGGGCCTCCACACTCCACCGAGAAATGTGCTTTAAGGATTTTGGTAACAAGGAAAAGTATGACAAAGCAACATTTTGATTTATGAATGTTATCATCAGGATGCATCGTGAAGGCTTTCAGGTATGTATTAACACTGATTTTTTTATGGCCTTAATGAGTAAGTAAGCCTTGCGTAATGAAATGATAAAATATAAGCAATCCCAAAAAGGGCATACAATTTGCCTAAAAGATTATTTAGCATATCAATAATAATAAAAAATGAAAATTAAGATTCCCTTCGTTAAACACATATTAATATCTTTGAAAAATTATTTACTTAAATTATCATTAGATGGTGGGCTAATTATATACTGAATCATCAACTAAAAGTAAGGATCTGAACTTCAATTTATTTATATACTAAATTTACTTAATATTAATCAATAGCGTGAAATAATAGTTAATAATATATTTGAAATGATAACGGATAGCATAATATAAATTAATAAAAACAATTTAGGAATATTTTTCAACCGGGCGAATTTTATAATTTAATAAGAAAGCTTATGTTATTGATTTAAAATTCCATAAGGGTGGAATAGTAAAATAAGATAAGGTTGATTCGCCAGATTGAATTATTAGCATATTAAAATGGGTATGATTAACATAATATCAAATTAAAATTGCCGCATTTAAAAATAATAAGACAGTAAGAGTGAAAACCCAGCAATCGAGTTTAGAAAATCAAATAAAATTTATATATTAAAGCAAAAAGAAAGTCATTGTTTAAGCCGTTAATAATCGGCTTGGCATTACCGATAGAAAAATAAGCAATTACATTTTAAAGAAAATAAAGACTACAAAATGGAAATATTACAAAGATATACTTTAGGGGAAATAACTTTACATAGTTAGAGGTTGAATTTTACAGGTTATGATTGAATAAAATATTTAGATGAAAGATTTTAGAGTTCATATTGCAGCAGGAATTAACTTTCTGTTGGACAATTTGATGGCCAGGTACACACGTGTTGATTTCATTTTTGAAGAAATATAATTAATTTGGCATAAGTTTGGCAAAATAGTGGTTAATGTCCTTTCCTAGTGTAATTTATAGTTCATTTTGGCAGCATTTATGAGGCGATGGCTTATGAGTACATTGGCACGGGTCTGATCTTGGAGAGATCGGTGAAGAAAAATTTCTTTCTACTCATGATCTATTTTAAAATTCTGAGTGATGTAGATTACATTGACAACAACATTTAGAAATAAGATGCAGAGTGATTTAGCTAGAAAATGTGGTGGTATTTATACTCATTTTGGCTGCCTCTGGTAATCCCCGCATGTCCGCTAACAGTCAACAGTGATACCTCTAATTTTAAAATATGAACGAGAACAAATTCAAGAGAGCTGGTCTTAGTCTATTTTAAGCTGAAAATAGACCCGCAGGATAAATTTTAGGTAACGCGAATTTTCAAAATAAACTTATGTCAAAATAAAAAAATCTTTTCTGGATTTAAAATAAGGCACGCCTTTTGTTTGCTAATTTTGCATTACTCTCTCGAACTTCCTTTCAAATAAAAATACATGAATAAAAATATAGATGCAATATAAACGCTTTTAATAAAATTATTATGTTTATCTATTACACACACACACACACATGCGTGATTGTTAAACCATGATAGAAATTTATATGTCTTTATAACTAAATTGATATTAAATGAGAATAAATCTTAACAAAAAAATAAACAATCACATGCATCTGTATACCTGCACTCCCTAGTGATTTATTATTACATGACTGAGTTCGAACCCATGTTTGAAGGTTTCAAACATCACTAGAAAGTGAAGCCAAATGCAACAGATTTGACTGCTTCAATACTAGCACCTAATTGTTATTAAACAAGGCAAAACTCTCCATAAAGTAGTGCCACTCTGTGCCAACAAGATTAATTAATGGATGCCAAAAGGCTTGTGCATAAAATCCCTATCTAGTGCCTACTCATCCAATATCCCCAGACTAGTTTCTGGCTTGTGACCATCATCAGTGAGGAGCATTGGATCTGATATCACTGCACCTAGATCTTAGGTTTTAATGCAACCCTCCAGCAGCCACCTTTTATCTCTACTTAACTACAAAACTAAGAGAATGAAATTGAAAAGCCAATAATATTTTCAATCTAAACTCAATAGCTTATATAGTCATATGGGTCTGAACTCAGTTCAGTACCCATACATTTTGGTGCCTTTGGCTCTTTAACAAACATAGTCACCAATATCCTATTAGGCAGGATTGGTGTTAAACCACTAAACATCACATGATTACCATCTTTTACACTAGCACATAATTGTTATTAAACAAGGCAAAACTTTCCATAAAATAGTGCCACCCAGAGTAATCTATGGATGCCAGAAGGCTTGTGCTTAAAATCCCTATCTAGTGCTTACTCATCCAATATCCCCAGACTAGTTTCTGGCTTGTGGCTTTCATCAGTGAGGAGCCTTGGATCTAAGAGCACTGCACGTAGATCTTAGGATCTAATGCAACTTTCCAGCAGTCACATTTATCTCTACTTAATTACAAAACTATGAGTCTTAATTTGAAAACATAGTAATATTTTCAATCTAAGCTCATTAGCTTATATACTCATATAGGTCTGAACTCAGTTCAGTACCTATATATTTTGTTGTCTTTGGTTCTTTAGTAATCATAGCCACCATTATCCTATTAGACAGGATTGGTTTTAAAACAATAAACATCACATGATCATCATTTCTTATGCTTGCTTATAATTGTTATTAAAACAGGCAAAACTCTCCATACAATATTGCCACTCAAATCGAAGGCTCCTCACTGACGAAGGCCACAAGCCAGAAACTAGTCTGGGGATATTGGATGAGTAGGCACTAGATGGGGATTTTATATACAAACCTTCTGGTATCCATTGATTACTCTGTCTTGCACTGAGAGGCAACACTGTATGGAAATTTTGCCTGTTTTAATTATTTGTACAAAATTATTAAAATAATTTTACGAGTTTATATTATATGAATATTTGATATTAGTTTCTTTCCATTCTAATAAGACAGATCATTAAATAAATGTTATCTATTCTTGCAGAATTTTAATTTTATTAGGAGATTGTCCAGAATTTAGTTGTTTATTTTCATATATATAATTTTTCGCGGGGTGCCAGGGTATCAGTGTTCAGTTAGGAAGATATTGTGTTAAGTGGAATTTTAAAAAAAAAGTAAATTGTATAAATAACACATTCAAATAGTAGACATTTATTTTTAAAATAAAATGAAAATGTTTCCGTCATGTTCACATATTTTTCATGTGTTTTGAAGTTCGGAATGTCATTTAAAATATATATTTTTTAGCGTTTGTTTCTATTCGTCTTTTATGTTTTGTTATTTAAAATATATTTAAAAATAAAATGAAGTGGAACGGCTCTCTTATAAATATTTCTTTTGAAATCTGATATTGGCTTCATCATCGAGAAAATTACTCTCTGTTTTATGTCAAATATTCCAGATGACTGCTAAAATTTGAAGATAAATGTCAAAAAGTTGTTTACAATTTTTAAGTGTTTTATTAAAAATAATAAATACTAACGGCCATAAAAACAGAAAGTATCATAATTATTAAATTAAACCATTTATAAATTATATTATTAGATAAATTTAAACTGATGTCATAAAAACTTCGTATTTATACTGTCGTTGCATTGAAGTTAACGTATATTTTATTCAATTAAATTTATTTGTTTTCACTAAGAATGCTAAATGAGTGGAATCAATTTATAAAAATGAAAATACATTTTTAAAAAAAATTATTTTAGAAATTTTAAATTTATTATTTTAATCATTTTTGACGAATTCCCATCGGTATGAATTTATCTAATCATTAATTAACGTCCATATTAGATCGAAAAGCGGTAGCGTATTTGAAAGCTAAAAATTCTTTGAACGAAGCACATTCCACGATCCGCAGCAAAAAATATTGTTTCACTGCTTTATTTATTTACACTTATATTAATTGAGTTTAATATTTATTATATTAAGATTTGGGTTTAAAATGATCCTGAACTTTTTATGCTACCCAAATGTCATCTTGAATAAGCTTTTATAAATAACACACATTTTATGTTGTGTTAATCATTATTTTATAAATTCAAATAAAATCATATCAAGTCTTTCTGTGTTAAAATGTGTTCACGAATGCATAAAAATATTTGATTGAAAAATTAAATTCAAAATTTGAAATTTTTTATAAAGATAATTTCTAAAAAAAATGTATGGAATATTGCATTTAGTTGAACCATAATTTATTAAGATAACCACTTAGGTTCTAATTATTAATTGAATATTTTTTATTCTTTCCCATTCTTTCTCTTTCATTGACAAGAAATGCAGAACAGGATATTGAAGTAACAATATGTTTAAAAATGTTTTAACTTCACTTTTCTTCACACCATGATAATCATACATTTAACATGGTATAAAGGAAAGTGAATTTAAAACAATTTTTCTTGCTGTAAACTTTTTTTAAAAAAAAACAAAAAAAAAAAAACAATTTTCCTTATTTTAATTATCCATACATATTATAATCAACAATCTTACTTTTTAAAATATGTGTATAAAAAATAATAATTACATTTTGATTTGATGAATATGATGGATATTAATATTTGGCTTAATTATTAAATTGTTTCCTAATTAAAAATAAATATTTCTAGATTATTTTCTAATTACAATTAAGTTTTGAAATGATTGAACTTTTCCTCATATTTCTACTTTTGTTTTTGTTTTTTTTCTTAACAGTTTAAGTAACTGACTATGTATATATATAATGGATTAAATGGTAATAATATATTTATAAAAACTATAACATAATTTCTTAAACGTCTTCAATTGCCTTTAAATTCCAATATAGTGAAGTAAAGATCATAAAGTCATGTTATTTTATTTACGTATATATTATCTATTCCTTTGACTTCCATGGTTTAATAGAGTAAAATAATAGAATTCAATATAGAGTTATTACTGTGCTCCTAATGTGCCATCTCAAAATCAGTGTACATGTTGAATGATAACATATTTTACCTATTCACCACAAAATTGTAAGACATTACCATATCTGGATCATGAATTATGATAGAATTTCAAAGTGGATTTTATATATTTTTAGATCACTTTTAATTGTATCTCTGCCATTACAGAATTTTGCAAACCACTTAAATATATTTGTGTGTCTCATAATAGCTTCACTGTCATAAATTATTTAAATAACTTCAAATGTTTGAGTAGTAGTTTTGCCCAATTTAAAACAAAATTTAATGCTAATGTATTGTTTTCCTATGGGATAAGATATAAAACATATTGTCACATGAATGCTGCTTGTTATTTAGTCTTATTGGGTTGTCATAGTTTCATATCAATTGCAGTTTCTAGATCTCTCTTAATTTCATCCCTTATGCCCTGAATAAATAATACATAAGATTGGGCTTCCTGTTTTTGTCATTTTTGATATTCTATAAGTAAAATAATGCTAATAGAGTACATATATGTATAGTGTTAAAATGTTTATTTGAAGGTAAGATTGTTTTAAAATATTACATAAATATTTCAAACATTTTTTAAAGACAAACATTCTTTATAAAATGTAAAACATATTTAATTTACCACTAAGTGAAGCATGAACAAAAATCTAAGTCAATTCTAAAACATAAATTTATCATGTGAGAGTACACTTAAAAAGTAATCTTGAAAGTGAATCAAATTCAATGGTAAACTTATTGTAAACTAAAATTTACTTTCTCATGCATTAAATATATTTCAATTGAAATTCTAAATATTTACAAATTCATTGGTAACAAAAAAACACTTATTTATAATTGTTAATAGAGAAGAAGATATAAATTAATATTAAAGTTTATCGGCTTAATGTTTTTGAGGATCCATGCCTTATATTCATAGGCTATGAATATGAAGCATGGATCCTTGAAAAAGTTAAGCCTATAAACTTTAATATTAATTTATATCTTCTTCTCTATTAACAATTATAAATAAGTGTTTTTTGTTACATACCACTGAGAAGTAAAACTAAATTTATTAGTATAACAGATCACAATTTTACTTAAACAATTGAGAAATCATATATGCGGTATAAACAAAAAATAATTAATCTATATTACTAAATAAATGTGAAAATTGTTTTGCATGATAAAACATCAAGATTAATATAAAAGAAAGGCATTATTGCTGCAGAAAAAATAATTTTAATGAGAATGTAAAGACATAATACAAATGCAATCAAATTTTACCTACCATTTTTAATTCTTTTATTTAATATTAAAAATTGATCATAATGGCAAATTTACTATTTGATTTATGTTGCTACATTCACATCATTTTAAAATTTATTTTCTTATATATGAAATATATTTAAATTGAAATATTTTATTAAGGCTGTGAACCTATAAGAGTATGTGCCTAAAATTGTGAAGATAGGGGCCTCTACAGGTCTTAAACTCAAGCTTATAACCTTGGAAGAAAACAGCAGAACCACTCTAAAACCTACTTTCTATATCAATAGGTGAAACTAAAGCATTTAGATCTGAGAGCATGAAGTTATAGTTTCACCTATTTATATAGACAGTAGGTTGAAGTAAAGAGTAGTTCAGCTCTTTTCTTCCAAAGTCATAAGCTTGTGTTTAAGAGCTGTAGAGGTCCCTATCTTCGCATTTTTAGGTGCATACTCTTGAGGTTCACAGCATTAATAAAATATTACTTACATAATGTATATGCACTTAATAAAGGTATAATTAAATTGAAATACTAAATTTTATCAAAATCAGTAGTATAATGATTACATTTGTCATTATTCAAATGAGAAATTAAGTACATGATATTAATACAATTTAATTAATTTACAATTTATTAACAAAATCAAATTTTGTTATGTACACGGCACTTTATTAAAAATATACATTTTCTTTTAAAGGTTTTGCAGTGCCTGTAATTTTTAATCAGTGCTGCCCTCTATCTATATTCATATGACAACATACAAAAATTATCCCAATTTCATGGATTTTATTATTGCAAATTATAAATTTTAAAAAACAATTAAGCAAATATTTAGTGGCTATAAAAAATTTTCACAAAAAAAAAAAAAAAAAACATGCAAAATTTCTTAAATTTTTTGCAATATCTATTAAATTATAAAAAAACCAATTGTTTACATTTATATAGTGATATATATTGTAACAGAATCAGGATGTTACTTTATCATGCCTAATGTTAAAAGATCAAATAATATGGATATCTTGAGAATACATTAATGAGAGACAAATATGTCCTCACAATATTGTATTTTTTTGTATTTATCCTATAGTTGTACAAGATGATGATGGATTTATTTCACGAGTGCCAGATGGATTTATTTTATAAGTGTCATATATACTGTGCATTATAGCCCCACATCCTTCAATATTTGTTAATACCTATAATATTAGCTCTTTTTTGCTAAGCAGTTAATTTATGTATAGCTAAATTAATACTAGAAATTACACATGCTAAAATTTATAATTTATAATATGATACATCTAGATATATTTTGGAATACCACATAGAACATAGAAGCAAAGCATGAACTAACATTAAATGTTAATAAAATGAATAATTTCATAAAAAATTAAAACAATTGATATATAATTGTTTAATGTGATTACTTAAAAACTCCTTTATATTTTGAATGAGATCTGGTCAGTCTTTCGTTAAATATTTTATGATAATTAAACATTTTAATTTTACAATTATTATATTTACTATACAATATGTTAATAATATTAAGATTAAATGTTACAAATGTAAGCTTTCAAGTTGATAAGCATTTTAAAAATTAATATTTTACATTTTAAAAATATGAAAATAAGTATCTAAATAAAGATCTTATCTATAGCCATAGCACTTGGCATTATTGGATGTGATTTAACTTTTCAAAAATTTAGAAGAACAAAATATT